>JBCNJP010000007.1:112311567-112536465 GCA_039602395.1 Deinandra increscens subsp. villosa | reverse complement strand
ATATATATAAGTATTATAAATCAAAGTAATTACCTATAGGATGATCTGATTAAAAGAAGTTCGTATATATTAAAACTGTATGACCTAAATATTTTTTTAAGTCGGGAGTTAAGATCATAAATTCCAAAAGAAAATAATTGCAGCCACGATATGTTCATGTGAAGCGCCTATGGTTTGTGTTGGGGCTTGGGGGACAAAGGTGGGATATTAATGTCTTCACATATCTCATTATTTTTAGAGTTGTCAAATAAACCATAGTGCATAGGGTATCTTTTCCATTTTGAACAAATATAATGCTTACAAATTTCAAAATGTTTAACCATAAAACTACAATAAATCTCAAAAGAAATCTCTCTCACCAAGTAACTTTTATACATCGAACATCACAATGTCTAAAAATAAAATTAAGTAGATACGTGAAATTAAAATATATACACCAAAGAGAAAGAGAAGTGAACAAAATTCCACATGTAAAAAATTAAAATGTTAGTTATTTGAAGACATAATACACGCAAACATAAAAATGTATTTATGTGAAAACTCTGTATTACTATTACATGACCACTAATGTAAAAAAATTCCCATTCATTAATACTCGAAACGAGTTTAATACTCCTACATGTTGCGCTTTGTTGTTGCTCAGTATTGTGAAATAGTAAATAAGTCTCATTTTTGTGTTACGCTTTGTGATTTTCTCATTTTTAAAATCCAATATGTTTTCATTATATTATTTCTTTACAACGTCAAAACTCATATACAGTCTATCTATATTATACTTGAACCCTCATCATCTCTTTTGATTTTCATAGTTTAACCAATTTCTAGTAAATGAATAAAACAATATTAAGTAAATGAATATAACGCAAAAGTAAAACTAAAATGTGTAAAACTAAAAATAAAATAGTAAGAGTATTAAATCCTAAAAGTGATATAGTAAAACTAAACTCTGACAATAGTAAAAATAAAAATATGATAATAGTAAAACTATTAATTCCTAAAAGTGATATCTGATAAAAGTAAAACAAAACTATGACAATAGTAAATTTGAAATGAACTGTTCATTGCAGGTTTGTAAATCATTATGGTTAATAACAATTTAATCACATAAGGCCTATCCTCATGTCGTCTTTCCTAGACACTACTCTTAGAGCAAGATTCAACATATTTGTTTGTTAATTGATAGTCCTTAGTTATAACCATGCAAGTATGCGACTAAACCATTTGGGTAATATATGATCAAGGTTATATGTACATATTAAAACATAAAAACCTTGATATGTTGCACAAACCTTATCCATTGGATGATCATCCAACTTCAGGTCAGCTTGTTTTAAAGTAAATGGTCGTTTTATGGCATCCGCTGATAAAAAATCAGTATTTTTTATGCGCGGTCAAGAAGATACTTTTCAATTGATTATTTAATCAATATTTGAATATTTCTGAAAGATCATTGGGAGATAACCCTAAAAAAGAAGATAATATTCTGAACTTTTGAAGTAATGAATCCTAAATATCACTTTAAAGGAAAGCAGAATTTCAATAGCTTACTTGCAAATGGAGAGAGAGCAGGTAGATTTCTGAAGCCGAATTCCAAACAATTTGGAGACCAAGATTCCAGAGAAGAAACCTGCGTAAAGAAGCGTGTGCCACACGCTTCTTTTAGTGTTGCGTGCCGTTTCTTTCAATGTTCAGATTCAAGATTACTAAAAATATAAAAATATTAGGCAGACGAATGAAACTAAACGACAGTTACCAAGTGGTTCTTCTGCCTGTAGATGGACTTCATCATCATCTACTCCATTTGCCATGTGGCTACACCTGAGTGGACTTTCAGAGTGGTGCCAGGTCATCTGCATCATAATTACAATACTTGCATACATGAAGCTTCTAAGTTCTACCAATGCCCATTTACTTATTATTTCCTTACCAATCACTTAGAGACCCATGGCATGAGAGGAGAATGCAGAAATGGAGACCAGATAGAAAGCAAGTGTCAACTTGAAACATATGATGGTAAAATGAATTTACTAACCTCAAAAATGGGAACTGTACAAATTAAAATTTAACAACCGAATTTAACAACTTTTTTGAGATTCTATACCTCATATCACAATATACATGTAAATAACATTTGACATGAAACTCAATATGTTCAGATGTACTAGCTACCACTAGGTCAAAGTCAACACCTAATCCTGAAGGGAAAAAATCAAAACCTTTGTTACACCATCTGCAACAGTTTCAGAGATCCGGTGGAGTTGGCTGCAACCACCATGTCTGATTTTTGTCTCCAGCAGACACTTGAAACAAAATGATTGCTTTCATTTTCAGTCTCTTTACCCGAAACAGGATCAATAGATCCAAACTTGTGGGAAGTGATAGGCATAGGCAATGATTTATAATAAGCAAACACCTGCAGACAGACATCATTAATGAAAAATGAAATAATTTTTGTTTGCTTATGTCCAAGCAAGAACTATGTAGGGCATACCTCATTAGTTTCTGAACCGCATGCAATGTACCCATCAGCGACAGATAACCCTACGAAATTCTGAAAGAGACAAGATTCATAAATAATGTAGCAAATGTAATAATGGTGCAGTAAAATAGAGTAACATACCTTCTCATTAGTATGGCCTCTAAAGGTTAAGATGCAACTGCTGGTTGATAGGCAACCAGAATCAGCTTTATTGAGGTCCCAGAGTTTTAGTGTGCTGTCAGTTGATGCAGAAACGAGGGTCCCACAATCCAAAAATTTGACATAACTAACAGCTCTGTCATGGCCAGATAATGTACACAAGGGTGTGGAAACATTTCTAAGATCATAGCAATAAGTTCTATAATCAGCTGACCCGAAAGACAACAAATGAGTGGAGTAAGGAGAAAACTGAACACAGCAGACATTTGCAACTGTTTTGATCGTCGCCAAGCTCTTTTTCTGCATATGAAAAAGACAGCTTGAATTACTCAAGTAACTTATCTAGAAGTTTATCGACTTGGAATAATAATATTACTGGAGGAATCAGGGGGGGGGGGGGGGGGGTAGTAAAACAAACTTTTAACAGGTTCAGTATATGTTCAAACATCATTTGACAAAAGGGTTATTGCATAAAAAGGCAACCAACTTTAAGAAATTGTTATTTAAGGTAATCTTTAACCTTTTCAGCAGGTAAATGGCTTTAGGGTGACATGTAAGAAGGCAACATAACATGGTCACACTTATATGGGTTATACAATATCAAAATTTTGAAAGTTGAATTGTTTGGGTGAAGATAAAGATGGTTATCTGAAAACATAAATCATACCAAGTCAGTTACCTTTTTATGAATAATCATTTTAACAAATTCAAAAGTTTGAGCTATGTAACATATATAGTTAGTGTGTAATGTTTGGGTAATTATCAAATGTCTAATACCCTGTAAAAAGAAGTTAATCTAGTACTATCCATTTGTTTGTTATGATGATAATGGCGTATAATTTAAACACAGACTCAAGCAAAGAGAACTAGAGAACATTGTGATTATCATGAGATATTACAGATTGCAAAGTTCATGACTGGCCTTTCTAACAATTTTAATATAGAAGTACAACTGGTGTAAAAAGGAAGATGGCATAGAAGCCAGAACTTTTAATTGAATGGAAAAAAGCTTACCTCGTTAATGCTCCATAATTTCACAGAACAATCATCACTTCCACTGGCTAACCTTATAGGGTCAACTCGAGAAAAGTCGACAGACCATGCCCTCCTTTCATGCTCAACATGATGAGAAACAGCTTCACCAGTTCCAGCATCCCATATCTAGGCCCATCAAAGGAAGTATGCCAGTAAAAGTTATAAATAATCAGATAATAGACCATAAAGTGTATGTTATAAGTCTTAATAGGTAAAGAAATTTTGAACTTAATCTAATGTGTATGTTATTCTAATTAGTATATCTAACCGTCTAAAGTATTTTCCCTTTTAAGAAGTGTTCAATTGTGTTTTACCTTTTTTCAGAAAAAAAAATACTATCTCAGTCTCTCTGTCCTTAAATATAGTAACATTTGACTTGAATCTTGATACATAAATTAGTAATAGGTCATGTCTCTAAAAATTCCGTCAGCAACAAGAAAGGACAGAGAAACCTTGTATACCAAAATCAATTTTAGCAATCTTCATTAATTATTTTAAGCATCTGAAAAGGTTAAAACTGAAAGCTTACACTATGTTTTTATAATCAATGTCCGTCAGGGTTTTCAGCAGCAGATTACATTTTGAAGATTTAGTTGACTATTATAATAATGTAGATTTACTTGACTATTACATTTTGAAGATTTGCTTGTCAAATTATGTAAATGATTTAGATTACACTTCGAAGCAAACCTCCTAAGTGCAAACCCAACAGTTGACTAATTATGTAAACATTGTGGCGAATCAAATGTTGCAGTTTCCATGAAACAGGGTGAGAATAAGCTAAAATATCCAGAAGCAATAACTATCGACATACTGTTTATCAAAGCAAAGGCAACATAGGGTAATATATTATGGCATTGTACTTGATACCCCAATATAGCAAGATCTCAAGAACCTATTAGCATGATATCCATTAATATGTGCCCTAGTTAATTTTTGCTTGTTTGTTATTATTGGAAGTACTAACCTTGACCACACCATCATAGTCTGCCGAAGCGAGATAATTCCTGATATAGCTATTCCAACAAATAGAACTAAGCCTTGATTTGTTTGACATCTCAACAGCTGGATAATGAATGTCAACCGAATCATTCAATAAAGCATGAAAATCATATACTTTTATCTTTTTTGACACTCCAGCAGTTGCAAAATAATCCTCATCTCGGTCAAAACCAAGTGAACATATAACATTTCCCATACTACTGAAATCACCATTCCTTAAAATACCCCGTACTTCAAACTTACTGTAACGAGCATATCTGCACAAACCATTAAAAAAGACCCCTAGGCGATCCACTGGCTTTTTATTTGGTTCCATCTTTTTTGTCACAATATTATTTTCCCGACTTCTTAAGACTTCATGCTCCCCAGATTCCCTCATATCATTGTCAGTATTTCCTATGGTGGACCTCACCGAAAAGTAAGCATGTTCAAGATGATCCATATTGTTTATTAACCGCGATCCACCTAGACCAGAAAATGCAGATGATTTTAGTTTCTTCCCCAATGTTTTATTTGGCTGTCTTGACTCGATCTCTAGAATGTCGGATTCCAAGCTTTTTATATCTTTAATTAATTTTGTAGCACTTGTCTGCTTTTGTTCTTTTAGAGATGCAAGAAAATGCAACATCAAGTCTGACTCCGCATCATCTTGCTCAATGGATGTTGATAACTGTTTCACGGATGATTCTTGTATTGCGCTTATAAGCTCGGACTGTAGGATGTCCCTGTTAAAAGATAATTCATGTATGTTATGTTAAAAGTAGAACGAGGTTTTAAAATCATAAAGGGAAGGTGGATGCAGCACTTTGATTATGCACTTCAATACTTAATAGCACCAATGTCTCAAAACTTTAGCATCGCAGGTGAAATAAAATAAAAACAGGGACATGTGTCACTAGTAATATATGGGGAAAGATTTTACAACAAACGCGATTCAAAGAATACCTAGTTGTTGGGCGTAATGATGGCTCAGGATGAAGCAGCCAAAGACAGAATCCAGCTTCCTTGGGATTCTCTGACAGGTAACTAGGAGGAAGGATCCTCTGACGTAAGTCCCTCATTGCATTATCATGGGTTCTAGAAGATTCAAATGACCCTAGTAGCTGAAAATTCATGAAATTACCACATAAGTTGCAAGCAAGCATCTTTCTGTTTAATTATCTGAACACTATTACCAGAACCCAGGATGCACGGTGCACTTATATCCATAAGGAAAAAAAAAGGGAAAAGATAGAATGGAGCAAAGTGCACCTCAAATAGCAGAACGCCTAGAGAGTAGACATTTGAAGACAATGTACAGGACCTCTCTCCAGAATCCTCTGGACTGGCATACCACTGTTCTTCCAATGGATCACCGTCAAAGTTAGGCATCATTTCGGATGTTTTATATAAATTCTGGCTGTTGGGCATGTTTTGGATTGTATATGTATTATCTCTTGTAGGAATGTTCTGTTCATTAAATCCATACCCAGAATCTTTGAAACCAGAATGTACTGCGAACTGAGGCCAATTCCGAAATGAGTTCCCATGCTTTCTTCTTTTTGAGCTTTGGCTAGCACCAAGAATATGACTCTGCTCCGCTTCTCTCTTCTTATCTCCATTCTTTTCCAAATTGCAGAAGTCTTTGCTCCCAATAACAGGTGAGCCCATGTACAAAACCTGGTCTTGTGGTGTCAACTTGAAGCATGATGGGCGTAAGGCTAGCAAAGCTTCTCCACGAGAATGATATGAATCCACCAGATCTAAAATCTGTTTGAATATATACATGTTTTTTGATTTGTCTACCTTGTTCTGACCAGCCTTAAGCCATCCTCTCAGACTCAAACCTTCATGAACAGTAATTTCTTTATTTGAATCAGGTGTCGAATTTAAGTTAATCAAGGCAGCCTTCGGATGATTCTGACCACGAATATGAACAAGAGCATCAGGAGCTGGGCCCGGGCCAGGGCCACCGCATATGACGCCTTTCCCCTTCAATGTGTTTTTCACAAAATATTGAGAAAACCCTGATTGAGAAAGAATCTTTGTCCGGATCCCATTAGGAGATAACAATGTATTGGATGAAGCAGGTTGCTTGTCCTCGCGCCGTGAACGGTCCACTATGTCATTTTGATTATCAATTTGTTGTTTATGTGGATTATGCATTTCTTCTGGGAAGAAAGCGTGCCAAATGTTATCTGGACTATGCGTTTTGTCTTTTGTGCTTGGAGCACCTTTCTCCAGGTTCCCACTGTTATAATTCCTTACTGTTAACTCTTCAACCATTGTCCCTGCTTCATCCAAACTGCGAGGGCTGGTGCATGCACGCTCCGAAGTGTCAACCCTAGCAACATTCTTTCCCTTGAAATTGCTCTCCTGGATATTAACATCACCAGGTATAAGCATTTCCTGCATATTTGAGCTTCCATGATCAATTAAGAACCCGTTCTCTTTGATCAGGAACCGTTTGCTATCAATGAAGTTAATTGAATTCGCTTCACCATCCACTAGTTCATCCATTCCGTCAAAAGAAACTGCATGCAATTGTGATTAGTTTTATTCCTACATAGAATATTAAATTGCAGATCTGAAATCCATGGAAAATGATGCATAAGAAACCCAACTGCTTGTAATTTGACCACGCTTTAATAGCTTAAACATAAATCTAGGGTTTTAAAAACGATACTTGATACCTCCAAAGCCTTACTGTGTAACTCACAATCAAACAGATTAAACCAAAAAAGCAATCAACAAACAGCTATAACACATTCGAAATCGAAGAATCAGATTCAATTTTGATCCGACCTAAAATTTAGGGCAGTTTCAAAACGAATCCAATTCGCAAAACATATATACTCGAATCACATAAACCCTAGCTCAATTTAACTATTAACTTTCAGTTTTCTTAATCGTAGATAAGATAGTCCACCATCAAAGAAGCCATCAAACAATCTAAAAACGCAACTCGTCGAGATTCTTCTACTGATGAAAACTTCAGATTAAGCCTAAATTATTGCCTAACAAGAAATCAGAAAGCGTAAGAAATCTGAATGTTTGCGGATAAGAATGAGAATCAAAACTAACCAATCAAATTCGGAACGAATCAATAAGAAGTTAAAAACAAAACGATGGTGAATTTAATACCTCCGTCGTCCCCAAAGTAGAAATCGAAGAAGAAACTAGTGATTCAGAAAGAAACAAGTATAAAGTTCATCAAAATTGGTAGCCATGGGTAAATTGAAGCCCAGCTTTTCTTTTAGTTTTTACAGTATTACTTCAAACAACAACTTGCAAAAGAGATATCTTCCGGTGGAGGTTTTTATTATTAGAATTTTCAATGTTTCTTTTCCTAATTCCTACTATGATATTATTATTATTTTATATCTTATATTTTATTATTATATTGCCTTCTTTTTTTCTTGTTTGAATGGCTATCATATTGCCTCCTCACTAGTATTATTATTATTATATTATTATTTTATTATTATTATTTATTATTATTATTATTTATTATTATTATTATTATTATTATTATTATTATTATTATTATTATTATTATTATTATTATTATTATTATTATTGTGCTTAGCGTGCGGTTTCCGGCTACAACTCCATCACTTATCAGGCTAGTTTCACTGCTTTGATTCTCGGCTAGACGGCTAGTACTAGTCGTTGCTTGCTTGCTTGATTTGTTTGGTTTCTTATCATTAATTGTTATTTGCTTCACTATTCCCTCCTCTTAATATTCTCTAAAACTACTTGGACATTTTTTGAGGTGGCATAATTTCATTGGATTAGGCTAGTTTCATTTCATCTAATTCAGTAATTCACTACCCCTATAACCTGATAATTCACATATAACTAACGAGTTGGTGACCCGTCTGCGCGTTGCGGCAGGCCATCCTTGTTATTTGTCTTAGCAAGACTAAACTATGTGGATTTCTAATATATAGATTGCACTTAACTAAGTTGATGCTATTACAAAAATTTAGTCATTACATATATATTGAAGTTTAGTGATTACATCCATATATAGTAGGCAACTTCAAAGGTAAAAAACTTAAATGTGTAAAACATCGGCAAAAATAGAAAACACCAAAAAGAAAACAAAGTAGTAAACTTATGGGGTAAAAAATATAAATGTGTAAAACATTGGTGGCCAAAGTAGGAAACAATAAAAATAAAGTAGAAAACTGCAAGGGTAAATACGTAAATGTATAAAACATTGGTGGCCGAAGTAGGAAACATAAAAAATAAAGTAGGAAACTTAAAGGGTATAAACTGTAAAAGTGTAAAAGTTTCATGGCCAAAGTATGAAACACAAAATTTAATAAAAATTAAGTAAAAAACTCTAGGGGTAAAAACGTAAATGTATAGAACATTGGTGGCCAAAGTAGAAAAAAGAGTAAATTACAGATTACGTCCTTTATAGTTATTGAAATTATGGATTTTAACATTTTTCAAAACTAATTACACGAAACAACCTTTAAAGTTTTTTTTTCTTCAGAAATTGACCTTTTTACTAACTGGCATCCAAATTAAACGTTAAGTGGGCACATGATTGGCACATGCTAGGGTAAAAAGGTAATTTCACCCTTAAAAAAACCCACGCACCTATACTCCTGATTGTCGTGATAAACCCTTAATGATTGATAAACCATTGTTTCTTTTGAACGACGTTTCCATAAACCCAACCCCTGATTAAACCCTTGTTCTTCCAAGAAATTGAGAACCATGAAAACTTCGAGCATTCACTCATTACTCCTTCCGGGTGAAGTTGAAACTATGTACCGCAAGTTTATGAATGTTGCTCCTTTGAATTTAGTTTTAAGGAATAGAAATTCAATTTTATGTTACATTTACATCATGGGGGCAATCCCTCATCCTGATCAAGTATTAAAATCGATTTAAAAAAAACGATGTCCATGTTAGTTTTAAGAAAAAACGATTCTTTGCATACTTGTAATTGGGGGCGGATCGAGATGATTGGAATGCACAGAGATGAAGGGATCGGGATTTTGAAAGAAAAAAAAGAGAGAGAATGGTTCACGACTCACGGGATCGAGATAGATGAATGTGTTGGGGATTTTGAATATAGAAAAGAGAGATAATGGTTTAAGATTTTGAAGAGGTAAAGAACCCTAAAAATTAGGTCTTTATAAAGGGAAGAAGATGAGGGTGAGATTGTTGTTTTTAACAAAACAAAAATAAAAATAAAAAACGATCAGTAGTATAGGTTCGTGGGTTTTTTTAAGGGTTAAGTTACCCTTTTACCCTAGCATGTGCCAATCATGTGCCCACTTAACGGTTAATTTGGATGCCAGTTAGTGAAAATGTCCATTGCTGAAAAGAAAATAACTTCAAAGGTTGTCTCGTGTAATTAGTTTTGAGAAATGTTAAAATCCATAATTTCAATAATTATAAAGGACGTAATCCGTAATTTACTCTAGAAAAAAAGACCAAAGTTAAGGAGTGTAAAACGTAAAAGTGTAAAGGCTTCCTGGCCAAATTAGGAACAACAAAAGTTATTCCCTTCCATTCTAGTAGAAAACTTTAGAGGCCAAAACGTAAATGTATAAAACATTGGTGGCAAAAGTAGGAAACCATAAAAGTTACTAAAAATAAAGTAAAAAATTTTAGGGGTAAAAACGTAAATGTATAAAACTTGAGTGGGAAAAGTATGAAACAAAAAAAACAAAGTTGAAAACATAAAATTGTAAAAGTTTTGTGGCTAGAATATAAGACGACAAAACTTAAAAAAACAAAGAAAACAAAAAACAAAAAAACAAAAAACAAATTTCAGAAGTTAAGGAGCATTAAATATAAAAGTAAAAAACTTATGTGGTCAAACTTTGAAAGCATAAAAGGTGGTATAAAACGTAATTGTAAAAGTTTCATGGTCAAAGTATAAGACGACAAAACTTAAAGAAAAAAAAATTTAAGTTTAAAAGCTACGGGCTATAAAATATAAAAGTATATAAGTATTATGATCAAAGTAGAAAAGTAAAAAAAAAAAAACTTATGACTAAAGTAAAAAAATCTAAAAGTTAACAAAGTATTATGGTTAAAGTAGATTAGTAAGAAAAAGATTGTGTCAAGTGAAAAGAAAAACTTATAAGCAAAGATGAAAAATCTACAAGTTAATAAAATATTATGATTAAAGTAGAAAAGTTAAAAAGAACTTACGACCAAAGTAAAAAAATATAAAAGTAAATTATTAACTTCCAATTCTAATTGTTATATTTCACACTTCATAGTGATAATTTAACTAACATCACTTCTCACTTTTTCATTTTTTAAACTCAATCACATTTGCATAAGGTTATACTTTATATTAATTTGATTTTGCTTACAACAAAAATATGTTTTCTTATCCACTTGTGATCATGCTTGTGATCAAAGTCAAATAAAAATCTATTATTAATTATACAAGTGAGATTTTCTCAAAAATAAAGGAGATGGAGTGTTTTGTCAGATTGTGAACGTGAATTATTAGTAAGTATTCACTGGTTTAAGTTACTAATATTAAATTTTAATAATCTTAGTTATTATTTATTGGTCGATATTAATCTGTATTTTATTTAATTCCTACAATAAATCACATTTTAAATGTATTAGAATCTATTAAACTATCGTTAAACGACCACTAACGCCGTTAAGTAAAATTATACTTATTAATGAGTGGGCTTCACATTGGTATCTTATGTGACATGTTTTTATGACTGGGCACAAGCGCATATGTTTTTTTTAGAATTTTTTTATCTTTTAATGTTAAGAAGAAATGTTTTGCTTAGGATTTTTGTAGTTTTTAACCTTGATTAGTTGTTTTTTAAAAACCTTTTTTTCACATACATCAAAAACATGTCAGATAAGATGTCACTGTGATGCTCAGTCATCAAAAAGTGAAATCTTACTCAACGACATTAGTGGTCATTTAACGGCGGTCTAATAGATTTCAGTACATTTAAAATTTGGTTTATTGTAGATAATAAATGAAATACGGATTAATATCGACCAATAGACAATAACTGAGATTATTAAAATTCTAGTTCCGCCCCTGCAACCACATCATCTTCACACATGGTTGGTGTCACGATGCTGGGAGACGAACGAGGAAATAGTCCGAAACCGACCTGTCCCGAAACCGAGACCATGAATTTAAAAAAAACAAAAAAAGAAATCCAGAGACTGAACCGCGAAATGCAACTCGGGTCCGATAATTAGTCGGAAAATCCGGGTGGTTCGTGGGACGAGTTTGTATGTCCCAAAATTGCATGATGATCAACGTATGATCGAAACAGATATGGAACAATTAGCAGATTTAGAGAGCCGGCAGACTCAAATCTTCCATAGAATCGCACAACTCAAACTCTCAATCCTTCCTCTATCAAACAATTCTCACCACCAAGAACTCTTTGTTGGGTGTGAAGGCCTTTAGGCCGGTTTTATTTATTAGGGGCCCGTTATGGTTCCCGTTATGGTTCGGTTGAGGTTATTAGCATTCGCGGGACGGTCTCTATTTCTGCACACCCCTAGTAAGAAGGGGTTCAAAACCAACTACGACGACGTTGACCTACAAGATTGAGTAGATGAAGATGAGAAGATATGAGAAACACTTATCAAATACTTCCAAACGCATGAAATCGATTTCAACCATCTAGAAGTTTATAATTATGGCTCTTAGCTTCTCGAGATAAAATAGTTCTCTTTCGATTATTTAATTATAAATATTATTGTTTAGTTTGTCTACTAAACATGTGACCACGAAAAATACTCAACCCGATCACATGTTAGGAACTCTTTTTGTAAGTTCGGTAGTGTGTGACGTTGGGCATATGAGTATAATCATCGTCATGAGTTACATAGTCATTCTCAATGTTTTAAAAACCGGTTCGAACCGGCCGGTTCAACCGCGAACCGCCCTCCTCACCGGTTTTTTATATCCCGGTTTTTTGGCAATAACCGGACCGGGTTAGACCGGCCGGTTTTCTGGTTTTTTCCGGTTCAACCGGTCCGGTTCAACAGGTTTTCTAATTTTTTTTATTTTTTTATTATTTTTTTAAACTTTTTTTTATTTTTATTATTTTTTAAAGTTTAACACTTATATTTTCTTATGAAATACATATTTCATATTATTTTTAGTGGATTATAATTGTATTTTAACTACTTTTGTTGGGGTGTACAAGTTTATTAGCATTTTTATAAAAATATATATATAAATCCCCTAATCGGTTCAACCAGCCGGTCTAACCGTTCCCGAAAGGTTTTCCGGTTTAACTAAAAAACCGTTTTTTAAAACATTGGTCATTCTACTTAGTGAGTTTAAGATATGAGAATCAGTAAATTTAAATCATATATATATATATATATATATATATATATATATATAGGGTTAGGATCCTGCGAAAACACATCTTTTTGTGAAAACTGCGAAAACACATATTAAAACTCACGTAACTTTTTCATACGTTAACGATTTTTCATAAAATTTGCGCCAAAAGTCTTAGAATTACGTTATCTTTAAATCTGGAGCAAAATATTAGAAAAAAAATTGAACGTTTTTTTTCCCTTGTGATGCACATGTGCATCATATAATTAAAAAAAGTTATAAAATGCTATTTTTTTTCTTTAAATCTAAAGATAACACAACTATAAGATTTAGGGTGCAATTTCTTTTTAAACTATTAATGTATATCACATGTATGAGCGTTTTTTTTGGTATGATGCACATGTGCATCATTCAATAAAAACGCAAAAAAATGATAAAAATATATGACATATGGTGCGACTAAGAAAAAAAAATATTAACTCATACTAAAAGTATGAGTTTTTTTTGTGATGCACATGTGCACCACACAAAAAAATATTTAAAAAAATAAAAAAAAGCGTTAAGTTTTTTAAAACTTTTATAGGATTAAAGATAATATAATTTTAAGACTTTTGGTGTAAATTTTTTAATAAAATATTAACGTATGAAAAAGTTATGTAGGTTTTAAGATTTGTTTACACAGTTCTCACAAAAAAAAGGTGTTTTCGCAGGATCCTTCCCCTATATATATATATATATATATATATATATATAGGGATGAGAACAATTATTAACCAATCCTTAGAGCAATAACTAAATAACCTCATATAAATGGTTGATCATATTGATCTTGTGGCTTATAATAAATCTAACTTTTTGATTATGATCAATGGTCCAGATTTAAAGAGGGGCAAATAAGTAAAATTTACAAATCTCAAATCTTGTCTCTTTCCCCCATTCACACTCAATTACACTAATACACATTACACAGAGAGATGGGAGACCCAAGAGGGTTTTGGTGCACCGGCTCCCCACCTCCGCCGACCTCATTCTCTGGCGACCATGCTCCGGCCACGACGCTCCTCACGGCGGTGCTCCCATTTTCTCCTCCTTTAACCGAAACCATGAATCCCGAGCTCACTTCTAGCCACGAACGACTATATAACGACGTAACTTACCACCGCTGAGATTTCTAGATCAAACGAAGACGTCAAGAACGACGGTGTTCTCCTCCTACAGGCATGGTTCGATTTCTGATTCGATTTAGTTGATTTTTTCTGTTCTATGTCTTCCGATGAGCTCAAGAACGACGGTTTGGTTTTTTGAGGTTTCGAATTTAGTTTTAATGATTTGTTTTATATTGATATGGTCCGATTTGTTTTATGTTTATTTTATAATGATTTGTTTTTAGATCTGGTAGTGATTTTGTAATTCGGTATGTTTTTTGACGATTTGTTTTAGATCTGGTAGTGACTAATGATTTGTTTTATATTTATCTGGTCCGATTTGTTTTATGTTTATTCTATCTACACATCTGAACACTGCCACAATTTGGATCTGGGTTTTTCTATCTTCATGCTAAATGGGTACAGAAGGATTTATAAATGTTTTTTTAGTCATATTCGATGAGTAAAGAAGAATTGTTTTATGTATATTCATATTTTGAATTGTTTTATGTATATACATTTTTTTGGTAAGTAATTTAGTTTTTTGGTATGAAAATATTAGATGATGAAGGGTCGATGTATATTTTTTTTGTGAAATGGTATGGCTAGGATTTTTATAAGGATTTCTTCATGTAATTAAAGGGTTTATATTATATGCATTTTTGAAAGAAATTTATGGATGGATTTTGAATGATTAATTTGTATTAGTGTTATACATATACGTTTGTTTGTTTTTTTTGCTGAATCTTGATGCTTTGTAGTATAGATTTTGTTGAATCTTTATTTACATGTACATCTGATTTTTTTTGTTGAATCTTGATAGCCCCCAGTGATACTCATCAGTGTTAAAGAGCATTGTTGACTTGTTTTTTATGCATCAGAACCTGTACATTTGTATTTTTTTTTTGTAGAAATATCTAATCCACACTAGTGTTGAATCTTGATAGCACCGGTGTTACCGATCATCACACAACTGTTAATGTTTATAGCATCAGTGTTATATGCATATTGATGCATTTGTAAGTTGTAATATATGCATATCCAGTTGTACATAAGTAGAAACATCAATGTTACTGCTTACGAGTGTATGGATGTAATTTTGTTCATTGTTAATAGTTTTGACAGTGATGTTAGTAGTTGTAACACTACTGCTAAATCGTACGTCTGAAAAAACGACAATAAAAAACGTCGAGACTATAATGAAATTAAAGATAAAAATGTAACGAGTTTAACGGTGCAATTTTTATAAAAATCTGACAAAGTATAAAAAAGTTATAGGCTTTTTAAAATGAAGGGGGTGTTTTATGTGGGTGTGTTAAATGACATAACTACCCTTTATAATTAAGAAAAAAAGAAAAAAAAACACATGGCATAATCTGGTTCAATCTGACTTTTTTCCACCACTAGATGATGGTTATTTGGTTAATCCTCTAAGGAAGGGTTACTATTAGTTCCCTCCCCTATATATATATATATATTATATGACAAAATTGGAGCCTTTCAAAACTAGCCAATTTGAATTTATTTATTTAAACGACTCACACTATATACTCTCACTCCTACTTCTAAATATGTCTTCATGTTGGAGTAGAGTGCTACGTACATATATACGTAGCACCCAAAGTCCAATCTTATGAGACAACGTAATATGCCGATGGTTTTTATTTTAATGCTCAACTAATTAATTAAATACTAGTTTTTATTAAAGTTTAGAAAAAATAAGAAGATTATAAATAAAGTTATCCAAGATGAAAAGAATTTCTATTGTCGAAAATGATCAAGACGTACAAATGGTATTCGCAATTATTTAATTTGAAGATTGGATTTTAGTATTGAGTTGGTTGGGATGTGACCAAAGATTTTATGTGGTATGTGATAAAATCAAGTATAAGCATGACATATATCATAATAATATATGATTACACAATTAAATTCACGTAATAGTTTTGTACGTAAGTCATAACACGTATCGGTTTTTAGTTAATCACCAATGTTTCGAGACTCGAACTTGTGTGTACTGTTTGTGATGTATTTTAAGGTGAATATACTCTTCCACTACCTTAATTGACATACTACGTCTATATACGTGATTCCCGGTTTACCGGTTTTATCAGTTTTTGTGGTTCGGGTCACACCCGACGGGCCAAAATGTCACAGAGCGTCATCCCTGGATGGTGGTCGTCGTTGTATCAAGGTGGCTATTAACTATTATCAGGGTGTAGACTAATTAAACAATCTCAATGGTCTAGGGTATTTTGTGTTTGCGGATGCCGATGACTGTTCAGATCTTGGGCTTACCTTTGAATCGATTATTACTTGATCTGAGATTTGACAAGTCGATTTGCTTAAGGCTGTGAAGATATACCCTTTGATTATGGCCGGTGTGACGGCGAGGTGTAGCTTTGTTGTTAATCGCAATCGTTGCAAACTATCTGATCTGAACCTCTACGGCTGTGATGATCGTTAGAGGGTCTGAGCATATTCTCTAAAATTTGTCTATCTCTTTCATGTGTAAATGTATATGAATAGATTCTAACTTTGGTTCTGTGATGATCATTTTCTAGACTATGGTTTATATGATTTCTTGTTTTCTTATGTTTGGTGGGGAAACGATTTAAGGGTTGTAATGATATGGATGATCTGAACCTGTGATTACTTTAACGATCTGTTTTTTGAACGATTTATGTATATTTCATATTGGTGTTGCTAAGCTATATTTTGTGTTAATTTAGATGAATTATATGAAAAAGAGAAGATTATATATAATCAAATTAGGATCATATCAGGTTGATGCAGATTTCGGATAAACCATTGTCGGAGGGATCGATCAAGATCTAAGAACTCGAGGACTGTTTGGTACCGACTTTCTCAGTTTGTTTAGAGACGTAGTAATCAAGAGAGTCTACATTTGTGATGAAGATGATGGATATTTTGATCTTTTGATAGTTGTAATGAAGATGATGAATACATTTCTTTAAACTTTAAAGTTTGTAAATATTGTAATTTTCACTAAAAGTTTGTAAATATTGTAGTTTTAAAGTTTGTAAATATTGTAGTTTGTGTTTTGGTTGACATACATTTGGATATGTTTTCTTTTACACGGTTCTGAATAAGTTTCATGCCACACGCGGGCAGGACAACCTCTAGTTACTACTATATCCAAAACACAACATATTATACTCTTCATATTGCATTATAAACAAATATTTTATACTTATATGGTGTTTCTTTTGGGTATTTATTATTATACTTTTTTTTTTCTAATTTTTTAATGTTTTTTATCCAAGCTCAAGAAGTTTAGCAAAGGAGTTAGTGATTTTAATTTTAGTTTCAGACAATTAGACTGTTTCCTTTAGGTATCTAATTGTTTAAAGTGTTATATTTAACCAAACTTTTAATTTTAACGTTGTTGTATTGTCTTTTTTCATTTTCGTTCCTTTTACGTTGCGCTTTAGCAATACAACTGTTTTGTATAACCCGTTATTTTCGTGACAACGCACGAATAGTAAAATCTAGTTATTATTATATATTAAATTTTATCATACAATGATTGAAATCTCCATTTGAATTAACTAAAAACTGACCAAGACTATTTTAGCGAACATTAAGATTATAATTTGTAATAGAAGAAAAAATGGTAATTATATGTTCCCGGTATTACTGTAAGGGCATGGGGTGTGATTCGTGTGAGAGTTGACGTGATCCCTCTTACACTGTGGAACATCGCCCCATGATGGCGTGCGGTAATTCGTGAGCATGACGATGTGAGCGTGGCCACAATTGTATTTAAACGAACGTTGTAAACTTTTTAACCTTTGTAACACTTAAAAATTCATTAATTTTTTTTAAATTCAAAATCACTATATAAACCTTATATTTCACACAATTTTTACATATCTTCTCACTTTAAATTTAAACATTCATCTTCACATTTCATCAACCACATCATCTTCACACATAGCCGGTGTAACGATGGTGGGAGATCAACGAGGAAATAGTATTGGCTCAAGCGTATGCCGAGGTGAGCAAAGATACAAGCCCAAGCCCAGTCTCAGGACTTATGGAAGAGCGTAAGAACGGGTTTAAACCAACTACGGTAGATGAAGATGAGAAAATACAGGAAACACTTATCAAATACTATCAAATGCATCAAATCAATTTCAACCTTCTAGAAGTTTAAAATTATGGCTTTTGACTTCTCTAGATAAAATAGTTCTCTTTCGATTACTTAATAATAATAAAAAATTGTTTAGTTTTCATCTACCACAAATGTGCCCACAAAAGATACTCAACCCGATCACATGTTAGGAACCCTTTTTGTAAGTTCAATAGTGTGTGATGTTGGGCATATGAGTATAATCATCGTCATGAGTTATATATAGTCATTGTACTTATGAGTTTAAGATATGATGAAACCAGTAAATCTCAATCATTTATATTATATATTATATATGACAGAAATTGGAGCCTTTTTGTAATATATAAGAATGCAGAGCAACACTACTCACACACCCTCTAAATATGTTTTTTTATGATTGAGTAGAGTGCTACGTACATATATATACGTACCCCTCAAAGTCCAATCTTATAAGACAACGTAATATGCCGGTGGTTTTTATTTTAATGCTCAAGTAATTAATTAAATATTAACTTTCAATAAAGTTTAGAAAAACAAGAAGATTATAAATAAAGTTATCCAAGACAAGACGAAAAGAAATTTTATTGTCGAAAAAAATTAAGACAAATGGTATTTGCAATTATTTAATTGGAAGATTGGATTTTAGTATTGAGTTGGTTGGGATGTGACCAAAGATTTTATGTGGTATCTGAACCACACACGTAGCCATCGTCACTACACAAAAATGATGGATCTGGGTCCACCCCATACCCACTTGACTTGACTGGCTCCCCCCAATCATATATCACAAACACCCCAAAAGAGGAAACAAAGCACCACAACTTGATCTACATATCGACTTTTACATGGTATATGGTTTTTATTTTTAAAGGTAAAGTATTCTCCATTATTTATGTATGATACTATGCAAATTTATTACACACAATGATGTTGCGATGACTAACGAACCGTGTTTATTTTCGTCAATTAATTTCTTTTGTGCTTAAGACTTACATGTTATCATGAGGGATTGAGGTCGATATGCAGATTCAAATATGTTATTAGCATAACAATGATATATGCTCTTCGTCTCTTCTCCCTTAGATTTCATCTTTGCCCATAGTTTTATCCCATCGAGAGACTTAACAATATTATTTTTCAAAATGTTCAAGATCCGAAGAGTCGATGTTGAATTTTTTTTTGTGTACTCTTTGTGACACCTTGGCTCAAAAGATAGATGGGTCATTGTTATATATATAGACGTACCATGTTCCAAAAGAATACTTACATAATGTAAATAAATGTATTAAATAAATATCATAAAGGAAATCTTACAAAATGCTTATTTTAAATAAAGTATTGTAAGATCTACGCAAAATTTCTCTCTTCATTACCGTCACCACCTAGTCCATTAATTACCTACTAAATTATAAAGAATGAACTATAACAAGAAACAAAACGACAATCACATCATAATATATATAAACCGATGGTAGCCGAATGATATGATAAAATCAAGTCATAAATGATACAAGCAAGACCATTACTACAACCCACCTTCTTTAATTTTGCATGAGAATTGGACTTAGTTATGGCATTATCTCCGCGGCATCCATGTTTCCCAGTATTATTCCCACGTTCCTATTTTCTAGTTCCTTATTCAGTTAGAGTTATAGAGTAGTTACGTAGGATCTTTGTTCAAGTATTTAAGTTAGCTTTGAGGAATAAAACGATTACATTAGAGTAGAAAATTGTCCCATTCCATGTTCTTGTTTACTACATTAGCTTTCTTGTTTACATTTCCGTTTCATATTTCGTTTATATATTTGAAAGTTTGTCCGAAAACCTATCATTTTATTTGATAGCTAGGTTTACTGAGAAAATCTACGAACTCTCGAGTAAACTAAAACTAAAAACTAGAAATGTAAATAAGTAATGAAACGTAAACATGCGATTGAAATGTTTCTCCAAAATTTCTCTTTTTTTTTTGTTTTTTTTTTGAACGGCAAAATATTTATTAAACATGATTTGTAACCAACTTTCACTACTCCATCTCTATCGTTGGTTAACATTGAAGGGTTGCAAGTTCAAATTTTGTGCTCAACATTTTTTTTTCTAGCTTACTTTATAAATTTTAATGCTATAAATGAGAAGAATAAATGAGGCCATGAGGGTACCACCTCTTTTTTTATTTACTTTCATTATAAACCCATTCTTTTTAAATACATTCATCTAAAACCCCTTTTATAATGAAATATTACAATATATAAAAATATATACTTTTTTTAATAGACAAACATTTTAAAATATTTTTTTTTTCACGCGTTACTTTTTATTTTCTCTTCATTTATAGCCATTTACTATTATTTTTTTACTATTATATCGTTGTCAATGTTACGGTATAGAATTTTTTATCAAATCATGTAGAGTTTTTTTAATTGGTTTTTTTTTCTTTACTCGCAATGTCGTGCCGCAAAGCGCGCCTGCATTAAAAACTATTTAGTAAGTAATAGACCAAATTTCTTTATGTACGTTTATATGAAACTGAAACATTTAAAACTATTGACTCCATAAAAAAAATTGTGGATCCCCTTAAAAAAATTTCTAGTTTCGCCCCTGGTCGTATGCATGCACCTTTGCTTGGTGTGTCCCGAAATGATATGGTTAAACATAGAAATTGTGGATTTCGGGGCTCGTAACGAGGGCGCATGTTCATTAGGGCCCGAGGGGGTGGCGATGGCCCTGCGGGTTTTGCATCCAAAAGTACATATTGAGTATGGCCGTCTTGGTTTTTTATATAAAATTTTGGCCCCCGCGTTATTTTTTCTAAATTTTTTTTGCCCCGTTGATTTTTCCCTAGAAAAATTTATGTAATATAAATTTTTTTCCACTTAAAAATAATACTTGTTAGTATAGGGGGTTTTGAAAGTTTTTATAGTTAATATTATCCATGAATCCCGATCCCTTAATTAAAAAAAGAACTCCTCTGCCTCTTCAACTACAACGACGGAATGAGAGACACAAGCACAAAATCGCTGAAAACTTTAATTCGAAGTCCATAATCGATGAATTCAAAGATCTTAAAGGTCGTCGGCCTGAGTTGTGATTCTTTTTTCAGGTACTCACCATTTTTCTAGCATCATCAAATCTATTTTAGGTCTTTATTGTTTTTAAAATAGCTAGTTTTCTATGTGTAAGAAATGGTGCTTTGTTTTAAAAATATCTATTTTATTGTGGACCCGACACGAAGCAAATCGCCGACCCGAACATATAGCACATACATAGCGATAGGAAAAAAAATTGGGCTCCGTGACTTACGGCCCTGACTAGAAGTTCAAGCTTCGCCACTACTCGTAATGGTTGATGACAAGTAGACCCACTTCAACGTCCATGGTATCAAATGTGGACAGTTTTCGGAATTTGTTTCCCATATTAAACATCTTGACCCCCATTAAATTTACCAAACATAGATTTAAAGAAGTTAAAAAACCATTTTTTATTTCCAATGGGTCCTCTAAACAAGCCCCATTAATTTTATCCCCTTTATCGAAGAATAACATCTTCTTTTATTGATTATTCCATGAAAATATTGTTGGGGTATTCGGGTTACCGAGTATTTATTTTAATTTTATTGTAACCCGTATTTAAAGTATATTTTTACCAAATATAGTTAGAACTGATTAAATCGGTTAATTAAATCAGAATAGCGGAAGCAATAATAATAATAAATTATTATATTTATAAACAACGCGAAAAAATCAAGTGATAAAATTTACAGCAAAATCAAATCACCGAAACACGCAAATACTAGTTAAATTAAGGGAAATTGGTTTTAATCTTGAATAGTGAAGTGTACTCAAGTGATGTTTGCATTTGTGATAATGTGAGTGCCCTTGGTGTGCACCACAATATATTGTGTTATCACATATCATGTCTTCTTTGATTACCCTTAATCAACGTGAGACATCGAATGAACGACTTCATTCATGCAAACTTTTGTGTCACTAGAGATGGCTTTCGTATTTATAATTATCTTATAAATACGTGAGAATATCAGTCAATGTTGCAAAAGACGCTAGGCGGTACCTAGGCGGTCGACTAGGGAATTAGGATTAATCGACATAGGCGGGGATTAATCGGGGATTAATCGGTCCAAGTAAATTACAAAGATTTATAAATTTTCTAGAGATTATATATTGTAATATGTTAAAATACTAAAAACACTTCAAAAACTAGTAGTAATAAAGATTTCTAATATAAATATATAAGTGAAAAAAAGAAATTAATTTTTTTTTTAATTTAACCCGCCTAAAACCCGCCTAGCCGCCTAAAACCCGCCTAGCGCCTAGCCGACTTTGACCGACTTTGACTGACTTTGACCGATTTTGACCGATTTTGACCCAGGGCGCCTAGACAGCCCGCCTAGCCAAAAAGCACTACGGACGATTCCCTGTAGTGATATTCTTCCAACTATGTCATTGTATAACGTCTTATATTGACATCCACATAATATTTCATATTATTTTACTCTTTTGTTCAAGATCATTATGATTTTGAACTAGCCCTAGAAGTGACTTGTCTCTGTGGATCTCTGTCTAGAGTATATATTTATGCAAGTAACTTCTCAATCAGGTGATTTAAATCCATTGTTTAACTCAAATTAATCTTCTGGAGTAGTATGTAATTATCATGACCATGATTATTATCATAGTGCTCCCACTTGATTTTTTTTATAGATTTAGTGTTCTATAAGATTATCAATTCAAACCTTTTAGGACATGAGAAAACAACTTTGGTGAACCTTTCTTGGTCTGATAACGAGACCATATTAAACTTTTAATTAAATTAGAGTTTAGTTTGAATATTTTATGCAAGCCAATGCATAAATGATATCTTAATTGTGACACTAAGTCATATCATATTATATATTTGATTTTAGATTGATTCTCAATCTTTAGGTAATGAATTTGGAAGATTCTTAGATTATCAAGTTCCATTAAAATCCATTTCCTTTAAGAACGTTCGCATTTCTGATTAAGGAAACAATATGTTGGTTAGATGATGTGTTATCTATTTGGGTTATACTTGAATTTCTTCAATTTACCAGTTTATACTTCATGTTCCTTTAAGGTCCAGTATTAGGGAATTACTTCTATTTCCTTTGGATGGAACATTAACCACTAAGGATATTTGAAGTACACTTTCAAGTGTAGTTAGTGGCAAGAACTACTTCTTGTTACTAGACTTGAATAGAAAAGTTATGGATTAGAAGATTTATCTGATTGGTTGAGGTAGTTGGGTAGAAAGTTTCCTATAACTTTAAGCTTCAAACTTGATGCTAAATTCCTGGATTTAAAGCTTATAAAAGCTTAGCGGGAAATCAAATTTTATTTGCAATATCTTGCTCATAAGAATTCGAATATAGGAATATTAAGGTATGAGTATTTGTTAATCATTAACCATATAAGTGGTTAGATTATAAATCAAGGACGGTGATTCTAACTTCATTGAGTAAACGCTCGAACAAATCAAGAGATTTATCACTCGGCTTGTGGTCTTATAAAGACGAGCATATATGAAGTTGGAAATGATTCATTGTCCTTAAGCTTGTTGATATTCTATTAAATATAGAATTTTAATGAGCCATTAATTAGTCAAGTGATTATTTGGCTATTCATGGTCACATTTGCATATGTGAAGGATGAAGCATCCTATGTTGCATATGATGTGTGCATGATTTACATGATTTATGAATCATATTCAGCAAGCTATGTGTTATGTTATAAATTTGGACCATTGATCATTAGACTTCATGAGAAAAACTCAAATGTCAAAAGATCATTTCATACCATGCAAAATACTAATGTCAAAACAAAGTAGATGCAACCATGGTTCAAAACAGGAAATCAAATGTATATATCCCAGATGGAGCTAAGTAAAAACAAACCAGTGTTTTAGAATACTACCAAATAAATAAATTTATTCAAGGAGTGTGAGCAAAAATTTAAGTTGCCTTTATTTCCATATGCTTCACATCCTTTGGCTTTGATTCCTTTATTTTCCAGGTTCCTAAAAAATATAAGGTGTGTTAAATACACATAAATATTTTGAGGAATTAGTGAAAAATATAACATAAGGCTAAATACCACCAGAAGAACTTTCACCATTCTTCTGAGCCTTAACATTGGCAAGGTAGTCGGGACAGTTCATATTCCAGTGTCCCATCTTGTTACACTTAAAACATTGGCGCTGATCAGTAGACGACGTTGTTCGAGTAAACTTCTTGTCCTTTCCTTTTCCCTTGGCACCGACTTCGATGGTGGCATTGGCTTTACCCTTCCCCTTACCAAAGGCATTCTTCTTGTGTTCAGGCTTCTTAACACATGTCGAACTGACCGCCAAGACTGCAGGAGTTTTGCTGGAGGCAATGTTGATCTCAGCAGCTTTTAACATGCCATGAAACTCAGAAACTGTCTTTATCAAGTTGTTCATGTTAAAGTTTATTCTAAACTGAGTGAACGAATTGGAAAGAGATCGGAGGATCAGGTCCATTGCCATTTCAGGGAGAATGACATATTCGAGTTCTCGAGTCGATCAATGTACGACTTCATCTTGACTACGTGCGAGCTAACAGGAGCTCCTTCCTGCATCTTGTAGGAAATGAGTCATGTAACGATCTCATAACGCTCCTGTCGGGCTTGTGTTTCAAACATGCCTCTTAGCTCTCTAATCATTTGGAATATGCTCATATCCTCCATGTTTTTCTGAAGTTAAGAAGACATGGTGACCAACATAAGGCAAGATACTTGGGTAGCATCCTTCCGTAGTTGATTATGAGCAGCCCGAGTAGCATCACTATTGTTTGCTGGTGCAACAACACCTCTTCCTCCAGAATATGGAGTTAGTTAGCCATTTTAAGCATAATCTTGAGATTGCGATACCATAAACATGTTAGACGGTGTGAAACCTGTTTATACACGATTTGAACCGTGTCATAAACGTGTCGATCTGTTTATGACACGAAACTTGTTTAACTTAAACAAGAACCTACTTAGCTCCGTGTCGTATTGTGTCATGTTAATAGGTCCGTGTCAGAAATTGTTAGCTTTAAGTATACGTTGCTGTTTGGGCTGATATTTCGGGATCCTCGGCGGAAGCTCAAGTGGTCCAGTATCCTCAGACGGGTTGAGAATCCTGATAGGTTCGGGCATCCTGAATTACAGTTATCGACTAACCGCTATGTTGTTCCTCGTATTTATTTGCTTGCAGGTAAAGAAAACGTGTAAAACAAGCCTAAAGACTCGGACAAAGACTAAAGAACGTGGACTAAGTGGTCCACAACGTTCATATTGACTTAATGGAGAGAATCCCTAAAATATAGGACAGTTGGTTGTTTTATTTCAGGATCCTTGCCGGAAGCTCAAGTGGTTCAGTATCCTAACAGGTTCGGTATCCTGAAATGCAGTTATCGACTAACCGTTTCAATTCTCCATGTGTCCTAATTAATTGCAGGCTTAAAGGGACGTGTAAATGAAGGCTAAAGACCAGGTCAAGCATTAAAGAACGTGCCATAACTGATTCCTAACGTTCACAAAGACTTAGGAATGGAATCCCTTATTTTTAGCACTTTCGGTTATTACCTTGTAACTATATAAATAGAGGTTTTGATCGACTTAGGGACACAACTCACTCTCACATTAGCTCTGATAGCATACGATCTCTGTAACACTTAGCCTGATCGATCAAACCTCCAAAACACTTGTAATTTTCAGTTTCCTATCAATAAAATTGTGTGGTAGCGGGCTCTTCAGGCCGGCTCCCGAGGTTTTTTTGCTAGGATTCCTAGAGGCAACTCGAAGAATCCTGGATTTTTCCCTCGTTACATCCTTGTGTTCAGTTTTACATTTCGAACATATTAGCAAGCACACTACCTCACATTCTAAGTTTGGAATACGAAATTCCTTTGTGAATTTTTGACCAAAACAGTTTGGCGCCACCGTGGGGCAAGTGGTGCTTAATCTTACCGAAATCCCATTCGTTTCGTTTAATCTCCAATCCCGACAATGTCAAACCCACAGAAATCTGTTTCGGCCTCCACATCGTCCTCCATTCCTCCTCTTCCTTCCGCTCCAGGAAACCAGAAGAAAACTGTGGACCGTCAGAAAAGAGTGGACGAGCAGCCGAGAAAAACTGACTATCCTGTGTTCACAGGATCCCAGGTTCAATCTGTTGATCCTGTTGTTACTAACAATGATTTGTTTGCTTTGATCAGGCAGGTGAAAAATCAAATGGATCAGCAAGAAAAGACCAACCAAACGGTGATGAAGGAGATTGAAGAACTTAAAAAGTCCAAGAAACCTGTGGAGAAACCAAGTCCTCTGTTTCCAAGGCATCTTGACTTCAATGCTTCAGGATCCTCAGATCCGTCTCGCTACAGTTACAAGTCGGCATCATGCTTTACCACAGCTCCTACAATGACTTCTCAGGCCGCTGGATATGCAGAAAGTGCTGCAGGATTCTCAGGAGCTGTCCCGCCAAAGTCTTCACAGTCACGCTATAAGGGTCCTTGGATTCCGCCACTGTCGGGATCCTCAGCCTCGCCGTCCCAAGGATACCCCTTTTCTGCCGGGAATCCAAGCCAGAGTTCCCAGGGATATCAATACACTAACCCTTCTGTTTCTGCAGGAATCTTCAAGACTAGCTCCTCAGAAGTGCATGATGGTGACGACATTCCCATGCAAACAGCAGCCACTACGGAGCCAAGCTTCCCAGCGAACTATGGCTACACTCCCAGGATTCCAGTCCAGAATCCTACCTCTGGTAACATGACTAACTCAATCCCTATCATTTCTAACATGGGCGCTTCTTATGATGCAGGTATTCATCCAAGTATCGCTAGAGAGCTCCAGAAATTGAAAGAGATGATATCAAATGTTCCAGGAATTCTAAAACCTATACCTGAGGTTCCTTTGGAAAGCCACAAGATATCTAGATTTACTTGGCCAATATCCCAGGTGGAGATCCCGAAGCGTTTCCAGACCCCAAGTATGAAGCTTTATGATGGAACCACGGATCCTGAAGAACACGTGGCACATTATCGGGAGCGTATGGAGATCAATCCCATTCCGATAGAAATCAAGGAAGCCTGTCTATGCAAAGGCTTCGGATCAACCCTAACAGGGCCAGCCATGAAATGGCTACTGAGCATTCCTCCTAACACTATTACGTCATTTTCTCATTTAGTTAACTTGTTTAACAATCAATTTTCTTGCAGCAGGACCTTTGAGAAGCTTACAGGAGACCTATACCGAATAATTCAGAAGCCAGATGAGCCTCTCAGAGACTATATTGCCAGATTCGGACGAGAATCTCTTGAGATTCCTAATCTGGATATGGCAGCAGCCGTGGAAGCCTTCAAAATGGGGCTCTCCAAAGATTCCCGTTTTTACGATGACCTTGTTATGGCTCCTTGCTGGAATCTTGATGAAGTACGCAGTAGAGCTCTGAGATTTATTCGTTTGGAAGATGACAAGAGGATCCACCAAAGACTGGAGGTTCCTAAATACGATCCCAACAGCAAAAAGGCGGAATCCCCCGGGAAGCCGTATAGATCTCGTCCATATTCCAAACCGGAAAATCACAAAGTCAACGCCGTTGACCAGGACGATGACGATGAGGAATATCCTAAGGTATCTGAATACTGTTTTTCCGTTGACATTGGTGGTTTGATGTGTGCTATGCAGGATCTAGGTGAAAAAGCAAGATGGCCCAGGAAGGATACCAAGCAAGGATCCTGGAAAGACAAGACCAAGTGGTGTGCCTTCCATGAAGATTTTGGCCACCTAACTGATGAATGTATAGCGCTCCGAAAGGAAATCAGCTATCTACTCAGCAAGGGGCATCTTAAGGAGTTGTTAGGCAGAAAGAAGGTCAAGATTCAGGAAGCCGACAAGGTGCCCCAGAGAGCAGCTTCTCCACCACAGGATGCCCAGATTATCAACTTCATCTCAGGAGGCTCAGACATCTGTGGCACTTCATATTCCTCAGCTAAGAAGCATGCTAAGGAATCCAAATCTGAACAGGGTGACAGACCTGTCCGGACGTCCACCTTAACTCAGGACAAACTCATATCCTTTGATGAGAGCGACCGTTCTCATGTTCAGGATCCTCATCATGACAGTCTTGTGGTTACTTTATATATTGCTAACCATTTTGTTCGCAGGATTCTGGTTGATAATGGAAGCTCAGTAAACATAATTCGACTTGATGTACTAAAAAAGATGGGGATCTCAGAAACGGAAATAGTTCCGAGATCCTCAGTTCTGGTTGGCTTCAGCGGTGAAACTAAAAGCACCGTTGGGGATATCAGGTTGCCAATATATATAGAGGGGGTAAACTCTATGCAAAAATTTTGTGTTATAGATTCTCTCTCTTGTTGCAATATTATTCTTGGCAGGCCTTGGATTCACGAGATGAAGGCAGTTCCTTCAACTTATCACCAATGTATCAAGCTTCCTACACCCTGGGGAGTCGTAAGAATTGAAAGTGACCAGCAGGAAGCCAAGAACTGTTATTCTACTTCAATGAAGAGCACCACTAAGGTGACGAAGGGATAGCAATTACAGAAAAAGGCACCTGAAGCACAGGAGGACAGGGAGCTTGATGTCAAAGAAATACCTTTAGACCCTAAGAATCCTGAAATCAAGGTGCTCATGGGAACGAGCATCCCAACAAATGTTGAGCAGGAATTATTCCAACTTCTCAAAGCCAGAACTTCAACTTTCGCCTGGAAGCATGAAGATATGACAGGTATCCCTAAACATGTAATTACTCATAAACTTGGTTTAGATCCTTCTTTCAGGCCTATACAGCAGAAAAGGAGGAAGTTCGCTCCAGAGAAAAATATAATCATCCAGGAGGAAGTCGACAAGCTTCTCAAAACAAAGATGATCAGAGAAGTCAAATATCCTAGGTGGCTAGCAAATGTGGTGGTGGTCCAGAAGAAGAATGGAAAGTGGAGAGTTTGTGTTGATTACACAGACTTGAATAAGGCCTGTCCTAAGGACCCGTTTCCACTTCCCCACATCGATGCAATGGTGGATGCCACGGCTGGCCACGAGATGCTCACTTTCATGGATGCCTCAGCAGGATTCCAACAAATTCAGATGGAACCTTGCGATCAAGAGCATACAACATTCATGACTCCAACAGGTATATATTGTTATACTGCTATGCCCTTTGGATTAAGAAATGCAGGTGCCACCTACCAGAGGCTCGTCAATATGATGTTCAAAGAGCAACTGGGGGACACGATGGAAGTCTACATAGATGACATGGTGGTAAAGTCCAAGAAAGCTGAAGATCACGTCAAGGATCTCCAGACTGCCTTTGATATCCTTGATCAATATAACATGAAGCTCAATCCCTCCAAATGCCACTTTGGGGTGCGAGCTGGAAAATTCTTAGGATATATGGTCACCGAAAGAGGAATCGAAGCAAGCCCAGAGCAGATTAAGGCAATTCTGAATCTCAAGTCCCCATCAAATGTCAAAGAAGTGCAGAGGTTGACAGGAAGAATCGCGGCACTCAACAGGTTTATTTCGAGGTCCTCGGAGAAAAGCAAGGATTTCTATGATATCCTGAGGAAAAACAAGAAGTTCGAGTGGACTGAGAAGCATGAGGAAGCTCTAAGGTGCCTGAAAGATTACTTGTCAGCAGCCCCGTTGCTAATGAAACCAGAAGATGGGGAGCCACTGTATTTATATCTTGCCGTTTCCGGAGGCTCAATCAGTGCAGTCCTGGTAAAAGACCATCAAGGTCAGCAGCATCCGGTATATTATGTAAGTAAAACTCTGCTAGACGCAGAGTCCAGGTATTCTTACCTTGAAAAATTAATTTTATCTCTTATAATGGCTTCCACTAAACTTAGACATTATTTTGAAACACATGCTATAATCGTGATGTCTAACTATCCTATCAAGGCAGTTCTTAGGAAGCCGGAAATGTCAGGAAGGATGGCTAAGTGGGCAGTCAAGCTGAGTGCCTATGACATCAAATATGAACCAAGAACAGCGATCAAGTCTCAAGCATTAGCCGACTTTGTGGCGGATTTCAGCAGTGACATTGAACCAGAAGTTGAAAAGGAAGTCCAGCAACTTGAGAAGCTCAAGGAAGACTGGATCCTTTATACTGACGGCTCCTCGAATGTCAGAGGAACAGGGCTGGGAATCCTGCTGAAATCGCCACAGGGGGACATAATACCTCTATCCATATCCTGTGAATTCCAGGCTACCAACAATGAAGCTGAGTACGAGGCTTTAATTGCTGGATTACAGCTGGCCAGGGATATGGGAATCCTATCTATACAAGTGTTTGTTGATTCTCTCTTATTAACTAACCAATTTAATGGCTCTTATGCAGTGAGGGGGGAGAATCTGATCAAATATCTTGAAATTGTTAAAAAACTGTCTCTATTTTTCGAAAATTTTAGTATTTCGCAGGTACCAAGAGAAGATAATGCAGAAGCTGATGCCTTAGCAAATTTGGCTTCATCGCTCAGGATCCCTGAGGATGTTAAGATTCCAATAACTCACGTCTTGACACCGGCAATAGCTCAACAGGAAGCTCAGGCTGTTGGCGATAACGCAGGTGCAAACGTTGAGAATCCTGAAGATGCCCAGGAATCCTGGACATACCCGATCCGGAAGTATCTCAAAGATGGGGAGATTCCTAAGGGCGAGAACCCCAGAGCTTTTCGTACAAAGGTAGTACCCTACACTATAATTGATAATATCCTATATAGAAGATCTCTTGCAGGTGTCTAGTTAAGGTGCCTAGAGAAGTCAGAAGCTCTTGAGGTGCTTGAAGACATCCATAGTGGAGATTGTGGAAACCATACCGGGGGCAGGGCGCTGTTCTCTAAAGTTCTCAGATTCGGGTACTATTGGCCAACTATGAAGAGGGATGCCGCGAGCTTCTCACAGAAGTGCGATGCTTGTCAAAGGCATGGCAATATCCTTCACCAACCTGCTGAGCATCTGCATCCTATAGTATCCCCACGGCCTTTCATGAAGTGGGGCATGGATATTGTGGGTAAGCTGCCAAAGGCTCCTGGAGGAAAGGTGTTTATGCTTGCCATGACAGATTATTTCTCCAAGTGGATTGAAGCAGAAGCCTATGTTCAAGTGAGAGAAAAGGAAGTGATATCCTTCATCAAAAGAAACATCCTCACCAGATTTGGGATTCCAGCGGAGATTATATGTGACAATGGTTCCCAGTTTATAGGCAAAAGGACTACGAGCTTTTGTGAAAGCTGGGGCATCAAGATGATCACTTCAACACCTGTCCACCCTCAGGCTAATGGGCAGGCAGAATCCAGTAATAAAATTATCATCAATAACCTTAAGAGGAAGCTGGGTTCCAAGAAAGGTAAATGGGCCGAGGAGCTGCCATTTGTTCTTTGGGCAGACAGAACTACACCCAAGAATGCTACCGGCCAAACACCATTCTCATTGGTGTTTGGGGCAGAAGCCGTAATTCCTACAGAGATTGTACTCCCAACAGCCAGAATCAACTGCCAGGATCCTGAAACAAATAACCAGAACCTCCTTCAGGATCTCGAAACAGTTGAGGAGCTCAGAGATATGGCCAAAATCCGGATGGCCTCTTACCAACAGCGGATAGCAAAATCTTATAACAAGAACACCAGACTAAGAAGATTCCAGGTAGGCGATTTGGTTTTGAGGAAAGCTTTTCAGAATACTACCAATCCTGCTGACGGGAAGTTAGCACCCAAATGGGAAGGCCCTTACCTTATAGACTCTGAAGAAGGAAAGGGGGCATACCGTCTGATAAATATGGAAGGAGAACCTCTGCCAAGAGCTTGGAATGCTGTCCACCTCAAAGCCTATTTTATGTGAGAATCCCATTGAGAATCTCAGGTAAAATCCCAAGGATCCTCACTGTATAAATAATCCAAGGTACGTGTACTGATCCTATTTCAATTTATTCTTATTATTTTTATGACTCATTACTGACGTCAGCATCGGAGTGGTGTTAGTTAAGCTAACACCTACCCCTCACCAAGTATTGAGTGTTTTGCAGATTCTCAGAATCCTAACTAAAGTAATTTGGGTATATCCCCAGTTAGAGGCTGATCACCTCTCCTCCGTTTAAGGTATCCTGCATACCTTCTAAGGTTTAAGAGGATTTCACCTCTTCTACGTTTGGGTAATCGCCAGTAGCGCACGACCCTCGCCAGGAGCGCACGTTGTCCACCAGTATGCTCAAGGTGGCCGGACCAGTCCACTCCAGGGGTGGCTGACAATCTTGTCACTGGAGGCTGCTGGGAGGATTCTCAAGGTTTTTAACACTCACGTGTTAACTAAGGCTTAAAAGGTCTTCACCTTTTCTAAGAATCGCCAGGAGCGCTCGTTATTCGTCATTAGGCGGATCCTCAAGTAATAGCAGACGTGCTATCCTCACGAATTATCTAAGGTTTTGGCATTTTCATGTCACTTACGTACGGGCTTGTCCCCAGAATTGCACGGGCTTGTCCCCAGAAATGCACGGGCTTGTCCCCAGAAATGCACGGGCTTGTCCCCAGAATTGCACGGGCTTGTCCCCAGAAATGCACGGGCTTGTCCCCAGAAATGCACGGGCTTGTCCCTAGTTTAACTCAATTTCGAAACTACTATGCTTTTACCACATGTATCCTCAAGGATGCTGAAAGAGGATTCCAGAATCTATCTAAATGCACCCAAGGTAAAACTTACTTAAGGGACTATTCAGGTAATGTACTTTCAAATTATTACATTTTATCATGCTGACTTGTGTCATGGTTTGTCGACTTACATACTTAACTTAAAGCTTTTTTACTACCTTAATATTCCTGAAGAATCCGATGGGATTCTCACTTAAATATTTTAAAATTTTTCATGAACAAAATAAAAAACAAGGGGCAAACACACCATGATAAAGAAAGTCGGATACTAGTATTAACCATGCAGGAAATTCAAAAGGGGTAACTCCAGTTTCTCAGCACCCCCAAGCTCCTCCAGAGTTCCTTTCTAGGTAGCTGCATTCAAGCCGTAGCAGTGAAGCCTTTAGCATCTGCTTCATTGGCCTTGATCGCGGAAGAAAATCGAAAAGAAAAGGGAGGGAGCTGACCTGGAGAAAAAGAGAAATCGAGAAGGTTCCGACGGTAATCCAGGGTTATTTATGGAGAAGTCTCATGAGAAGTTGCGTCACTATCAAATCAGGAGCTAACGAGTCACCTCCGTAATTATTTCAAGAGTTTGAATTTTCACAGCCGTCTTCATGGTCGACAACTGTCAAAATTCAGGGGCAATTGTTTGGGCTGATATTTCGGGATCCTCGGCGGAAGCTCAAGTGGTCCAGTATCCTCAGACGGGTTGAGAATCCTGATAGGTTCGGGCATCCTGAATTACAGTTATCGACTAACCGCTATGTTGTTCCTCGTATTTATTTGCTTGCAGGTAAAGAAAACGTGTAAAACAAGCCTAAAGACTCGGACAAAGACTAAAGAACGTGGACTAAGTGGTCCACAACGTTCATATTGACTTAATGGAGAGAATCCCTAAAATATAGGACAGTTGGTTGTTTTATTTCAGGATCCTTGCCGGAAGCTCAAGTGGTTCAGTATCCTGACAGGTTCGGTATCCTGAAATGCAGTTATCGACTAACCGTTTCAATTCTCCATGTGTCCTAATTAATTGCAGGCTTAAAGGGACGTGTAAATGAAGGCTAAAGACCAGGTCAAGCATTAAAGAACGTGCCATAACTGATTCCTAACGTTCACAAAGACTTAGGAATGGAATCCCTTATTTTTAGCACTTTCGGTTATTACCTTGTAACTATATAAATAGAGGTTTTGATCGACTTAGGGACACAACTCACTCTCACATTAGCTCTGATAGCATACGATCTCTGTAACACTTAGCCTGATCGATCAAACCTCCAAAACACTTGTAATTTTCAGTTTCCTATCAATAAAATTGTGTGGTAGCGGGCTCTTCAGGCCGGCTCCCGAGGTTTTTTTGCTAGGATTCCTAGAGGCAACTCGAAGAATCCTGGATTTTTCCCTCGTTACATCCTTGTGTTCAGTTTTACATTTCGAACATATTAGCAAGCACACTACCTCACATTCTAAGTTTGGAATACGAAATTCCTTTGTGAATTTTTGACCAAAAGAGTTGCTACCATAACAAACAACCTAATGCCTCCACCACACACACTACCTTTTACTTTCTTTTAATAATATTAAATTATTAAAAGTAAGAGAGATATAGTAAGTTAGAGAGACATAGATAAGAGATTTGGGGTAGACCATCACGATGGCCGATGGGCGCAAAACATGCAGCCTAATGGGCTCGGGCTCGGGCTCGGTTCTGGTGTAGCCGCACATATGTAAGGTCACGGTGTGTGATGGTTGTATTACAATCACTCAAAACTCAAAAGGAATGTGATTAGAGTGAGTACGAGTCGGTTGTAAATTAATAATATCTTCTCTCTTTTACTTGCATATGGTTTTGATAAAATGCTTGGGTTTCATTTCTAGACAATTTGGGCCCAAAAACAGACCAACATAAATCACATATTTGCCTTTCATAAATTAAACTAAATCGTTTTTTCTTCCCATCTCATCCTCACTCTATTTTTTATATTTTATTATTCATTTTCTACATCCACTCAGATCGCCGGAGGCCGCCTTGCGACGGCGAATCCGTTATTTATACGGCTGTTCACATGGCGTCGGAGGATGTGGTAGGGAAGACAAGCGCTACGATCGCTAATCTCGCCGAAGAAGCAAAAATTGCCAGTGAAGGTGTTAAGGCTCCTAGCCGTCACGCTTTACTCAGCATCTGCAAGTCTCTCGTCGCCGGTGGCGTCGCCGGTGGAGTGTTAGTTCTTTGATCTCTCCTATTTCCTTTTAATCGATTAATTATTCGTCACTGATTATTTCATATAATTCTACTTTTGATTTGGTTCGAGTGATTCACACATTTATTTCGCATTAATAATTACGTAGTCCGTACACTGGAAAGATCTCTCTGTCTGTTTACTTATTTAACCTAATACGTTTCTCCCTTTCAATAACTGGTTGATGATTGGAAATTTTAATCTACATAAACAACTAATATGTGTTCCCTACTTAAACAATTGGTGGCCTGATGTTGAAAGTAAGAGCTAAAATCGGTAGAAGTTGAACTTTGATTGCATCAGTAATTGCTAGTCACTTGAATTTCTTCTAAGGTTTGGACATTCTAGTTCTGGAAATTAGATATACTTGGACGGAATCTATCAATGAAATGATTTGTTTTTATTGTTTGAAATCTGGTTATTTGTAATTCCTCTATGTGGTGTATATACTTGAGGTAAGTTCATTTATTTCAACCTGTTGTTAAGATTTTATGATGAAATCTATTTGTAAAGAAGTTATTATTGTATAGATGCATGCATTTCTTTTATTAATTGATCTAACTGTCTGCGAGTTCTTTACGAAATCGTCCTTGCAAATATTGTTACTATAAGATTTGATAGAACATGCAAGAAGGAGACATGAACATGTGGTTATGATAGTTTTTAGCACAAGTCCTTTTCTAAGCTCCTTTAAAAGTTTTCTTCTTTAAGAGTCGAAGAAGCTAGGCACACTCAAGGCGCAATAGGTGAGCCTCAGGCCTAGGCACAAGGCACTTAAAAAGCGAGGTCTTTTATATGCAAGGCGAAAAGTATAAATTTTAAAATTTAACATTTTTAGGGGTTTAGACATGTTTTAGGCTGTTTCAGACATATTTTAGACCAATTTTAGCTATTCAAACCTGCTCAGTCTAAAATTTGGCCGGATTCCTAGTGGAATTGTGCCTGAATGCCTGAAAGTCCTCAAGGTAGTTTGGCCTCGCCTGGGTGCCTAGGTGTGCGCCTTTGGCGCCTTTGACTACTATGGTAAGATATCTGTATGATCTACTCCTTATTACTTTATAATCGGCCCTGGTCGTAAGAAATAATTATGAAAATATTATGATAGATCATATCTGCTAAAATGCCATGGTGCAAGAAACCAAACATAATTTATAGAAAAAGAGCCTTAAATGTGTATTAAGTTTTGACCTAATTAACTATGGTGTACCCTTTCTCCTCCCAAATGTTGTTATCCTCACCGCTTTCATCAATTAGCCCCTTGGTTTATATCTAGCTGTTTGTTTATTTGGTTATGTTATGCTGCAGATCAAGAACTGCTGTTGCTCCTTTAGAACGGCTGAAAATTTTGCTTCAGGTAGATCTAATTGTTTTACATTGTTTCCATGGACAAGTAAATTCACTAAACGTCTTCTATCTCAATATCAGCCTAATAAATAATAATAGATCTCTCTCACTAAATCATTATTAAACTGATAAAGTAGAGAAAGTGCAAGAACTTATATATACTTTCCAATTTCAGTTTTACTCTTTCTAATAAGAGTGAGAGGAACATAGTCTTATAGCTGTTCATCTCTTGGATATACATATTACCAGATGGGGATAACCTTGTTTCACCCCTTAGCCACACTGGCGAAGGTTTCAAGGGACTGGGCGGGGGGCGACCGCCCCCCCCCCCCCCCCCCCCCTCAGTTTTTTTTTTTTTTTTGCCGAAGTGCTAATTTTTTGCGATTTAAAAAAAAATTTATATATATATATATATTGAGAACCACCCCCCGGGATTAGGATCCGTGACTTTTCACCCCCGCGAAATTTTCGGTGAAGCTTCGCTACTGCTAGCCAAGGAAAAGATACAGAAAAACTCATCATACATGATTTGCTTTATTTGCAGGTGCAAAATCCTCATGCAATCAAATATAATGGTACCGTTCAGGGACTGAAATATATATGGAGAACAGAGGGTTTTCGTGGACTATTTAAAGGAAATGGTACTAATTGTGCTCGTATCGTTCCAAACTCTGCTGTCAAGTTCTTTAGCTATGAGGAAGCATCAAAGTACGTGACCTTGCTACATTATTAGTTTTTTTGTTGGTTCCATCACCTAATTTTATTATTGCATAATGCATGTGTTTTGACTGTAATGCTGTTTTAGAACTACTTTGTTGCATTGGTAGTAAGTAGTAATACACAACCAAAACTGACTTCGTATGGAATTATTGTATATTTAATGTTCCCTATCTGCATATGAAGTTGAAAAGCAGGTTGAAATTATTGAAATATGAAAATTAAAGTAATGCGAAAAGTCAATGCCTGGTAGATTCAATAATATGTGCACGTCACACAAAATATAAATTTTCAATATACTTTGTTTGGGTTTCTTTAGGTCATCTAGTAAGTTGGGTTATCTAGTTCTTTCGTTCTTTTCTTTTTTTAACATATGAACCGTTTGTAACAGGGGGATTTTGTGGCTCTACCGACAGCAACCTGGAAATGGTACATCAATTTAATCTTTTTGATTTTCTTACATCATTAGATCACCAAGTTCACAAATATATGTTCAGAAATGAAACTAGAAGCTGATGATTTCGTATATTCATTTTCAGAGGATGCTGAACTCACCCCTGTCTTACGCCTTGGAGCTGGTGCATGTGCTGGAATAATTGCCATGTCAGCAACCTACCCGATGGACTTGGTTCGAGGCCGGCTTACTGTACAGGTTCGTTTCAAGATATTTAGAATTTAGACATTAATATTGTATTATAATTAGTTTCTAAGCATACCCACGAATTTACTAGTTTTTAGTAGTCTGTCACATATTACAAATACTTTAATGTTTGCAGACTGATAAGTCTCCTAGCCAATATCGAGGAATTGCACATGCTCTTAGAACTGTACTGCGTGAAGAAGGTCCTCGTGCGCTGTATAAAGGGTGGCTTCCTTCTGTCATTGGTGTTGTAAGTAATGAAGTCTTATATACTGTGACAATGGCAATGATGTAAATTGGTTATTACAGTAGTTTGGTATTGCCATCATCTGATTTTAATTACTCATGGTGTCCCAAAATAAATGCAACACATAATCAGCAAATTTCAGTAGAAGTGTTTAGTGTTTGACTACTTGTCAAATGTCTAAACCACTGATATCACTGATATTATCATGGTGATGTTAGGTATCTTGTGTTGAATGATTGTCGTAAGGGGATATGCGGCTATTGCGTTTATTTTGGGATATAGGAGGTATTAAGTTTTGTAGTTGGCCTTTCCTATTTAAGAAGAAAGATGTGTGCTTGTTTCCCTCAGTTAGAGGTTACTATATGGATCCATTTATTTAGGAGTGGGTTGATTAACGGGTCAAAACATTTAGTTTTAATAAAAAGTTTAGCTAGAAGTTAAACTGGTTGATAGTTGCCCAAAGTGCACTTATTGTCTTAAATTCTCCTAATCTAATTAGTTTAACAAATGATATTGGTTTCAAAATAGAATATATCACGTAATCGTATATGACACAAAATATATAATGTTTTTGGACAGAAAGTGTTATGGGTCAACTAGACCCAAACCAGAAGGTACCCTTTTGACTCTTATTGGGCTGCTTTTTTTTTTGTCCATCTGTACTTTTCTAGTATCAAGAGCTCTAAAAATATTTCATTTTTCTTTGGTTGTGTATATAGGTACCATATGTGGGTCTCAATTTTGCAGTGTATGAATCTTTAAAAGATTGGCTGGTAAAATCAAGACCGTTTGGTCTAGCCGAGGACACTGAGTTGGGTGTCACGACAAAGCTTGCATGTGGGGCTGCAGCTGGAACCGTGGGTCAAACCGTTGCTTATCCTCTTGATGTCATCCGCCGAAGAATGCAAATGGTTGGTTGGAAACATGCAGCTTCAGTTGTCACTGCAGATGGCAAGTCAGCACTTGAGTACACCGGAATGGTTGATGCTTTCAGGAAAACCGTTCGTTATGAAGGTTTTGGGGCCTTGTACAAGGGTTTGGTTCCCAACTCAGTTAAGGTATATATCATGGTCCCTTTTTTCATTTTTATATAATTTAAAAAAAATGTTCTAATGAAAGTTTTGATTTTTGGAAATAGGTGGTTCCTTCTATTGCGATTGCATTTGTGTCATACGAGATGGTTAAGGATCTACTTGGCGTAGAGATGAGGATATCTGATTGAAAAACATCCTAATTATAGTAGTAATAATAATATTGTTGAATGAATACTCGGTGTTATTTTGGCACGCAGAAGAGAAAGTAGGCGGTATATCTTATGGAGGTCATAAGATTTTTTGTTGTCTTCTCTCTTTCGGTTTATACTCCCTGAGAGACTCAGAAGTTAGTGTTGATATAGTGGACCCTGGTTCGTACCCGACACCTTCTCTTTCTGTTGTGGTTTTTGGTGTTTGTTTGTCGTTCAACCGACACCAACACTATCCAATAAGAATATTTCATAGAGCTGGTGAGTTTGATCAGTATTATGATAACGATATTGGCTTTTTAAACGGTTATTCTTTTTGGCTTTGATCTGCTGTGCTGACTTTTTTACAATTCTTCTTTTATGTTCCACTTGTGTAATCAAAACCCAACACAAAATAACAATGATGCCTGGATGCATCGTTGTAATAATTGTAATTCATCCATCTATATATGTGTGTGTTAAGTTTCAAGTAAAGACACCTTCAACGCTATGATCTTGAACCGAAGTCCAAGCGTCTCCGATACGTTTAACGTTTCGCTCACCATCGACGCTATGATCTTGATGCTGTGAAACGCTAACTCGTTGTCTTTGCCGTCTTGCTTGTGTTGTTCTCGGGTTGTTTTGTACCAGTCTCGGGTTTCGTTGTGAAGTTGTTCCGCCACACAGATTCGTCTGTTCAAAATACGGACGCTGTCCTCGGATTTCTTCCTGAATTCATCCACCCCATTTCGCCCATTTTCTTAACTGTGGTTTCGAGACTGGATTTCGCCACTAATCCTTCGAGAGAATCACACGAATTCTCGGATGTCATACTTAGACTATCTTCTGTTGTTGTCACTTTTGGTTGATCAATAATAAAAGTTGGTGTTTAGACTATTCTTAATGTGGTTGATAATGAAAACCGGTGAAAATAGTATTAGTATGTTTTTTTAACGGGCAAACGACAATGAGCATAATTTTTACCTCATGAGAAAGAATGCTTTAACTCTAATGCCTTCACCTCTAAGTACTTTAGGCATGTCTCGTGGAAGATTTGGTGGTTGCAAAAGATTTGTGAATTACGCGTCTAAGTGAATAAATTATAAATTTTGTCCTTTATTGTAATTTGGTTTGTTAATCTTTCTTTCCCTGGTTTTTCTCCATGGATTCTCATCTTTTTTTTTTCCCCTCTTTTTTCTCCATATGTCATCTTAATTTTTGGTTAAGAATCTGTATTCAGGTATAAAGTTTTGGTTTATAACTTTTATTTAGCAAAATACATTTTTTACCACCAATGTGATCAGTTGATCACATTGGTGGTAAAAAATGTATTTTGAGAGTTTCACTATATATAGCCTGAGAACTCAATTATCAAAGAAATATATAACTACTACCTTTACAAAAGTTTAATGAGGTTTGAATATTTTTAAACGGTGTTTACACGTTAGATGACATGAATATATCTTTTCTGGCGGCTTAAACATTCAGGGCCTCAAACGAACTAACTTATCGTTTATTTTAAATTCACTTTATTTCATATTAATTTTTTTAAATGCATCAATATGGTTACATATTATATTATTTTATATCATTTTTAGTGTTTAGTATGTTATTGATCAATGATCATTCGCGCACTGTCATGAAACGAGTTTGAGTATTTGTTAGTCAATTAATGGTACAATGATTTATTGTTTAATTTAACTTTCGTTTAACAACATCCTAGCTCGTGAATTATATAACAAACTAGCTTCTATATAATTATAGAAATAAATAACTGTCGTATAATTTTTGAATCTTTTGTTTAATTTACATATTTTAATTAATTTACCATGCATAGTAGATTATGATATGTATTTATAATTTTTTTAAAACCAAGTCGTATAACACATGTGAAGAAAAACCTAGTAATATATAGTAACAAGTGAATAATGAAAACTAAGGGTGCGTTTAGTTGTGAAAACACCTCATGTTTTTCAAAAATGTTTTCCAAAAAAACATGGAAAAGAGAAAACCTGATCAAATTATAATTTTTCAAAAAAGTTTTACAAGAAAATGAAAAACATTGTTTTCTACTTTTTAAATTGAAATTAGAAAACTACATTTTATTATTTTCTAGTTTTCTGTTTTCAGTTTTTCATTATATATATATATATATATATATATATATATATATATATATATATATATACTTCGATGTTTATTCGTTCATCCTTCCCCGACCCGCCCCCCGGACTTGAACCCCGAGCTGGACCGACTGGACCCGACCCTCGGACCTGAACCCCGGACCAACCCGGACCAGACCCGACCCCCGGACCGGATCGACCAGACCTGACTCCCGAACCCGATTGACCAGGGGTCGGGTTCGGGCGGGGGGTCCAATCGGTGCGGTCTGGTGGTCGGGTCGGATTTTTAAAAAACAAGTAGATTTGAACATGTTTTCTAATATGAAAAATGGAAATTCCATCTTTCAATTTTAAACACGTTTTTAAAAAAAAATCATGTGTTTTCTAGAGATGGAAAACCCCTTCCATTTTCTATAAAATTAGAAATGAAAAACTTGAAAACATTTTTCAACAACTAAACGCAGCTTTAAGGAATTCTCAGACGCAACTCGGAATGACACATTCCTCGTTTTAAATCTATATTCTATATATATAATAAAAGAAAAGTTTTTGACATCACAATTTGCCATGTGGCATCACCACATTCATCCTCAACAATTTTCCCGCCAATTCTCCTAATTATGGAAGTGATTTGTATTTCCAATTTTTTATTTATTGCATTCCAAAATATTTTAATAACCAATTATTTAATTACTAAAGATATAAAAATACATAATTGTCTTATATTATGATTGTATTTATAGTTTTTTTTAAAAGTCACCCGTGTAACACACGGGGATAAAAAACTAGTTATAATATATAATGAAACCCGAGAAATGCAAATATACAAATCGATAAAATACAACGTCAATAGTGGAGATACAAAACACACCAATAAAAAATATTAAAACCATCAAAACAACACACTTGTGCAGATTATTTTTCACTATATATACCAAGAGCTTCACACAATATACTCTCACAATTTCTTGAGTGTTTAACAAACAAAAGACAGGTTTGTCTTGGGTACTCTGATCTTCATCTTGCCTGGTTATATATATATATATATATATATATGTACTCATTTGATGAAGTAATCAGTTAAATTCTTCTTAACATTATTCGTTAGGAGCGTAGTTCTGAGGAGGGTTTGGCACATGAATATTATCTTCTGGATCATTATTAGCGATTGCAGGCGGGTCGGTGGTCGCTTTTGAGGATGGTGGACTTACAGTAACATATGCAGCAATCCCAAAAACGACACTTAAAAGAGCTAAAGTAGCTCCTGTAGCAAAGATTCCAGGCTTCACGACATAACATTTAGTATAATTATATGTATCAACTTCACCACCTGCACTAGTATTTAGTCTAGAAGCTGCCAACAATAGAACCACACCAATAACAGTAGCTACCCTGAATATTGAAAAATAGATTATTAGTTTTTATTCATTAGCATAAGATATAATATAATCGCGATATATATGTAAGGAAACAAAAAGATCGAAGTCTAGCTAGCATGCATGCATACCTTGAAAATACAGACATAAGTTTCGAAATCGGGGTCGAATTAGGGTCATTTTTACAACAGCTACAACATGCACCAATTGTAAAGCTTATGACAACTTGCGTAATAATCGCGAAGCCGGCTGATATGAATCCGAGTGCGACAGCCGGACTACTTGGATAAACACACGAATACTCCACAATTCGAACATCATGCCTCTACATATCATATGCCCATAATTAACACATGCAGTATTATTAGAATATATGATTATGGTTAATTAGTATAAGCTCACAGATCCATTACATATCTAGGGTTAGATAATTCATTCTCTATACATTGTAACCTAGTTATTTGATAATATCATATAGTTAGTTATTTCAGTATTCTATATTTTTAAATTAATACATGAAACTAGATTAACTAATTATATTGATTTTTGATGTATAGTAGTTACCTTAACCCTTGTGACCTCCGCCGCAAAACCAACGGCAGCTGAAATTATTCCGAGCACCGCCACAACCATGCAGAAACATACGGCTTTGCCCTCCATTAATTAAGAAGCTGCTTGTGGATGAAGGAACCTGGGACTGGAAGTGGAAGTATATATAGATAGATAGATAGATGATGGAATCAAATTAGCTAGCTGGAGAATTTCCTTAACATATGGAAAAGGATATTAAGAAACAATGTTTACTTTGCGATGTCAACCTAGGACTTGCTAACAATTTTTTTAGTTTTCTTTATTTAAGATGCATACATAATTATTGTTTGACACAGTATTTAATTAATTAGAAATACCTTCCCTGGTAATCAATGGATTTTATGTTCATTATTCACTAAAGTTCTTTTTAATTAACCCTTCAACTCTGTTTGACTTGATGTTTAATTCTTTAAATTAATTAGTTTAGTTGTAAAACAAAAGTCTTAGGGTCCGGCCGTTTGGTTTGGCGGATTTCTTGCAATTTAAATGGAATTAAAATTTTAATTCTATTTTTTAATATGTTTGGTTTGTGAAATTCGTTAGGATCGATTTCGATATCTATTTTTAATGTGTTTGATTAATGAATGAATTGGAATTGGAATTGAATTTGAAATTCTATTAAACTCTTTCAAATTCCTTCATTTACTAGATTTCACATAAATTCATATCTAATTATGAAGAATTTCACATTCATACCTAATTTCATTAAAAGGAAAATATCGCAATAAAATTTAGTAACCTGTAAGCTATATTGAAAATGATGACATAAGGGTTCTAAAAGAACAAAGCTAACATGTTCTGTATTAAACCTCACTGAAGACATTATGTTAAGAAAATATATCAGGCACAAAGGATTATAAAACCTAAAATAATTCTTTATAAAGGCATTCTTCAGGACCAATGCAATAGGACATAAATGGAGGGAAATTTTAAATTGTTTCTAGAAGAGGCAAGATCAAATGCAAAATATTTTGAACAAAGAACACCAGTAACAAAAAAAAAAAGGTAAGATATCTTAATCTTGTACTAAGAATGAAAAACACATATATCATGAGCAGATATATATGGTTGTTTTATCTTGCTTGGCTGATAAAAGGGGATGATGCAGATATAGGGAGAAGATCATTTGAGAACTAATTGGTTTGAGAACTTTTGATAACCGTTTTAAGCCACTAGTTTATATATATATATGTGGAAACCCCCTATGAATTATGATAGTCCCCACCTGAAATTAGTGGTTCAGATTTAGTTCTCAAAAGTTCTTAAAATTCTGGTTTTCTCTAATTCGCTGTATACGCAGATTAAAAGCAATCGATCATGATATTTGATAAAAGAAATATTCTGGTTTTCTCTAATTCGTGTTCTTCATGATGTTGGATGATTGTTCAAAGATCCGAAAGGACCAATATACAGAAGAACTAAATCATGAGACAGAAACAATTGCCTAAACATCATATGAGTCTGACGTGTAGATGAGGAATATAATTGTACATTCAATACTATTGCCGGTAGTTACAGTAGAAACTATCAATGGGGGTGCACCTTCATAATTCGATAATCACGTAGCTATATAAAACTTATGACAATGTAAAAGTTTGGAAAAAAAATCCAACAAAGAAACAAAAAGATGATAAAAGTAAACGTAATACAATTAATTGCATCGAATTGGGCTCGGATAGTAAACTAATAATCACAGCCTTAGAGGCTTATATCATATACAAGACTGAGGTTAAACCCATGGCTGTAATAAACAAACAGTTTACGCACCGCCGTAAAAAGTACCATCACAACCCAAGTTAAATATAATTTTGGAGCAACTGTACGAAGGATATTAAAAAAAATAAAAAGAATAGTTGTGTTTTGGTTCAGGCGCAGATATCTACGAAAAAAAGGTGAATATTTTTCTTGTAGATTAGGTTCGAAGGAAAAGGAAGAGCAGAGAAACACAGTGTGTTTGTTTTTTTAATCAAACTGAAGGCATTTAACAAAACATTGCGGTCAGAAATCCGGTGGGTGCGGGTGCGATTGTACCAACGAATAATCAAGGTAACATTATGTTGCAATGTCCTAAACTAAAGATTATGATGGAGACGATTTTAAAAGCTCAAGGCCTTTGGGAAGTTACAGATCCGGTGATGGAAGCGGCCGTTGAAGCAAAGAAAAATTATACAACGAAGGCGGTAATATTTCAAACCCTACCCGAGGATATATTGGTTCAAGTGGTAGAGTATAATCATGCTAAAGATGTGTGGGAAACAATTCGTGTTCGTATCCTTGGAGCCGAACGAGTGCAAAAGGCCCGTTTGCAAACTCTTAGAAGTGAGTTGGAGTTAATGAAAGATGAAAGACACCAAGCCTATTGATGGGTTCGCGGGAAAATTAAGTGGTTTATTTATTAAGTTTAGGAATCTTGGATTGAGTCTTGATGATGAAGTTATCGTGAGCAAGTTGCTTGGATTAGTCCCAAAAAAGTTTCTTCATATTATTGCCTCAAGTGAACAATATTCAAAAGTCGATACTATGCCGTTTGAAGAAGCCGTTGGGAGATTGAAGGCGTATGAAGAACTAGTCAAAGAACCGGATGAAAAAAAAATCAAAGTAAATTAATGTTATCTAAAACAAATGAAAAGAAAGGTTCAAATAAAGGATGAGTTGCCGAGGGTGCTCAAGTCAAAGCAACCGTTGATGATGAAGAGGCCGTTGTAATGGTAGAGGTCGAGGTGGCTGGTTCCAATCGAATGAAGGCTGAAGAGTATGGTCACTATGCTTTTGAGTGTTCAAAATAAAAAGAGGACGAGCCACCTTTGATGTGATGAGAACGAATCAATATTAAGATTAAGGGGAAGAATAATGACTTAATATAAGGGGCAAGTAGAAATAATAAAAAGTTAAAGGACTACTTAGTTTATTAGTTAGTTTTAATTGTTTTATTTAAATCTAATTGTTTGGTTAATGTTTATCTATACGTTTTAGAATTAGAGTTTGATAAGGATAGTAGGCTTATAAATATGAGTTATATTTTTAGGGTTTTGTACCCCACTAAATTAATAGAAGTTTAGTTTTTTCATTATCAACGAATGCTTCTGATCGTGTGTTTCTAGTTCATATATTTAACAATTATATCAATTATGTCCAATAATCATTGACCTACATCCATGAGTTACAACTTGGGTTTTTCTTATTAGCTCACAGCCTTACAATACAAATATTACTATTAAACAAAACAAGACAAAACAAAAGAGTAGTACAAATATTACTATTACATAAACAACAACAAAAAAGTGTATAAGTGTATAAATAAATGACAACTAAGGATGGTAACTTGTGGTAAAAAAAAAAAACTACAAAAACCCATTCCTCTTGTTGCTCCACGTCTCATCCCATCAAGAGCTTCACAGCCCAACAAATATTGTCATTTCTAGACTCCCCTCTACTTTAAGGCTTAGGCCTCCCAAATGTATGTTTGGGGCTTTATTTTTCTTTAGGCCTTTTGAGTGTGTAGACCAAATATTTTTATTTAGGAGTTAGGAATAGCAACAGGAAGATGAACGTTATTATTTTTCACGTATCAGCTCAATAGTTCATGGGTACGAGTTCAATCGAAGTTAAATTTATAATCGTTTTTAGGCTCAATTGACAACTACAGATATGAGTTCCCAGAATATATTTTTTCTTTCTTTCTTTCTAACGAGGAATCAACCGCGCGTTGCAGCGGTTGTGTATTCAAAGTTTTCGGACGCGTAAAGAATTTGAAACCCATATATTACATTGCAAAATTGGGTACATGTATATGTACATATAACATTCAAAACATTCGAAAGCAATGTTTAAAAAACATTTAACCACGGGTGGTGGAGATCAAGTAGTCTTGCCTAAGTGTGTGGTGGATCATCATATGAACAAGATCCTGAAAAGAAAAGAAAAAAATAGCAAGTTAAGTATTAAGTTAGTGGGGTGAAATGGTGTTTTGATAGTCGTTCAAGTTAAATAAGAAACATAATGGAGTTGAATATTCATGCAAAAAGCAACCATACACATAATCTATAGAAAAAAAACCCATAAATATCATCTCAATCTTCGGTTGAAAACTAAACGGTCAAACTGATCAATATCGTATGCTTTAAGTCAAAATATGTTTACTTTCAATCCCTTTGAAGGTTTCCTTCCGCTTAGAGTGAACATATGAGATAAATAATCAGATTATACACTAAATATCGGGAAGATATCCACGCCGAAGTCTCTTCCGATTGTTCATCAATTGCTAATAAGAATCAAACTCTTGTTATGTAGTAAACAAATTTTAAGAGGCGTCGACTACAATTTTCTTTTGTTATTATTTAACAAAGAACGGAAATTTATTAAAAAATATTGCACCTAGTCGTAGGAGTCGAACCCGACATGCAACTATTTAATTAATCATTTTAAACAACTCACCAATGATCCATATCTAAGTTGCAAGAAATCTTTTTAAACACTATATTAATAGATTGTCCACTCTATATATCTTAATCCTAATAAATCATTAAAAATTTTGGCACATTTCTTATTTATAAATGGTCCACATCACCACCGCCACATGTCAAGCTCACAATCAATTACCAATTTAGTAATAATTAATTAAGATTAATTACCAATTTTATCAAACCTAAAATTTTATTTTGAAACTGTAATAAAAATAATGTAGATTTTATTAATTTTACTCAATAAATTTAGTCCTTTATGGAAAGTAATCAACAACTTGTCAAACATAATAAAAGTTTAAATGTTATAAGAATTTTATATCAATCATAATTTTCAAATTTCTTAATCATTATATCTTTCTTTTGTATTTATCAAATATTATTACTCTCTATTCAGTCCGTGTATTACACGGGTTACTAACCTAATAATTAATAAAGATGTAATTGACCTAAGGATAGGAGATAAAATTTGTAAGTGTACATCGAACAACACATATAAAGAACAACAGTCTTAGAGATAAAGAGCAGAAGATAAGATTAAAAAACTTACTAAAACAGATTTGAAGAAGCAAAAACCCAAAGCTATGAACAAATTTAAGATAATAGGAACCTTTCGAAGGCCATTTTGTTTAATCTCATAAATAAGGAAACTACATTTAGAAGACAAAAAAAAAATCAAAGAACAAACCTCCAAGTTTGGATAAGGCAATTGGAAATGAGGAGATGGAAAGCAACGAAAAACTCGAAGTGTATTTGTTTTGGGAAGCTTAGGTCAACAAAAAGAAACAAATAGAATTTAAAGAGATTGATTTCAGGAGGAGAATTAATGAGGTCAAGAGAGAGTGGAAGGCAAGTAGTCTGATGGCCAAACATAAAATTGTTCAAAAAAATGACCATAGCAGGAGTCGAACCTGGGTACTTTGATAGGCAACAGACAGACAGACCAATTACGCCAGTGCTTCGTTGATCCAAGGTTGATTTTTTTTGCAAACACATGTTGCCGGGGAGAAATCAGTCCCAGCTTGGCTGTACCTAAAAAGCTTCTTTCCTTTCCATCGCAGCTGCAGTTGGTTTCTATCCGGCACTTTTATATCGTAACTCTTTTATTATCGCAGACCATAAAAAAAATACGCTAATCGAAGGGATTAAATCTAAGTTCCTAAAATAAAAATACACATCTAAAAGAACAATAAAACGAAGAAACCCAAAAAAAATATTAATGAAAAGAAGAGAAATGATGAAAGTGAGAATTAAACTCATATAAAACAACATTAACCACTCAACAACAGTCATCTTTATATAAGTTGACCAAAAAACTAAGAGTTATAGATAAAAGAATACAAAAAAAATAACGGTAGAAGTAGGGAGGTAAAATGAGGTGAAAAAGATTATCACATCTAAACATTGGTAAAATGGGTAAAATACGGGTTTCAATTCTTAAAATGCCTTACGATGTTATAAAACTGTTAATATATATTTAGTTAATGAATAAAGAATCCGATGACATATTTTAATGACACTTAAAGATAACTAATTAAACTCAATAATATTTCATAAATAAAAACAAAAGAAGAGTTAAAAGATGAAAAGAAACAATAAAACATAACTTAATCTACTAATCCAATAAGTATAAAACATAATAGTATGAATTGGTATTTTTAAATAACATGACTGTTATTTTCATTTCCGATGTATTGTTTAAAATTAAATATTATGCTCAGTTGGTAATTGTTTACATAGAAAAAAGAAGAAAAAAAAGGTTTACATTGAAAAAAGAAGAAAAAAAAAAGTTTACATTAATAAAAGAAGAAAAAAAATGTTTACATTGAAAAAAAAAAGAAGAAAAAAAATTTTACACTGAAAAAAAAAGAATAAAAAAATTTACATTGAAAAAAGAAGAAAAGAAATTTATGGTTTTCCCTGGTTTCGAACCCGGGGCAATGGCTTGCAATGCAGCCAACAAAACCAGCTGCGCTGCACGCCTACATTGTTATTATTTGGAACAGCAAATATATATCATAAAAGGTTTTCGATGGCATTTTTGTAAATAAACCCACAAGTTGGTTAATGTATTAATATGGTAATTTTGTTTTTTTTATAACGACTTTCATTAAAATGAAAAAACGATCCTAGCGAGACGCTAGGCGAAGTACGACAACTTTTGAAAACAAGGAAAAACAAGATGGAGAATTCGTCGAAAATGAAACACACCCAACCGAAAGGAGAAGGATTCGTGGGCTGATGAGTAGATGGAATTCATGGATTATCGTCAAAAAATAAAATCCTGTTAGGGTCTGTTTGGTATGAGGTAATTAAATGAACGAGGGAATGAAATGGATCATTACCATTTCATCGTCCTGTTTGGTTACCATGTGGAAATGAAATAAATCATTGTTTCGTGTTGTTTGATGGTTAGTAAAATGAAGTAATCGAGTACAATTTACTAACATTTTCATTTAAAATTAATATATTTGTTTTATACTTTTTTTTTATTTTTATGCTTTAATTTTTAAATTTTATTAATTTATTTTTTATTAATAATTTAATTTATATTTTTATATTTATTTAAAAAAATGAATTCTAGTTTACTTATATTTTTAATATTTTTATTGTTATTTATTGTTTTATTTTTATTTTATTTTTTCATTTTTAATTTATTTATATTATATATTTACATCTTTTCTGTTTTTTTTTCTTTGACTTTTTTTCCCATAAAATTTTAAGAAGAAATGTAACTGAAAGAAAACTTCCATTCCATTTCTTGAAGGAATTGAAAAAAAAACACATTCCCCATAGTCCTGTAAACGAACCGAACGTTCAGTGAAAATTTCGTGAACCGTTCGGTAGGAAGTTCGTTTATGTTTGTTTATTTAATAAACTAACAAACACGAACGTAATTTTTTATTCATTTATTTAAATGAACGAACATGAACAAATTTCTCATTCGTTCAGTTATGTTTGTGAACTTGCGTTTATGATTGTTTATTTATGTTCGTGTGTGTGTGTGTTCGTTTATGTTCTATTATGTTCTATTATGTTCTATTATGTTCTTTATGTTCATTTAATTTTATTAATAAAACACTTAAATTTAGATTTTGGATGAGTCTTGATGGATTTTGGAATGAATTATGAACATTTAAACCATTCATTTATATGTTTTTCTTGATTATTGACATTGTTGGAAACAAGATGTGTTTGTTTACGTTCGCCAAAATTTGTGTTTGTTTATGTTTGTTTATGTTTATGAACCGTTTGTTTAGTCCTTAACGAACGAACACAAACGAACACGAACATGTCCATTTCCTTAATGAACGAACACGAACAAGAAAATTTTGTTCGACTAATGTTCATGCCCGTGTTCGTGTTCGCTATGTTCGTGTTCGTTCGATTCGTTTACAGGCCTATCTCCCCATATAGAATGAAAATATTTAGATAAGGAATGGATCGCATTCCTTATGTAATGGTCCATTCCATTCCATCCTCGATTTCTGCGTACTAAACGCTACCTAAAGGATATTTATAAGTGTGCCTTTAATTTATAGATTTCTTTATAGGAACTAATATCTTCTAAAGGAATTGTAGGTTGAAGAAATTGGATTTAAATTTGAATTTATCAGAATGATTATGAATTTAAGAATTATAATCTATTAAGGAAATTTCAATTTATATGCATTTGGGACACGAGAACATTATAGTGTTTGTCATCACTATATATTTTCTCTTATAAATACATTAGTTTCGAAAACTATCATCATACATATATCAATCACAAATAAATGTAACTTCAAATCAAATACCACAGCAATATACGCTTAAATATAGTGTGTAGTCTCTCTCACTTTGCTTTTGGCTACCAAAGAAGCTTAAACCACAAAAAAGCATTTGTTCTCTATTCTTTGGCTTTTTCTTTATCAAAGCAACTTTCATTCAAGTAGATATAAATATTTTGGTGTATGTGAGTATATCTATATGTATGTATATATATATATATATATATATATGTATGTATGTATATATATATATATATATATATATATATATATAGGGGAGGGTTAAAATAGAAACCCTCTTAAGAGAAGGAAACCAAAGAACCCAAATGAAAGGTTATCCTTGCTCCACATCACCCATTTCTATTTCTATGATATACAAAAGGGTAAAATAGACATTTACTCATGTCTCTTGTTCTCCTTCAATCAGACAAAAGGTACTCCTCTCTCCTCTCTCATCTCTACTTTATATTTAATAATAGTTTCTCTCACTTACTTTATTAATATTACAATACATTTGTTTTTTCGTTTTATACTTTAATAAAAATCTGTAGATATATTTTTTTACTTTTACTTTTTCTCTATTATTTTTTAAATTCTTTTTGCGGTGTTTTAATTATCAAATATGAAATATTACATACGTAACTTTTATGGGTCTGGTGTAAACAAAAAATTGACAAAATATATTTCATTGATTTATAAGAAAACATTACAATCAACAATAAATGTAACAAAATGTTTCATACGAACTAAAATATTAAAAAATATAACAACCTAATAAAAAAACATATAAAAACTATTTACGCTTCCATACTTTGTAATCATTTTCATCTTTGATGCAAAAAACCATTCACCTACGAAGAAAAATAAATTTATCAGTTCATATATGTAAAATGTTACACATGTTATATTGAAAAAAATCAAGAAACAAGTTTATTTAAGCTATGCATGTAATAACTTGTAACATATGTAACAACTCTTAACATATGTAACGTTACAAATGTTATATAGCAAAATAGAGAATCAAGTTTATTTGAGGCTCGAATATAACAGTTTGTAACATATGTAATGTTACATGTGTTATATAGACAAAAATCAGAAAACAAGTTTATTTGAGTTACGCATGTAACAATTTGTTACATATGAAACGTTACACATGTTGTATAGACAAAATCGAGAAGCAAGATTATTTGGCCTCGAATGTAACGATTTGTAACATATGTAACATTACACGAGTTATATATACATAAATCAAGAAACAAGTTTATTTGAGCTACGCATGTAACATCTTGTAAAATATGTATCATTATATATGTTATACAGACAAAAAACAAGAAATAAATATATTTGAGCTACGCATTTAACAAATTATTATATATGTAACAATACATGTGTTATATAGAAAAAAATCATGAAATAAGTTTATTTGAGGTATGCATGTAACAACTTGTAACATATGTAACAACTTGTTCATATGTAACGTTACCATGTTATATTGAAAAAATCGAGAAGCAAGTTTATTTGAGCCTCGAATGTAACAGTTTGTAACATATGTAACGTTACATGAGTTATATATACAAAAATCAAGAAACAATTTTATTTGAGCTACGCATGTAACATCTTGTAACATTATATTTGTTATACAGGAAAAAATCAAGAAATAAATATATTTAAGTTACACATTTAACAAATTGTTATAATGTAACGATACATGTGTTATATAGATAAAAATCATGAAATAAGTTTATTTGAGGTAGACATTTAACAACTTATAATATATATAACTTTACATATGTAATATAGGCAAAAATCAAGAAGCAAGTTTATTTGAGTCACACATATAACAACTTGTATATAGATATATATATATATATATAGAAAAAACATAAAACAAAGTTACAATATGTAAAAATAGACAAGCTACATATTTAACGTCAAACATGTTACATACGTAACATCAAAAAATAAAGACTCGTAATGAATTGAAAAAAAAATACATATTTTATATATGTAACATCAAACAAGTTACATATGTAACATGATAAGAAAACATAATTTATATTAACAAAGTTTTATCTACATCTGTAACTAGTTTAATTGATATATGTATTTAACAATGGTATATAAACAAAAATAAAAAAAAACATCAAAAAGTTACATATTCAACGTAAAACAAAGTTACATATGTAGCATTATCAAACAAGTTACATATGTAAATTGTATGAACAATATTAAAGATATCATTCAGGCACTTTAGCATTTTTTATTCAACGAACAACAACATTTCGTCTTCTTTTCATCCAACTAACCTCCAATAATTAAAATAAACAGAAGTTCAACCCGTAATAAAAAAATTAAATTAAAGTTATATATATATATATATATATATATATATATATATATATATATATATATATATAAAAGCATCAAAAAGTTACATATGTAACACTGAAAAACTTAGATATGTAATATCAAAATGAGAATCTTATTAAGGAAATATTTAAAGTGGGACGTACACATCCAAAAGTTACATATGTAACATTTGAGTTTTTCTTTCACTCAAATAAACTTCTGATTAAACATGTTAGTTGATTAAAAATTAGAACAAATAATACATTAAGTAAATTTCATTAGAAAAGCTAACATTTTTTATTTATGCGGAATCAAAATTAACTAAAATATATAAATAACAAAAAAAGAATTTATATTTAACTCAATTATATAGGACGTAATTTATCTTTAAAGAACGAAAATGTAATATATACATGACATATATATACATGTTAAAAAGTTGTTAAATAAGATTTGGATTGTGTGTTGATGAGTCATATAATATATAAAAATCAAAACAGAGAAACCGATACTTTATGAAAAGAAATATCCAAAAACAAAATAAAAATGAAATAGAGACTCATTTTGTGGGTGGTGATATAACAGTATGGTCGGCAAGGTAAGAACAATCTCACCGTTACGACGAACGAGACCTTATCACATTGTGTCATCATTATCCCTTTTTCTAATTAAAAAAATTTAAAACACATATTTCAAATCAACCGTCAAAATTATCAAAACAACAAATAGAAAAATAAAACAGATACCTTCGGATCCATATTTAGAGACAATAGATGGAGCTTCTAGATCTCGTCTGGGTTAGATCTCGTCTCCGATCTTCTAGATCTCGTCCGAGGTTCTAGATCTCGTCTGGGTCGTCGATCGTACTGCTGCGTTGTCGCTACACCCATTACGAGACCCTAAAATGGCTTGCAGAGTGGTGACAGATGGTGGCGGAGATAGAGGTGGTGGCGACTGGCGGAGGAGTGGTGGCGACTGGCGGAGGAGTGGTGGTGGCTACTGGCGGAGGAGTGGAGAAAAATTGGGGGAAATTAAAAGTTGAAGTCTTCTTCTTGTTCAACTTACTGTAACTATAAGAAGAATGAAAATTGAGGAACCTATCATGTTTTGAATGAAATTGGATGATGATTTGAATAAGAAGCATAACCTACAATGGAGGATATGGAGAAGAATGAGGGAAATTAAAAGTTGAAATGGTGGTGATAGAGATATAGGAGGGTGACAATTGATTAGACATAGGAGAGAGAGTGTATGCATCGTTTGAGGGGAAGTTAAAATATTGGGACTATAATACCCTTTATGGGGATATTTAACTTTAGATGGTAAATAAAAATAATTAAAATTGAAACAATAAATATGAGCCATAGGATTAACAAGATGAATGGTCAAGATTGGGGTTTCATGGTTTCCTCCACTCAAGGTGGTTTCCATTTTACCCTTCCTCTATATATATATATATATATATATATATATATATATATATATATATATATATATATATATTAGTAGCAAACTGTAGAAATCGCTCGGTGTTAATTCGGTAGTCGACTAGGGTTAAGGGATTAACTGGATTAGTCGGGGATTAATTGGAGACCGTCTAATTATTATAAAAAAAATAAATATAAAGCATATGTATATTACCAATATCCCGATATAATTAATAAGTAAATAACCTTAAAAAAATCATAGTCTAGTACTTAAATAAACATCCAAGGGACTGTTTGGTAACATATGCACCATTAAGTGCTGAACTAGTAAGTCATGTTTGGTTGGATCTCTAAATGACGGTGTAGAATGACTTTTTTACCCTTTTAACTATTTTTTGCTAAAATGAAATGTATCTGTTTAGTCAGAACTCTGAATGATTAATAACATACTATATAATAAATCCATATAACATCAATATTAAAATGCCTAAAAAAACATTAGTGATACGGTCCTTTGAAACATCAGTATCAAATTAAATACTTTATTTTTGTTGAACGAAATACTTTTTTTTGTTGAACGACAATTGAATTACGAAGAAATATGCAGGCGCCAAGGTTAAGCTAGGCGAGATACAAAAAGTTTAGACGAAAAAACAAGAAAAACAACACCACCTATCACCAAAACAGCCAAAAAGTTCCAAAAAACACTACAAATCCTTGTCCTAATCAGGAGGACGACGGCACAACAACGAAAACGGTATAACCAAGCTCGGACATATTCCTCCTGAACCATAATCTTGTCACCAAGTCACTTGAGCAAAGCTTCTATTTCATCCCTATGGAGGGGACATTTCCACTAAATTGTATATCCACCTGATCTCGAATTGAAAAGTTTATCAAAGTTGCATAGGACCTCGAATTGTCACAAGCACAAAAATTGTATATTCACCTGATCTCCTCCAGTCTTTACACAAGCACCCATCTCTAATTCACATGTCAATTGATGATTCCATACATTATGCCATGTTTCTTTACCAATCAAGTTAATATTAAGCATTAACAAATAACAAGCTATTCTAATATTGTTCAATTTCAGTGATGAATAACTTCAAATTTTGTTTTTACAGTCTTAGAGATTACAACAAAGTAAGATGAATTGACTAAATGCATTTGTACTACTAGCATCACATCCCTTAACGTGTGATGTAACTTTATACGTTTAACAAGTATCTCCAACTAATCCTGATAGATTACACTTTACCCCGTACACTTAATAGCTTATTGCAGGGCATAGAGAATACAACCCTTGAGTTGTTGAGCATTTGTGCTATGGATGTTATCTTGTTATGATCTAAAAGAGTGTATGGCATTGTTGCATCACTAATGTCTAAACTAGTGTCTCGAAAATCAATCGAAAATCATAAAATACAATAGTACAAGTTCAATACGTTTAATCATCTCAAAAGACAAACAAAAAATTATATGAAATTAAATCTTCATCTTTCTTTAATCTTCTCCAAGTGCTTTCAATATTTAAACTTCATCCAACTCATTCATTTTTTTCAAACACTTTCACCTCATTCTCTGACTCGAAATTTTCATCAAGAAGTTCTCTTGGGGGTGCGCCAAGGACCGATGTTAACTGACGTTAACCAACCTGACCCTCAAACCCTTAATCGTAATCGTTTGAAAACCACCAAGCGATTAATTCCTGATTAATTGTCAATCGGTCCCGATTTCTACAACACTGATTAGTAGTATTGTACCTGATATTCATTATGAGACTTTAACTTATAATCACTTCAAATAAACAAATTTTCAACACTCTTTTATGCCACAAATCTTTTGGTGATCATCATAGTTAATTTTCTTTTAAACTAGTTATATATTGAACATAACTATAGTTTTTCTTATTGGTTTTGTATCAAACATAAAAATATTTAAAAAAATATATTAACTCTTTTCATTCTCTCTTTTCTTTACAATATTTCATTTTCTCTTAGGCCGTCCGTAGTGGGGCGCCATGGGCACCCCAATTGCTAACATAACCCCCCTATGGCGCCCCACCACCACCCCCCTAGGCGTTATGTTAGCCAATTTGTGAATGGGCGTTACCAACATAACGCCTCCCCCCTCTCTTGTTTCTTTTTTTTTTTTTTTTTGCTTTTTTCTTATTGGTTCTCCCAATCCTTATAACCCCCATCTTCATAACCCCCCACTACACCCTTTACCTCATAACCCCCCATTTCCACGTCATCCGTCACATGCGCGACTAACCCCCCACTCCACTCCTAAACCACTACACATAGCCTTATGTAATACTTTGTATTAAATCAGTTTTAGTTACATACATATAACATATTCGTAAAGAACAAAAATGACATATATGCTACTATATTTATCATCATTACGAAACTACATCATGCTTCACCTTTTCTATGTTAACCAATTCTCAAATCACAAATTGCTTTTATCCAGTTTGAACCCATGGGGCCCATTCCATTTCCCTCCAAACTCTCTCTTTTCTTGGAAGATGTAATATTTATCAGCAATCTTTTCACCCATTCAGTCACAATCCAGGTAGGAACACCAACTTTTTTATTTACTGCTCTGTTATTTCGTCACTAGCTAGCTTCTATGATTTAAAAACCCCATCAGAAAGATTCAATCTTTACATATTTTATTGCAGTTTTTTGTCGATAGCAATGGGTCTTGAACGGGTCTATGATGTGGGTTTCTTGTAAATTGACTAATTTCACTCGAGGTTAGGTGAATTTGATGTGGGTCTGTTAGTAAACAAGATTTTGAAACTAATGGAGGAAGAAGGTGTGCCGTTGAGATTGGTTCGTTGCCCTAAATGTGAAAATCTTCTTCCTGAGCTTCTTCAGTACTCTGTTTACCAGTGTGGAGGTTGTGGTGCTTTTCTTCGAGGTATTTTTGGAAACCTTTTACCCCATTACTGTATTTGGGTGGTTTGATGTATGTAGCAGATTTTGACTTTTGGTGGGTTGTCAAATTGGTTAGAATTGTTGAAATAGTGCGAATTTTGTGCTATGATTCATAGGCATCTTGATATGATTTTGGGTATTTAATGCATGATTTTACCTATTTGTTTAACTATATGATCAATTCGTGCTCTTAAAAGAACAAAATTTCTTGTTTAACTATTGTATCATTAATCATAGTACTCCTATGGTTAAAACTAACTGGACTCAGAATTATATTGGATATTTATATAAAATGGAGCCTTGAGGTAAAAAGGAACAGCCATGTTTGTGGGCTTAAGTTTTCATCATTTTTCTAAAATTAACTTTTTAGACGTTTTATTAGTTTAAAAAAACTTTGTATAATAACTTAAAGAATTTTGTAGATTTAGTTTTCGTATAATATTACTATAGTTTTTTACTATCTTTTTAACATGTTACAATGTTACATGATTATGTACGTCTTATGTGATTATAAATTTATAAATCGCATACTATGTGATTTTTGGTACATGATTGTGAACAATTCGCATGGTTTTTACTCTTTGTAAAAGAACCAACTATATGTGTGTGTGAGGGTGATTCATGTTATTAATTTTAAATTTTTAATGAATCAGGACAACAATCAACTCCAGCCAGTGAAAAAAGACCTTCAGAAAAATCTGAAAACGAGAATGGTGCAAGGGTAGAACAGTCCACAAAAGAAGACATCAGTTTAGAGTCTTCTAGTTCTCAGAGTAAGATAGAAAGTGATGAATTTGAGGTTGGTACAAGGCAGGATAAGATCCCCCATGAAAAAGTTTCAAACTTGACCCCTACTTCTTCATCAAGAAAAGAGAAACGTGAAATTTTCACAGATTATGACAAAAGTAGAAGAAGAAGGCTTGATTTTGGACCCATCAGCTCAAAGCCTGTTATAATTCACAGAAATGCTAGCACAGTCGAAAAGGGTAGATTTGGAAATTTACCATATTCGAACGAAGGTCCCTCGCGTTCTCACTTCGGTTCACATGAGTTCTCAAGGGTTCAAGATTTAGAGAATGATAGATCTGAGCTTCTTAAAAGGCTTGATGAATTAAGAACCCAACTTAGCAGATCATGCAATGTAGCCCACACCCCAAATGGAAGATTAAACGGCCCGTATTCTTGGCCACGTCAGCCTCCACTGCCACATCATCCTCCACATCATCAATATCTACCGCCAGCATACCACGACCCTTTTCTTGGCTACAATCAACATGACACCCTTCTTCACCATCCCTCCTGCTCTTGCCCACAATGCAATAACATAAATTGGCAACTGAATCCTCCAAAGCTCCGTCCTTTTTCGTCTTTTACCAGTCAAGAAACCAGCTACATTTTACCTGAACATCTGGCTTATGGTCCACGTCAGCTGCCAAGTCATAACATAAATTCTTATAATTCAGGAAATGATTTTGGTCGAAGATATCCAAGAAAACGCGTAATGCTAAGTCATGGAGGTGAACGTGTATCTTTTCCTATATCAGGTGGTGCCCCGTTTATAAGCTGTTGTAATTGCTTCGAGTTGCTGAAAATTCCTAAAAGGCATACATTTTTGGGGAAGAATGATCACAAGAGGATGATAAAATGTGGAGTTTGTTCGGCTTTGATATCGTTGAGACTTGAGGATAACAAAATTGTTGCTTCATTTTCTTCAACTGTTATTCAACAAAAAGTCAATGAAAGAAAGTCGAACGGAAGCCCTCAAAGTCATAGCTCTCTTGATTATAATAATCATGTTTACAAATTTCAGTTGGCAGATGCTGAACAAAATTTATCTGCCAGTGGAGCTGAAAACAGTGAAGAGCAAATCCCTGATGGTGTAATAGATAAGCCATCTTTGCCTGTTCCAGTTTTAGAAAGTCAAAATGATGAGTTTACCGAAAGTCAAAGAGCCAATCAGGAAGGAGTGATTGTTGATCATGACAACAAGAATTCTTCGAAAGATGCATTGGTGGTAACTGAGATAGATCTGTCTTTAAATGAGTATTTAAATTGTGATGTTGGCAAAGAAGTTGATCAATCAAGGAACAAGAAAGTGGGAAATGAATCTTTTTTCGCGGGTTTGATAAAGAAGAGACTGAAAGATTTCTCACGATCTAGTAGCGGTGTAGAGAAGGGCAGGTCTGCTGTTTCCGTGAATGGTCAGCTTTTGACCAATCGGGTGGTTAAAAAGGCCGAGAAGCTAGCAGGGCCTATTCTTCCTGGAGAGTACTGGTTAGTATTTTGACACCATTTTCCTGAACTTACAAGAAAAATTCAAATTTTATCCGGAAAACTGGTTACTTTGACTTCTAATGTCAAACATTAGGTCTTCTTAAGCACTAATTAGAATACCCATGATATGTTTCTCTTATTCAAACAGGTATGATTCCGTAGCCGGATTCTGGGGTGTGATGAATCAGCCTTGCCTGGGCATTATCCCTGTAAGATCAGTTTCTACATCTCAACTTTTGACTTCATATTGGACATATTCATTCCATTTGCTCTGTTTGACCTCAAAAGTCAACCCGCTTGTTACCATTTTGCAGCCATTTATAGAAGAATTTGACCGTCCAATGCCCAAAAAGTGCGCTGCCGGGAACACTGGAGTTTTTGTGAATGGTAGAGAACTTAACCAGAAAGATTTAGATCTTCTTGCTGGCAGAGGTTTACCAACAACAAAAGACAGGTCTTATATTGTTAACATTTCTGGAAGAGTTGTTGATGAAGACACGGGCGAAGAACTAGATGCTCTTGGCAAGCTCGCTCCAACGTAAAGTTTGACTTTTTATCACGTTGTACTTTTGACTTTTTTGTTGTATATAACAGATTAATTGGTCTAACATAGATTTGTTTGTTGATCAATATGAACAGGGTTGAAAGACTAAATCATGGATTTGGCATGAAAGTCCCAAAAGTTGTTGCTCAGTGAATCCACTTGGTGGTGTTGCTAGATGGATTTGACATGAAAGTATCTTTCGGTGTAATCTTATAAATTTTACTTCATTGTTTGTGTCATGGGGCTCATTTTCCAAATTTTGTGTCCTTTTTAATTTGTTTTCTTTTGTGAATATGATGAACTTATATCTGGTTATCTACTACATGAAATGGAATATTGAATTTTATTTTTATTTTCTAACTTCAAAATAACTTTTTTTTGTCTTCTGAAAACTAGGTTTTATTCACATATTGTGGATTTTAGACTTTTAGAGTTACTTTTGTTTTATGCATGTGAAAGATTTAAATTATAAATATGATATAAATATATAACAATGTGTGAGTATACTGATTTCAAAACACATACACGAGGTTAACTGAGTTTGATACAGTAGTAGTCTAGGCTAAAAACATATTGATCACAAAAGCTACCTGCCAAGTTTCATAACTAAAGGGCATCATAAAGCATACTTACAACAATACTTGAACTAAAACTACCATGCAAAAGGCCAGTTCTCTAAGTACACGATGCATACCTAATCATCAATCTGTACCGGTTTGTCAATGGTCGATCCTCTTCCATCTTTGTCATAAACAGATTTTTTGAGCTTGTTTTTTACTATCCTTTCTGATTTCCTCTTCCTCATGTTCTGAGTCGGTTTCTTTGCAATATTGAAATTTTCAACCTTTGGTTGAGGCTGACTATTTTGCTCACCAGCAGCAACATCTTCAACAGGAGCCTCCATTCTTGAAACATGTCGAGCTGGAACTCGTTCTGGATATGAACGTATCGGCAAGCCTGTCATGTTCTGTAATTAAACCGGAGCATGCTGTTAAATAGTTGCAGCGGGTAGAGTTTGAGCAACATATAAATATTAATGAGCTTACACAGACCATACTATGGTTTTTGTTACATTTGTAAGTGATTTTACTTGGAACAAACTTCATTCCTACCATCAGATAACATTTGCTACATCCTACAAGTAGCTTTCTTGAATCATTTTTTATAACCGTAAGAAAACTCCCACGAGCCACCAATACTCTGCTAACCAGTATGATAGGATCAGGTAAAATACAGTTAGCGCCAGCTAGGCTAAAAACCAGCAGAAGTCAGATTCAAACCTGGGACCTCAGCAAGAGACACAAGCTTTACCAGTGTGCCACTACTTAAGTTTTCTTGAATCATTATTCGCATATGCTGGAAGTGGTACTTTGATAGTCATTTGTCACCCATAATGATCATATCTAGATAAACCATAGTAGTATGCCATATGATGCTTGTCATTTTCATCATCATCAAGTCAACAGTGAAGCAACATCTTCTTGAAAATAATTACCTAGCTTGAACTCATCAAAAAGTTCATTAAACGAAGGGTCATGTCATGTCTTCAGATTTATAACTACATCTTCATTTTCATGATCCAATGAAATATGATAAACCATCCACATCTGTCATTTAGGTCACAAATAGGGACAACACCCATCCACTGCTTTCTCTGATTAGAAAGGTTAATATCTGCATTCCCTATTTGTCCCCTCCTATAGGCTATAACAAACTGTCAGCTCATCCTTACAATAAGCCATGCATAACCCTATTTTGTCATTACTCCCTCCATCCTTCAATAAGGGTCCACTAGATGTTTTAGAAAGTTAAATGTCAATTTTACCATTATCACGTTATGTAGTGTTTAATATTGTTTAAGAAAGTGCAAATGATAGGGTTTACTGATAGAATACAATTAAGGGTAGAATAGGAAACTTGATGAACTAATTTGGAAGCGAATACAAAGGTGGACATTTACTTTAAGGGCAGATGAAGTAAACATCAAACTAACATTTTTTTTTTTGGGTAAAGAGCAAACTAACATTTTTACATGCCTAAACTTGATTGATGACTTCCCTAGAAGACACTAATTACTGTGTGCTACTTGACTTTGTTAAATTAAATTAGTTGGATCATGGTTAGATTAATGTGATCCAAATCTAACTCGATGATAGGGCTAAATCACATACTTAAATTCTTACAACTTCACTGATATACCTTGTAAAACTAAGTAATCAAAAACAATTTCAATTTGTTATTTAACGTTAGTCACATCCTCAAATCTCGATTTTCATTTGCTATTCTTAAACGAAAGTAAAGTAGAAACATTTACATGATATGTTGTAAGAGGACTAATACTAGCTTGCTTTGTCAAAGCTTGACCAATCTTGTTTTCGTTCACTAAGTTGTATTTTTTCTAAGATGGCGACTTCAACCTATCAATACAATAATTCTTGAAAGTTCAGTTCAAACTTCTGGCCTCGGTTAGTCGGTCCTACTGTCCCTTGCACTGAAAACTTTATATTTGTACTAAAGTGCAATTGCAATTGTACATGCTCCTAAGCTAAAGGAAAGAATTATCGAATTATGAAAGGATGGAAGCACATAGGCAAATACTACCGTAAGGCACTAATAAAAAGACAACAAAAACAATGCTATTTGGGAACAAGTCAGAATCCAATTCCAGTTTTGTGAAATGGGTCAGAAGTCTCTTTAAATACATGTTCTACTTTGTTTCAATGTGTGAGTAATCAATCAATCAAGCCAAAAAGAAACAAAATAAACTGCAAATGGCATCCATCCAATGCAAAATGCCGATTGACCACACAAAAAACACCACCTAACATAGCCATGACACAATCAGTACCTAAGACAAATATATCATCTATGGCTACCAAAAAACGGTCAACATGCCCAAAACAAATGTAACAGCACCTGTTCCTGCTGCCACCGAAAAGAAAACAAACATTCTTTTACCAACAAAATGAAAGAAATGTCAAAGTCGGCTTACAAGATGGTGGCTGAAGAAATGCAACACCATGATTAACACAATACTGGGCATCAACCCAAAACTGGCCTAAACCGGTTAGCTCAAAATAGAAAGAATCAGGCATGAGCAACTGCACACCTAGAATTGGCGATCACAAAAAGAAAGACAAAAACTCAAGAAAGAAGAAGAGAAATGACTCTAAATGTAAATATGACAACAGCAGCAATAGTGACGGTGAAAGTGACAATGATGGTCATGACAAAACGTATTTAAGGTGTAGATAGCTGCTCTAGCTATGAATAAACTACTATATTTATATGCATATTCTTCTATATATGAACAGGCAAGTGTGCAATCTACAGTAACTTTAATGTTTTTTATTTCTTATGAAGTTGCAGCATTTAGTGACTTAATAGTTTCGGTGATACTTTAGTTTTTTTTCCTCAAACCCTTATCAAAAACAGCAATATATTATATTATTTTAAAGATAAAAGGTTATTAGCAATTGTTTTGAGGATATATTTTATAATTCTTTAAGAACCACAATAGAGTAAATTAAGAATGTTATATTTTTATGGGTGTTAGTATTTTTCTTCCTAATATTCATTTTGTTGTCGTGATTTTTTTCTTTTCATGTTTTGTGTTTAATTTTATATTAAATTTTTTAACGTTTTTTCGGTATTGAGCATTGACTATATTTTCCTACTAAGGCTATTCTTTTCAGAATTTGCTATTATTGTTTCGTGTAGAACCGACCGTGTCTCTTTTTATTTACGTTGTGATATATGTAGATTTCGTTTAAAACGAGATCGTGTGAAATCTATTGTACACACGAAATTCTCGCCACGAAGCGCGGGCATAAACCCACTAGTTAAATTCAATAAGTGACACATGTGGTTGTGGAGCTTCATTGAATGCTGTGGGTAAAAACCTACCATAGTTACTCTGTGCTCTATTATAATTTTTTAACACCAACTCACACACACCTCTAATCTACTCCTATTCTACTCACCCTCCACAGCGGGACCCAAACGGCCAAACCCTTGACCCATATGGGAGGGGGCACCATTTAACACATCAAGATACCATTGGGTTAAAATGTTAATGCCCTTTGGTTTGTGGCTTTGTGCTCTATTTTCTAGAACTCTGTAGTCAAAAGCCCATGAGGCACATGCTCGGGCACAGCCCAGCCCAGCCTGGTCGCCTCGCTTCGAAAGCCCTATTTTTAAGAATTAAGACCTTAGACGAATTTTCAGGCCAAGTTCTAGCCAAAAATCATCTAAAGAGGTTTGAGACAGTTACACTAGCCCTAAAAAAAGCCTGGAATCAGCCTAAAACAAAACTAGCCCAAAACAATCCTAAAACATGTCTAAAACCACTAAAAATGGTATTTTTATACTATACATCTCGCTTAAAAAGCCCTCTCTTTTTAAGCGCCTTGCGCCTAGGCCCAAGGCTCACCCTTTGCGCCTTCGACAGCTCTGATCTAGAATGATATAATCAATGGGTTTGTAAGAATATGTCGAACGCCAGGACTACAAATGAAGGAGAGAGATCACAATTCATAGAGGATTAACAGTCAAAAACAAGATAGAAAATAACAACATATCCGAACTAGTTGACACAAGTTTTATACTTCACTAGGATATTATGGTTATGATGATAATATGACATAATATGCAGAAAATATCACTTATATAAACTTACTCTAGTCCCGTTGATCAGCGCTCCACTTGTAACTTGTGAAACAAACATTGCAATAGCTTCCACAGCACATTCTTCAGCTTTTTCATGAGTCATTCCAGTTAACTCAAGATTCTTCTTTGCAATTTGAAATGAATGATCCCCATGTTCAATGATATGCAAAGTATTTACAGCTTTTAATTTATTCCTAATCACTTCTAACGATTTCAGAGGACAAATAGAATCATTACCACCCTACATCAGACAAAAAAGTTACAAAAAAACATAAGTGAATATGGGGGGAAGGGGGAAGGAAGATAAAAGTCGAGCCCGGTTAGTGTATGAAAAGTTGTTTTTGCTTAGTTGGGAAGTAGTTCCATAAAGGGTCATTGCTTTACCTGTATAAACATAATAGGGACTGTAAGTTGCAAGAGGGGTTCATCTAGAATGCCTCCATATGTGGCCTGCAGCATTATCTACTGTTTCAAATACCATTTTACATATGTAATCAAGCAGTTTCTCAAACTTTCTATCTTTCTTCTTTTGGTATTTTTTTCTTTAAAGCGCCAAAACCAAATAATCATGTACCAAAGCAATTACAAGTATTTACAACATTACAACTGATATTGGTGTGCCCCACAGTCACAGCATTTGGTTCATTTCCATTTTTTCATGTTCTATTGCCTATCTACAATGCAGTAAAAGAAAGTTGCTAGGAGTCTTAAAAAAAAGCAAATATTAGATGTTTCCTACAAAAAGAATTTTAAAGGTCAACAGAGTAAATCAAAAATTCAAACTCACTAAAGAGACAACATAGAAGAACAAATCCAAACAAATTAACAAAGGATAAGTTTCGTAGCAAACCCCTAGCGAGTATCCCAGGCAGACTACAGCTGAAGCCTCAATATCCTTCTCTGCAGCTACCATACAACTGATTCTGAAATGAATCAAAGAACATCTTTTCTGTGAGAGTTTAATAACAATTCATAGTTAATGACAATTATAGAAGAAAAGCTTGCATGCTATGTTGTCTAAAGACCCAAGGCACACTCAACGCGTTTAAGCCTAGCCTGGGCCTAGGCGCAAGGCACACAAAAGTGATAGCCTGAGATTATAAAATAAAAAAAATACAAGGCCCACATAGAGAAAAAAAAAACTAAAGTATAAGGAGTGCAAAAATAATACTATTTCAAAATTATAATAAAAATCTGTTGTAATTAGCATTTAGGATCAACTGGTTAGTACAAAAGGTTCAAGAGTACTAAAGATTTAAACGTAATACCAAAAGAAATGAGTCTTGACTCTCGTGATGTGAAGAAAAGAGTAGTCGATGATTGATACGAAGAGATATTGGATCCAATTAGGTAGTAGCGACCTTTTTAGCGTTAAATGAAAACATCAGATGGTGATAAAATAAAATAAAATAAAAACTCAAACAGACAAAAAGCCAAACCAAATAGCGATTTTCATGGATAGCCATCACCTTTATTAGCCCTGTGCCTGAAACAAAGTGGTCACCTTTCATGGCTTTTGCAAATACAGCCCACCATGTGGCCTTAGCCACCACCAGGCATCTTTAGTGTGCAGTGCCCTGAATGTGTGCCAAGAGACGCACCTGAAGGGCTGTTGACAACACAACTAGCATGATGCATTTCCGTCTAACCATTACCTTGAACCCATGGATTTTCCAGCCAAAATCAAAGGATGTTCTGGATACTTGGCAGCAACCTTTCTTACAATATCTGAGTGATACCCAACCAGTGTTTCTGGCTTCATTTTACCGTGAATGTCTGCCATAAATCTAAATCAGTAACCCTAACAGGCTAACACTATGCATTAATCTTATATCACAAAAATATGAAAACTCACAGGGATAGTCAAAAGTTACAACTTCAACAGCATTTAAAGCCTTGGCCAACAAGTTCCTCCATCTGCATTAAAGAAAAAAAAAAAAAAAATCTTGTGGCATCATATACTTCCATAAATAGAGAGTTTAATCAGGTAGAATAAACAGTTCCGTGTAATTTTAACTACAAAAGTCAAACCATTCAGTGTAATTAACTAATTATGCAAAAATAGCAACCTAAAGGATCTATAGTCAACCAAGTTTCTAGATTCCAGAACTACGAAAACCAATGAGAACTAAATTAGTATAATAATCATAAATGCACTAAATCAGGTAAATTTGGTAGAAGATATACACTCAAATTGCAAAATTCAAAAGCTTAAAAACCTAATCATCCACTCGGAAGTTGAACGACGACCAGAACCATGAGCAAAAACGACCACCGGAGAATTACGCTTATTACACTTCACCGGCGAGCTTTCAGCACTTCTGGATGTCATTTTCCTGATCAGAAACAGAGATAAAGCGTAGGTACAAAGTTGACTGAATTAAACAACCATTTGCTTGAAATTTTTTCAGGGCGAATACGAAACCCTAATGACATCGGCTGGGTTTTCTGGTATTCTGGACGCCGGATTTCACGGCGCCAAATGACATCGGCTCGCGCGCCGATGGAGAGAGATCTAAATTGGGTTTAGGGAGACTGGGAGAGTGTAATTTGGGCCATTCATGACCCATAAGCAAGGCCCAATCGTGTTTGTTGTAGAGAAGTTAATGTTTTTTATTCTACGTAAGACATACCTTTTTTTTTCTTCCGAAAAAAGAATTGTTATTATTTTGATAATTTATAATCATCAAAATTACTTGATATACCATCAAAAAGAGTAGTTTCTTTGAGGGTGAGTGATTGTACATTATCCATGTTTTTATGTGTTCAATTTGTTTTTCTTATTTAGGTATGCTAGTGGGGTGCCCACACGACTACATATGATGCTGGGTAAATAGTTTTAGTAATGTTATTGTACAAGTTTCCTATGAGCGCGCGTTGCGCGTGATGTGCCTTTTGAACCAGGCTCATGTGTTGTTTGGCGTATGACATTAACGTTGATGGCTTGTCGGTATACCACATACCGTGTGTATCAATCTACGGTTATCTATTACCAAAATTTCCCAAACATATGGTTTTCAATTGGTGGAAAAAAATCAAGATGTAATACTATTTAGACTGTAAAAAAATCAGCACCATTGCTAATTGTTAGCATAAAACTGTGGTTCAAAAAATCAGGAGGGAAGTACATCAATTCCAAATATATATAAAATGCAAACAGGACTTGTTCATATAAGATACATGTGTCTATAAATAAAACCTAAAACTGTTTACCACCAAAAAAACATAATCACAAACAACCAGAATGAAATAAGCAATTCAGAAGCTTAATTCAATACATATAAAAGTCAATATTTCTTATTGGTGCAAGTAGAAGACCTGATGAGTGTATTACATTGTAACTCATGCATAGATATCAACCTAACTGATTGCCGACTTGCCGTATAAATTCATGACTGAAACATGAATGACCCGAATGGCCCATTCCACCTTGACTCTATATCTTTGTTCAGAATTCATTCCCACAAACCTTTTTAACAACTGAAGTATGAAATCAGCTGTTAAAAATTTCCACCCATAAATAGAGAATATAACCAATTTTGAAACCCCCATAGAATTTATAAATCCAATGGCTACCTTTCCTGTATACACAGATGAATGATCAAAATTGTACCCCACAATGAAATATATGTAGTATCACCTACGAATACCAATATGATAAGCCGTAAAGATGTGTAAAATTCATCAAAGACAAAATAACATGCCATTTAACATAAAGATTAACTTGCCACAAAAGAATTATAAGAAAGTAGTACCTGACAAAGAACATCCATGGTGCTCTGGCCACCACTTTCAGCCAACAACTTAACCCTAAAATTTTGTAACCCACCGTTGACATCTTCCTGTGTCTCAACCTTCGGAACAGGTAAATCATATCAATTCCCATAACAAACCTTTACAAATCTATTAAATTTCCAGTACACAAATAATGAAACTTTCAGCACACAAATAATGAAACGAATAAGAGGAACATGGCTAAATCATGAAAATTTTAAGTGATATGATCAAGTAAATATGCAAATTACATCAGTTTTGCTAATTAGAAAATAACGGAGATACCAAGATAAGCAGAGCAGTAACTATTTAAGGGCCAAAAAATTAGGAACAAATAACATTTGGTTTAGAATTGTGTTTCAGCCTTCAGGTAACTATTTAGAACTGACAAATAATGCTTCAGAATCATAGCGGAGAACAATAAACATCAAAGATTCTCGTAACTTTAGGCATGTCATCATCATCATCATCATCATCATTGTAACTTGAAACAGAAGCATACCTGGTGTTACATCACCAAGAGAAAACCACATTTGCAATTGAAGCTGGAAATCTTCTAAAAGTCACAAACTTGATATTCAAGGGCTTTGTCATAAGGAAAAGAAAATTAAAATAAAACTTGGTGTAGCAACAGTTATGTACTGCAAAACTAAAATAAAGGGTTTAAAGACAATACACAACACAAACGGTATAGAATGGAAAATTAACCTGGGATGAATTAGATGTGGCCCTGAACCAATGATTATATCCTCTATTAATGCACCCCTAACCACATACATATGTTAATCACAAAGCATGACCTCTATTATACTAACCTGCTAAAATGAAAGAAGATTGATGTGAAGGAAGAAGAAGAACACAAACGGGCATCAATCTAAGCAAAATTAAGACCAGAAGACCTACCAGAAGAATTGATTTAAGCTGACGAAGCTTTTAGCTGTGGAACCGACTTCATAAATAGCCCTTAATCCTGCTGAAAACAAACAAAAATTAACCCCCTACGATTAGAACTGAAAGAAGGGATTCATGGGAGAAAACACTAAATGCAGATTACCAATAAAAAAAAATGAACAAAAGTTCAAATATACTGAACCTAGCGAAACCCTATGAAAAATAATTGAAGAGGAAGAAGCGCAAAACCAAAAAAAAAAACCCTAGAAAATGAGAAATTAGTTTCAGATCAGACCTTCATAGATGCATCCTTCAGTTTTCATCAACAAAAGTTCATGTTGTTCGCTAACAAAACCCAAACCCTAGCTAGAGAAACATCACAAAATTCGTTTCAAGGAGAGTAAGTATAAGGCAAAAGTACCTTGAATCGTTGTTATTACACCTACGATATCAGATGAATAAAGGCAAGAAACACCTATGGTGATGCGAGTGACGAAAATCAATCCAGTAAAAAGGGCAGTTGTCACCCAAATCGAACATCTACACCTTATCAATGATCCAACCGTCTTCCTCTTTATCGGAAACTCGCAATCCAGCCGAGGAATTGGGTCCATAGAAAGAAGATGGATTGTTGGAAGAGATGATTTGGAATGGTGATGGGAGCAGGTTGGAGAGGTTGTGATGATGATGGGTGGGACTGTGGCAGCAGGTAGCTTTTACGGTTTTTCTGCTTCTAACAAAAAGACGTAAACACCCTCAAGATAATAAAGCAACTATATGTACCATAAGCACAAGAACTTGTACCAAAAAAAACCATATATGCTTGACAAACTTGTAACATATGCATAAAAACTTGCAAGTTGAACTTCCTTTTGTTTTATAAGGGAATATCTTTATTGTTAACCCATTGCATAATTTATAACCTTTAAAATATATATTTTATGTAAAAAACATAGTTTTTTTTAAGAAACTAACGGATGATGGGGTATTCTCACACCAAAAAAGTTGTATCACCTTTTTTTTTTCTGAAAAACAAAAGGTTGTCTCAATTATTTCTCTAATTTGAACATTCAAGGATTATTCATATCTCATTTTTTATTTTTATCCTTATAATTTATGCATTTATCACTATTTTTTCTTTCTCTTTCACTCACACCACAATTAAATAATACATTTTATATCATTTTCTCTCTCTTCCATTCATAACAAAATCTCAAATTTTACAGAATTAACAGTTTTATTATTAAATATACACATTTTCAATATATTTTCTCTCTCCACCACTTACAACCACTTACAAACAAACCTTAAATTTTAAGGACTCTACTCAAATATATTATACAGAACAGGCTGTGAATGCATATTTATCATTCAGAATATGGTGTTGGTGTAGTATAGTTTTTTTATTATTTTTAGTTGTTGTATCTTATCTAACTTTTTTTTTCAATAAACTAGTGTTTTATCTGTTGCGTGTTACGGCGAAAAGAACATATGTATATAAAGTATAAACAAATTGTACCCGACACAAAATTAATGCAATAAAAATTTATACCAAATGTCCTAACGGGTTAAGGATATCGTGAAAACAACTTTTATTTCGAAAACACGAAAATAAATATTAAAATCTCTATAACTTTTTCATACGTTAATATTTTAAAAATATATATTGCACCAAAATCCTTAGAATTATGTTATGTTTAGTTCTGGAAAAAAAAAATTAAAATCCGTTTTTTTATTTTTTATTATTGCACATGTGCAATAATATATTTTTTTTATTAATTATCGCACATGTGCAATAATATTAAAACCTCTATAAGTTTTTTATACGTTAAGACTTATTATAAAAAAGTACACCATAAATCTTATAATTCTGCTATCTTTAATTCTGGAAAAAATTAAAAAAATCAACTTTTTTTTTTATTTTTTATTATTGCACATGTGTAATAAAAAAAATATTATTACACATGTGCAATAATATTAAAACCTCTAAAACTTTTTCATACGTTAATATTTTTGATAAAAAAATTATACCATAAATCTTATAATTCTATTATCTTTAATTTTGGGAAAAACTAAATAAAGTAACGATTTTCTAATATTTAACATGTGTAATATAATTAATACTTATTATTGCATCTGTGTGCAATAATAAAAAAATCACGAAATTTTAATTATTTACTTTTTTTCCCCAGAATTAATGGTGACATATAATTAAGACTTTTGGTGCAAATTTTTTTAAAAAAAATATTAACATATGAAAAAGTTATAGAGGTTTTAATATTTGTTTTCATGTTTTCGTAATAAGATATTGTTTTTATTTGATCCTTCCCCTATATATATATATATATATATATATATATATATATATATATATATATATATATATATAAAAGTTTATTGTAGACCCTTTTGCGTGCGAAATAACCTTATTTCACATGCGAAATTTTCTAAAAAAATAAAAATATATGAAAAAAAAAGAATTAATCACAACAATTATATCAAAATATTCAATGGTGAGAAAAAAGGGTCTAAGCCATAGTGGCAACACTCATGGCAATTTTAGTATTTTAAATGTTTTAGTTTTAGTTTGAACAAATGTTTAACTATTTACTTTAATCCTATTTTGTAATTTTTATCATATTTTCCCTTTTCTACTTACATGACTTAATATTACAAATATGAAATTTAAGATTTCAAAACGTATACATGTTGTTATTATTACATCTTCTACATACATGTTATATTTCATTACCTGTTTTTTATATTAAATAATCGTGTATCTACACGAGTAACACTGTATGATTATTGACAAACAAATATAACAAAAAATATTGTCTTTAAGTATCTTTTTTTTTATAATTTGTAAGTTTACTTTTATTCAATATTTATTTCTTTTTTTAGGTTTATGTATAATTCATTTCAATTTTATTTCGAATTTAGTTTTATGTTATATATCATTTCCTTTTTTATATTACAAACTCGGGTATCTACTCGGGTTATAGGCTAGTATCTTATTAAATATCAACTCTTTCTCCTTTTAAATACTAATGACTTTAAAAACTAAATTATATAATTAAATAAAAAATTAAAAATTAATAAGATTTCAATTATATATAATCTTATAATATAATTTTATAGTAAAAGTTTTATTATTTCTTATATGTTTACGTACAAACTTATGTTTAAAAAAAATATAATAATAGTCCTATACGAAGCTATTAATTATATAATCTTTTAAAACAGTTTGTTTAATACATAGATTGGTGTCACTAGTAATATAATAAGCACTCATCTAGTGTACATTTACGGAAATCTTTAAACTGATCATTATTTTCTGCAAATTGAATTGTATTTAGATTGGTTAAAATGGTATAAATCAGCCACTGAATATTTCATGTAGTTGTTTCCCCATTTTGAATACTTGTAATCATTCAACTATATAGCTTCTAGCTAGTTTGCTCTTTATTTATAACTAAATGTGTGTTTGCGTGATGCGGGATTGAGAACACAACACACTCACATATGCATTAATAAAATGTTTGTAGAATTAATAACGAAGTTTCATATCAATTTAAAGGTTTAGTAAATTTTTTTTTTAATAATAATAAGCATATTCAGATAAAACCAAATAAAATATAATTATATCACTTGAACTCTTTAAATTAATATAAAAAGATAATCTCATTTCTCTAAAAAGCATTATAATATTGTATATATAAATCATCTTTTGTCGTTCCAAAAAATATTTACATGTATGTACATAATTCATCTTTTGTGTACTATGTTTGTAAGAAGTAAAAAACAAAAATACAAAAAAGTAGATGTAAAGTAAAACAAAAGTAAAATATTTAAAAAAAAATAAAAGACTCGAAATATTTTGATAAGTGGTTTATGTTGTTAACTCGTTGATTTTATAATTTATAGTAAAAGGCCGGTTAAGTATGTGTAAAATAACATGAAACCGTCTATTTGTAATACATATGAGATTATATAAATAAAGATGTCCTTTTTATATTTATTAAAACAGTTCTCAAGTTTTATTTAATTATGTGTAAATGTCATGTTTAGATCAAATGATCTAAAGGTCATAATAATAACCTCCCACAGTTGCGAAGAAAAATAAGACTTTTGAAATGATCCGGCCCCTGTACATATACATTCTTGAATTAAAGGAAAATAAAGAATAGACCACTTAACATGACAGATCAATTGAATCAAGACATCCAAAATATCCAAAAGATAAGAAAATGATTCATATTCTTGAGAATATATGTATATATATATATCCAAGTCTTCACTAGATTCGTAGAAAAATAAGTGATCATAATTTTAACAAAAGTCCAGACGACTGATCATGAGAGGTATGGATACATCCATCTTACATGATCTACAGAAACATCATATCATATAATAACAATAATAATATCTAGCTTATGGTGTATATACATTAATCTATTAATGTAGCATATATATATATATATATATATATATATATGCTACAATTAACTTGATCTTTCATGAATTAAGCAAGTTCTTGATTCTTCTCCACCACCCTCACCTCTTTTGCAGATCTGAGCATATTGGCCTGAAATAATTAACACCACCAAGTCAAACCTAGTTAATTAACCATCATCATCATCATCATCTTGAACTAATTAATCTGCAGTTAAGAGAGAGAGAGAGAGAGATAGAGAGAGAGAGATTTAATTAGACCTGGGCATCAGTGATTTGAACAGCAAAAGCATCAACAATGAACAAAGATAAGGTCTTGTTGTAGGTTCCAGGCTCAAGTTTCTTAGCCAACAAGTCATTATGCTTCTTGCTCAAGTAGATCTCAACCTCCCTTACCCCTCTCTTTGTTCTGAAAACAATTAAACATATATATACATACATACATACATACAAATTTATAAACATGATGATCATAATGATGATGTTGATGTGGTGAAATTACAAAAGTGACCTGTCAGACTGAAGGCGCTCGTATTCAGGATCATAGTTCATGAACACAAAATGCAGATGTTTTTGTCTGCTGTCACCCATTCTTGATCTAGCTAGCTAGCTAGTAGTTTTTTAGATATATAGGCAGCTTGCTTTATTTGAGTGATAATGCTCATCAACTGCCCTTTTATAGCACACACTACTCACCAAATCACTTTGACTCTGTCAAACACTCAAACCTACCTGCTAGCCAGGGGGGTCTCAAATTTTCTTTTTTTTTTTTTGAACAGCGATTTCATTGAACGAACTCCCCGAGCAAGGCACTCGAAGGAGAAACAAAAAGGAACAAGCGGACTTACATATTGAAGTCGAAATTACACCAAGAACCCCAATTACAAACAAAAGATTTCAACCTATTCGAGATCCAAAGGAAGCTAGAAGATTTGATTTCGGAAATGATCTTTTGCACCACCACCTTTTTGTTGTTGAAAATTGCATTATTCCTAGCCCGCCAAATAGCCCAACACGCAGTATGAATAATAGCTTGGATCACATCGCCATTCTTGATGGCCGGATTGAGATGGGAGTAGAAGGTAACGAGGTCTTCGACGTCAAAGCAGAAAAGTTGTGGCATCCGGCACCATCTCGAAATTTCCGACCACACCTCGGAGGCCACTCTGCAACCAGTGAAAATATGGCAAATAGACTCGTTTGAATCGTTGCAAAGGCGGCAGATTAACGAAGGGACCGATATGTTTCTTTTTTGAAGGCAGTCGGCCGTAGCAAGCCTACCCCTCCTAGCTCTCCACATTAGCAAATTAACCTTTTTGGGAATGCATTTAGGCCATAACATAGGCGTTGGAGCAGGCCCATCAGAGGGGTTGGACTGGGCCAGTAAAGATCTCATGGACTTTGTGGTAAAAGGACCACTACCCCCACCATTCCAAGACCAGCTTCCATTCGAATTTGTAAGGAGATCTTTGAGATTTATACCAGCTTTATGAAGCAGCACCTGCACTTTCCCAACATTATTCCAAACACCTGTAATTCCTTTTTTGAAGGGAATCCAATCAGTGGCCAGGTTCTGCCCATGAATACCGTTAATTATTTTGTGCCATAGGGAGTTTGGTTCCGTAACGTATCGCCAATACCATTTCGTAAGAAGGGCCAAGTTGATGTTGCCAAGGGGGTCAAGGCCCAAACCTCCGCTATCAATCGGACGACAAATATCACTACGACTAATCCAGTGAATCTTTCTCTTAACATCGCCGTAACCCCCTCCCCAAAGGAAGTTGAATCGGATGCTTTCTAAGGATTGGATAACCTTTTTAGGAGCCTTGAACAAGGAGAAAAAATAGGTAGGCAAGCTATCCAAGACGGCTTTGATAAGGACAAGCCTACCACCCATTGAGAGATGACTCGCTTTCCATTTAGAGAGACGGGATTGGAAGATGTCGATGATCGGCTTCCAAGCCCCAATGCGGTTCATGTTTTCTCCCACAGTCAATCCGAGATACTTGAACGGAAAGGAGCCTCCCAAACAACCGCATCGATTAGCCCAAAAAGAAATCTCGTTTTCCGAAACTCCAACACCATATAAACCACATTTAGTTAAATTAACTTTGAGCCCAGACACAAGAAAAAATCCCCGAAGAATTCTGATCAAATTTACCAGATTAGAATCTGTCCAGCTCCCGAAAACAAGCGCGTCATCAGCGTATGTAAGGAGGGATAAAGGCTGGTCCAAAGTGGGGAGGGAGATCCCTTGAAACAGGTCCATCGTGATCGCATTTCTCATCAACACATGGAAAGCCTCAATGACAATTAAGAACAAGAACGGAGATAGAGGGTCTCCTTGTCGCACTCCCCGCTCGCATTGGAACTCGAAAGTGGGTGAACCATTAATAAGGATGGACGCGCGAGCAGCCTTTAAACAGCCGAGGATCCACGATCTCCATAAGGACGGGAAACCCATTTGAGTAAGCATATCAATGATGAAACCCCAACAAACCGTGTCGAAGGCCTTTTCAAAATCGATTTTGAAAACCATATTCCGGGCAGAAATTTTCTTGGACCATGAAATGAGCTCGTTAATGATTAACGGCCCATCGATGATATTTCGATTAGCAAGGAAACCCATCTGGGCTTCCGAGATCACCTTGGGGAGCACAACTTTGAGGCGGTTAGCAAGCACTTTGGAGACAACTTTAGGGATACAGCCAATAAGAGAAATCGGGCGGAAGTCTTTGAACTCGAGAGGGTCGTCAACTTTAGGGATCAACTGGATGAAAAACGAGCCACATCCCCGCCCAAAGGAACCGTCTGAATAAAAGGAATTAAGAACATCGAAAAAGTCATTCTCAAGCACATCCCAAAATCTCTTTATAAAAGCGAAGTTGATGCCATCCGGGCCGGGGGCCTTATCCGAGCCGCAACACCAAACGGCCTCTTTCAATTCGGATCTCGAGAATGGCTGTATAAGGGATATACCATCCTCCTCAGAAATCGATTTAAGCCCCCTGCAATCGAGTTTAGGTCTCAACCCCACATCATTGGAGAATTTGATTTTAAAGAAGTCTCTGGCAGCTTTTTTCATACGGGAAGGATTTGTAATCCATTCATTGTTAACACGGAAGCCGTTGATACGATTGTTGCCCATTCTTTGATTCACGAATCCATGGAAAAAAGAGGAGTTCTCGTCGCCATCCAGCGCCCAACGGGAGCGACTTTTCTGCTTCAAGTCAGCAATGAGATCAGATTGGAGATCACCCAAACGGTTTTTGTTTTCGATCCATTCCGAGATTTCAGAATCAGAAAGTTCCCGAGACTCCGAAATCTCGTCGAAGAGGTTGCACAAAGTTGTCCGATCATAAACTTCTTTGGACGAATCAGCCCTCCTTTTAGCCGCCCAGTCCTTTATAACATTTTTAAGGAGTCTGAATTTAGATAAGAGCTTCTCGTCAGGTCTGCCCACAGGGTTTGCTTCAGCCCAAGTTTTCCTCACCAGCTCATCGAAACCATCTTTGTTCAGCCAAGAGGAGAACAAACGGAAGGGGGTAGGACCAAAATCAGGAGAAGAGCATTTGAGGATGAGGGGACTGTGGTCCGACCAGAGCCGAGGGAGAGCCGTAAGGGAGGCATGGGGCCATCTGCAAAAGAAGGAGGCATTAACAAGAATATGGTCAATTTTGCTTAGGGACTTACCATTGCCGTGGGAGTAAGTAAATTTCATTCCCCCCTGGTTGTATTCCATCAGATTGGCTTCATAGATGAAGTTATTAAAGTGGGCAGCATCCGAAGCAGAGTAAGAGGAGTGCAGGCGATCTTCGGGGGAGCGCACTTCATTAAAATCCCCCGCAAGGATCCATAACTCGTCGTGGGAGATGAGGGAAGATAATTTATTCCAGAGTCTCTTTTTGTCGCCCGTTCGCTGAGGGGCATAGACATTAGCGATGCATATCGGAATTGGGAGCCCAACAAGATTCCCTTTGATTAGCATGAAGTTATGGTCCTTAACCACGTCAAAAGGATGGAACACAGAGGGATTCCAAGAGCAACCTAACCCACCGGATCTACCATTCGCATCAACCCAATCATTCCCAGACCCGTTCTTTCCCCAGAAACTTTTGAAGGGAATACGGCTTCCATCGACAAGCTGCGTTTCCTGAATACAAATAAAACTGACCTTATGTTTTGCCCTGATTTCTCGAATCCAAGATAGCTTATTGCTATCGCACACACCACGAATATTGATAGATAGCAGATCCATCAAACACCGTTGTCAACTCCAGTTCCCATAAATGTATTCGAGACATGAGATTGGAACCCTTCCAAGTTTATTCCAACACACGCATTGATCCGGATGGTCTCCAGGACCTCGTCAGCGAGGGCAATGTCCCGGATATCCTGAGAGGTGAGGGGTTGGGCATGTGCTGACTCCAAGTTAGCCGAACCAGTGTCCAACAGGGCGTTGTCCATCGTACCCTGCGGCATCCTCTTCCGGTGCTTGTAAGGTTTTCTCAATTTTTTAGGTGGGGCAAAATTGAGGTTAAGACTGTGAGATGAGAGAGAAGGATCATTCTCCTGAGAGGTAGGCTGAACCGAATGAGAAGGCTCAGGAGAAATGACTGGGCTTTTGGACATGCGCCTCTTAAGGTTGGAAGTAACTTCCGGCCCAATAGGCCCAACATCAACCTCAGTCGAACCATGCATGGAATGGACAGCCGCCCGAATGGGGGAAACGTGATCGTTGGGCAGCTCACTAGGCGCCGCCCTACTACCAATGTCTGTCTGCACATGAGACGAGGAGGCTGACCCATCGGCTTCCATGGTCCCAGCTTCTTCATGCAGGGGAGTTCCGGTGGTCTCCCTCCGGCCAGACTCGTCGTCACCGGTGAGAATTTTAATGAATTCTGGTTCCCAATCATCGTTGATTTCCCATATGTCGCACGAAAACCTGCGTCCCTTCCAAACGATTGTAACAGCGTCATTGATTCTCCGCCCCTGGCTGACTAGAACTCCGACGACATTACCGGAGAGATTGCAATCGCGGCTGTCAGCCCCCGATGGCTGAATGACCTTACCAAACGACCTCCCAATGGTGTCAAATATTTCGTAATCCCATAGTTGAGGAGGAACGCCTCTGATGGAGAGCCAAGCGATGCGTTCCGGCGCGATGGATTGTCCCTCCCAGACTTCAAGTTTCGAGAACCAATCCTTCCAAATAGATACATATTCAAGGAACAGAGTGGCGGCTTCTTTGTCTTCAAAGGACAGGAGGATGAACAGTCCCCCCACGTATCTGACCTCGCAGCTGAGAAAGTCCACAAGTTTGATGAGAGTGTTCATGTTGCGGAGGTGCCTCAAGTCAATTGCCCGACCCAATAGGGTTTTCCCTTCCCATTCAAACCAAGCATTTGTGGTTCTATCTCCCAAATCAATGACCTTAGGTTTATTCCCCACTTGATTACCGCCAACAATGTTTGCAAAAGATCGACCAGCCACCGTGTACGAGGGGCCTACATTATGGTTCTTCACCGGAGCATTGGAGCCAAGTCTTGTGAACACAGACCTGGGAGGGGGATCGAGCGTAATTCTTTTGCCATCCCTGTTGAATCTTTCAAGGTTAGCCCCCAACTTGAGGTTCCCGATCTTGATATCGCCCAGCCTTTTCTCTAAATCCCACTTGTCCACAACCTTCTCGAACTTGATAAATCCAAACACGTCACCGGCCCTGCTCTTGCGCCGGGAAATGTAGATATCCACTATCTTGCCTAAACCTTTGCAGGCGTTGACGAGCCATTCCTTTTTGCAGCCTTCTGGGAGATTATAAATGTAGAAGGATATCACCTCACCAAAAGGCACCCCAGAACTTTTGTGGTTCCTTTTCCGGCGAACATCTTGCCAGCCCGAATCACCAGCTTCCATGAAACAAAGAAGACCCTCCCGCCGATAACAATCAACTCCCAAACTTCCCGATAAGATGGAGGGCTTTAATCGCTAACGAGACTCGTACCGAATCCACTCAACCACACGAATGTAGGAGTAGCGATTCAAGTAACAGGCTCGGTAGGTATCAAGCGCCCCAAAAAATCAGAAAACCAGGAGAGAACTCGCCGGAAAGAAAGTATAGCTAGAGATATATCAGTAAAGAAAAAGGGGTCTCAAATTTTCTAAAAACCAAAAAAAGAAGACAATTTTTTATTATATATATTTTAAATCAGGCAAACTTACTCGAGTACCACTTATTTCTTGATCATATAACATTCTGATTTTGATTTTAAATATTATTCACTCTGCCTATGTCTATGTACCTCATATATATCCACTTGTATAGCAAAGTGATCGATGGAGTTTTCCATTATATAAGAAGTTAAAGAACTATAATAAGTAGGTATCAAAATATTGGGTTATTTAAATTAAAACTCACTTGGCCACACAGGTGAAAAATGAGATATTATAATCTTCAAGCAAACCAAGGTCCAGATCAAACTTCACATGACATGGAGGATATTGTCCAGCGCCCCGGTAACAACTCTGCAACGTGAGAATAAGTATGATGATAGGAGAAATAAATTAAGTGAGAGAGGAGAAATAGGAGCATAGAGAAGAAAAGTACCTCAATACCTCTGTATTTATAGATGCATTAGAATTAGAGTTTCTGTATTTATAGATGCATGAGAAATAGAGTTTCCTTACTCATGACGATGATAGCTAGACGCATGCATAGGACGTGTGGGCGTGTACCTTCTGCAAGAAATCATGCTCCTTTCATGTTGTGCTCTGATTCGTTGAAGGCCCCCATGTCATGGACACGCAAAGGGTGAAATAACCGTCGGTCCCCACTTAATGCGTGAGCCTAGGCTTGATCCAAGCTAGGTGCTCTAAGTACATGGGCCTTTGTTTGATCCGCACAAGGCCCAAGTGAAACCCAACCGAGGATGGATTTGGATCTATCATCTTCACGGTGTGGGACTTATTTCCGCCCAATAGATGATGTAAAAAATCATGCACCTTTATTTGATCAAAATTTGAATATTAGGTCCGCAGATAGAGGTGCACAAAAAAAAGGTACCCAGAACCGGGTCCGAGTGTGCTACTTGGAACCGGAACCAGTTCCTATCTGATAACCACAAGAACCAAACACTACCCGTTTGTACCCAACAAATATTCCCACCCAACTTCTCCATACCTGGTTCCGGAATCGGTTCTAGCCGTTAACCTTTTTAAAAATTCAATTGTAGCTTTTGGGAACAGCTATATGGCCTTTGGAACCATAATTTAGCCATTTTTATTTTTTTACATTTTATACCCCATAACTTAGTATAAATACATATTGGATGATTTGGTTGAGTACCCAACTTGCAAACGTAAAAAATGATCAAAATGACCGACAACAACATTATTTTTTTGGACCCACCACGAGTCGTGAGGGTCATACCCACAAGGAGGAGGTGATGTGAGTCCAGTACATATATGTTTCTAATTGCTTATTTTATTAATGTTATCGATTGGATTTCATTGCATTTCCCTATGTTTTGCATTATGAGGTACTTGGAGCTGAATGATCAATTATGTGAGTTTTTATGAAGTTTAGAAGTTAAGCTAAGAGATGCACGGAAGAATCAAGGAAATAAGAAATATTGAAGTTTCTGGTTACAAGACTTGGGTGATACGCCCAGGATGTGTTAGAAGATCAAGGCGCTACGCCCTGAAGCTGAGGTCAGAACCAACTAAGTTGTCTCAGGCGATACGCTAGGTTATATTGGAGATTAGGGTGGTACGCCCCGACTAGGCCGGTAGAAGACTTTTAGGGTTTTCTTGTAAACTGATTCGGGTTGTGATTTCTACATGTTTCTTCCATCTCTGCAGACCCTAAGCTGCTGGTACGAACTTTCAAGACTTCAAAGCATTCGGTTCAAGACTTTCAATCATTCAACTTCGATTTAGATGGCAATTTTATTATTTTACGTGATTTTGACTTTCACCATGTCCGGCTAAGTCACTTGTAACCGCTTTCGGTGAACGATTTGTTTATTTATGATCTGAATTTAGTTACTGACTGTTAATTGTTCTGGTTTTTCTTGCAACTATTAAGCATCCGCATGCTAATTTCATTTAATCAACTAGTTGTCTAGCGTGGTTGTAGTGAACTGTCATATTTCAGGATTTCCTTGCTCCAGGAATTAAGCAGCCTACATAAGGATTAGATTATTAGGTTGAATAGGCAACTGGGGACTAAGTTTATGTAGTATTAGTAGTCACTACATTGAATTCAGGTATAGATAGCAAACCGGGGTCCTAAAGTGGTTGCGCGTAGTTTACATAAGGTTTTCGTTTTAAAATCAAGCATTAGTTAACTTCTAGTTAGTTAATCAGTAATTTAGTTTTACCAATCTGTTTCATTCACCAATCAATTCACAGCTAAGAGACATTTAGGTAATTTATTAGGTTAAGTAGTTTTAAGTTAATTAGTTTGGTGCATTCAGCTAGTTAATAACCACATATTCCATTAGTTAGATAACCATTAGCTTATCCTACAACATGTTAAAGTTTAGGTATTTGTAACGACCTCGACACCATCATCAGGAGGCACCGGATTTGGGTTAGTTATATTTTGTTTGAGATGTCGAATGGTATCGAAAGAGCAAAATACAGACAGTGTGGAGTGTTATTCAAACCCGATTTCAACATCACTTTAGATTGTCATATTCAAATGCATGAAGAACCATTTTCAAAGCAATGAGGCGATATATGTAGAATAGGGTGATGGTAGATAGCAAGAAAGATTAACTCCCATATTTTTTTTTTAACTCTTACTATTTTTATGTTGTTTAGTATTAGTAAAAATATATTTTATGTTGTTAATTTATATTATATATCTTAACAACTAAAAATCTTACACTCCATGTCCATCTCATTCTTTCAATAAATACAACTAAACATCAAACGTTTTTTACACCCCCCATCTCATTCTTTCTCTTATCCAAAAATAAAAAACGATCTATACTTGTAAAAATATTAACCTTTTGAAGTGAAAGAGAGGAGCATGACTTTACCCATTGTCTGTTACACGTTCAGTCGAAGATGAGGATTAATGATGATGATGATCAATTTCTGAAATCGCGTTAAAGATACATTTGACCATATATTTATGCATGATTTTCATGCAAGAAGATGGTATTCATTCCTTAATAAAGAAAAAAAACTTTTTATTTAATAATATTGAACGTGAAATGGGATTTTGTAAGGATGTATAAGAATTTTTAAAAATAATGTAACACCTAATAGAAAACCTCTAATTAAAAGTATGCGAATATGGCTTATGAATGATACGTTTTAGTCAGGGCAGAAGTATGGGCCAAAAGACAGTTGGGGCCGGGAGTTATGGGGCCAAAAAAGATGGGGCCGGACTAAGTATATAATTTTTTCGAAATGAACATGTATAAATTTACATTACGAAGCGAAAAAATGGATAGGGCCCGTGCCTAATCTGACGCGTGCTAAGCTTCCCCCTTGGTTTTAGTCTCTTTAGTCTAATTTTTATGGTTGTACTTTAATAATATATTGTCAACACATTATATAATATGAAATATCGGGTGATAGAGATACTACAAAATACATATCTTGCTTTATTTAACTCTTTACCCTATGATAACAAGTCATAATAGCATATGTAACAAATCAAGAAAATATCTAAATATAGGAAGAAAGAATGGCCATTTTTTTAACGGTTAACAGATTACACTACTTCTAAGCTACGCTAAATATATTAATTTATATTATTCATAGTTTTTAACTCGAGGTTTCATCAAAAATAATATTGTCTCTTATCACTCGGTTACGATCCCAAATGAGCCTTTAAAAAAGGACAATCTTTTAACCCTTTGTATCCTTAGAGAGTAGCCTTTTGATAGTTGACTTTGATTTGATCTAAGAATAATTAAATTACAAGTAAGGACTTGTTTCCTTAAATCATGCATAGAAGCTTCTCTAATGTTAGGGGTATTAAAGTAAAAACGATAGAATATTGGTCACCGCACGTACACATGCATGCTCGCTCAGTCGCTCGATCTTAGTTATAAAGTCAACAGATTCCCTAGCTTGAATCTAAAGCCAGAAATTTATTGCCAGGTCAATTGTTAATATAGCGACGTGCACAATTAACTATTACCATCAATGAACTTGATTAATATTTGTTTAGATCCATTGATTAATTAATTAATTATATCCTAGATAAATCCCACACGGTAGTGGACAGGAAAGATTCCTAATTTATATTATCAAATACAACATTTTAAGCATCATTAATACGTTTTGGGTACAATGGTTATAGATGAGAGAACTCTTAATTAAACGTAATATAAGGATGGATGACCTTCATAAAAAGTGTATTCATTCGAGCAATAAAATGAACAATATTAATGCTATGAGAGCCGAATGTTACAATTAACAAAGAAGTGGTTAACGTTACAATGTGCGTCTAATTATATGTCATGGTGCGTTTAATCTATGATTACCTAATCACTCATCGCCTTAAAACCTACAAATGTAGAGTATGGAAACCAGAACTCATCTCATGTGTTTTAAGATTTAAAAAACTATCTTAAGTTTTTGTTTTTTATTAATGGTTTTTAGCACAAGAAATTCAAATGCTAAAAGACGAAATGTGTCTTCGAGATAATAAGAGATAATGTATTATATATTTTAGTTGAACCTCAGCCACGTTAACGAGAGTCAAGCTTTATTAGACTGGAATCCAAATACACTGAACCGTTTATGATTTATTATACTTGATCTTTGAAAGATCATAATCTTCGAGAGATAATAAGAGATAATGTATTATATATTTTAGTTTCACTTAAATATTTTACTTCCTATAATATGAACTCGTTTTATAAAACTTATTTTATGTCACTTATATATAGAAGGTCAATTCAGATTTATATAGCTATAGGTAATTTATAAATTTATACTTAAAAGAGTTACGTCATTTTTGTTTTTTTAAGAGATTTATGTCTAAATCTAAATATTATTTCTGAATGTTAAGAGGTGGTTCAAATGTCTGAAAACTGAATCATTAGGAGATGGAGGTCGGAGGCGGATAGCAAGTCGCCGGAGACAGAGCTCTAGTCGCCGGAGAACAAACCGCTCTTTTTTAGGGTTAAGATGTTATAAGAGGTTCTAAAAGCTCTTGATAGTTAAGAAGCTATGAAGATGTAGAACCTTTTAATAAATAGAAAAAAATGACTTTACAATATGAACACATTTGACCGAATAAGATGTAACCTCTATTCAGAGGTTTTTTTAAAAACAAACAGGGCCTTAAAGTATATTCTATGATTTGGTCATTTTTATCACTTAAATATATATTATTAAATCTCCATTTCATGAAATTCATGAGTTCAATCTCTGAGTTTCACAGTTTTTCCACCCGACCGTTTGCGAATATGATTTTTCTTGTGAATAGGCTCAAGTGTAAATAATCTTTGATTGAATGTTTAAAAAAAACAATATACACATATATATTTTGGAAATGGGTATACAAAAAGACAATTTCGCTAAGCTTAAATATGTCGTTCAAAACAAATTCAGTTTGCTTTACTAACCCAACTAATTTGTTAGGGGTGTTTTAGTCTTTTAATTTAGCTAAACTTAACTGGCGCTTGTCAATAAAAATAAGAAAAATTATTTCTGATCATCTAAGGCTTCTATTGCCCTTAAAGACATCATGTTCGTCAAATGATATGTTCTAGATGGGGGAGGGGAAGGCTAGGAAAGTGACATGGAGTATCTGAGTGTATGCAAGGTAGACGACCGTTTAACGCCCAATACTGTGGGTGTTTGGGGATTTTTTTTTTGCAAGTTGTTATTAGACAAGACACGCATACAAAACGTACAGTTGCATTGTTATAATGTTACATAAAGCAAATCTATGTCAACACTGACTAAACACCCTCTCTTCTACTAATTAAATTCACACGACTATACATAGTAGACAACCAAATAATATATTAAAATGTGTTACACGTTTGGATAAAAAAAAAATTATAGCACGTAGGAACACCACGTGCCGCCACATAAACTAATAATATGACTCCAAGTCAAATAAGAGTTGCTATTCTTAAAGGGTTTAACTTTGTTTTATATAGAAATTACATGTTTGCGAATATAAAGAAGATCCAATAAGTTATAAACATTTAAAAACCTAGTTAAGCAATAACATGTTCCGGAGAAACCTAATAAATTAGTAAAATTTTAAAATAAATAACATGTTACAGGTCCTACGAGCTTAGCTCAATGGACACCGTCTAACCCCTGGTAACGAGATGTCAGGTGTTCGAGTCTCGGTCACAGAGACTGAGGGAATGTTTTATCCTGTTCGCTGCGGTTTCCCACTTGAGGTGTTTGGAGTGTGGTTGAAACTTTAAAAAAAAAGGAACATGTTAGAGAGACCTAATTAATCAAATTAAGTTAAAAAAAAAACAATAAACTAAACATACTAAAAATATTTTGAGTTGATCGATTACAAAAAGCATTTATAATCGACAATCACATGTTTTGTATTATAGAAAAGTTGTTTGGGAGGAAAGTGAGGTGTCAGGTATATATATCTAGTGTGTGTGACACTATTGGTGTTTCCATGCAGGTTCATATCGGAGAACAGTAATTTTGGATATTATTTAAAATGTAAATAGAATATAGGAAAATGAATAATGTACTTTTGACGTCACTAAGCGCCACGTGTCGTTCTATATCGGCGGTTCGTTCATGGGGTCTTTTTGAGAAGTTGAAGTTACCGGCACGTGTACTGGCTGACAAATAAGTACCTGTAGAAAACACCGACAATTTCCTGCTACCCTTTAACCACACGTGAGAAAGTATTTTTTTTAAAATTAAATTATTTTGAACGACTGATATTTTTAAAGAAATAAATTTTAAACAGAATACAAAAATAATAAATAGTGTCCTCTAGAGGACGTAATATGAGAATGAGAGTTGGGGGTTTAGGATTCTCAAGCTCTTAAGCTTAAATATGGTTTAAGAGTGTTTTTCAAGTGATGAGTTTTTCAGATATTTTTTAGTAAGTTAAATCTAAAGTGTCAATTTCAGTATGAACAGTTACAATCATGTTTTATGAAAACCTTGTCCAATTAGCTTATGCCACATAGGATTAGACAAATGAAACCAAATTGGAGTGGGTGATGGTAGAAAACTAATAGAATATCTATAAGACTATAACATTTTGAAATTTAATATAATGACATTTTGACAATTAACCAGAGGAAATTTTGGCCCAAATTCACTGCTTGGAACGGTCTCACAAAGCGGCCATCTCAAGCCGCGCTTGAGGCCCTACCAATGATGGTGGAAGCTGGAAGTTGCGGCCAAGCCATACCAAATCGCATAGCTCGAGCCGCCCACCCCCTCCACCCTTATATATATCATGTTATGATATTAAAACATCTTTAATACGACTCGTCTTGTATGATACTAAATGTATTCAATTATGGTCATCCCAACACGTGCGTTGTTACGGAATACCATGGATGTACGAAACAATAAAATAATAGAATTTAATAGGGTTTACGATCGAAAACTTCCTAGATCGCCTGAATTTGAGCAGAGAAGATTGGAGATGGATTTAGGGTTTTCTAGGACTTGATTCATGAATTGGCAACCATTATCGATGCATTGGATGAGTATTTATAGGGTTTAGGATCGCGGGGAGGTAAGGACACGTCATGGTGATTAATCGTGCAAAAACGACACGTAGGGGGTTGAAATTAACGCCTAAAGTGATGATTAATGAAATTGCGCCTGAACTGGGTGCGGCGCGTACTGCCCAGATCCAAAGGAAAATTCTGAGCGTACCGCCCAGAATCTGAATTGGCCAAAGTAATAAGAGGATTTAGAGGTATTTCATGATCTAGAGCAATTTCAATCATCGCCACTTAAGGCGGTAATGATGTGGGAGGAGCGTTTAACAAAGGGACTTGATCAACCATTTGAGGAAGAGATAATGATACAACACGGAATTACCATTTAAATGAATCACCATTCAGATGATTAAACGAATTGACCATTCAATATCAAATGCAGATCATCACTCGAATGAATCACCTCTTAAATGATGATGCAAATTTGGATATCATAGTCTTTCCTTTATTAAGATAAATAAGCGAATCGAGACCAGATTTAATCCTGGTTTTGAGAAAGTTCAGGAGTCACTAATGGATAATTATTCTGTCTAGAAAGAATAATTTAGGCACAACTTTAATAACAAGAATCGATATTGGGGAAACAGATGATTCCTTGAGTTCACTTGAAGAGGTTGCTAAGGGTTTCGATTTTTGATGATGAGTCTATTGGACTGGTGATGTACATTCAAGATGTATCATCATCTTTTCTTTTAATGAATGGATGTTCTTCAAAGTGAGGAAGTAAGTCTGTAAGAGCGTGATACGATCTTACTGCTGAAGAATCAATCAATTCTAGTGAAAACGAGAATGTAAATAAGAGTTTTCTTATTAATCACTTGAAGATTACAGGAACACTGTAAGGGAAAATTTGTGGCTTGTGTATTAAATTATCCTTTGGCGGATTATTTTGAAGGCCTATGTGTTAGAAATAGTTGAAAATTAGTTGGGTTATAGGTATATTAGGTCATTGTGACATTTTAGACAAGTTTGGGCTCAATTAGAAAAAGTTTAGAGGGAGTATAGTGGGCCTGAAATGTCAAATACGGGAATTTGTGTTAATTAAGGTTTAGAAGATTAGCTTGTTTTCCAAGCTAATCCTCTCCTATAAATAGAACCCTCATTTGTGTTAGAATAAGTTGTTGATCCTAGGGTGAAGGTGTGGTGTTCATCGAAATTCTCCAAGAAGAATTTCGATTCTTCAAAGTGTACTGCAACCAATTTTGCTTAATCAAGTTCTTATTACATCGATCGGTTTGTGTTTACATTGTTTTAATCATTATTGAATTATATTTATTAACTATTTCTTGAATCACAAATCAAACCGGATTCTGCACGGTCTTGATTGGATTAGATATCGCGTTAGGATAAATTTTGATCATTACAATTGGTATCAGAGCCAAGAAACGCGAGTTTCGTGGCTCTCGCGAAATCATATTCAAGTTTTTGTGACTTAGGGTTTGAGTTTTCTCTGTGGTTTTTCAGTGATTAGCGCGAAACAGGAGACTTTGTGCAGATTTTGATCTTTGTAGAAGCCAGAAGTTCAAGTTCTATAAGCTATTCTATCGAAATCTGTGGCTTTGACCCTCTTTTGATCGAAATACATAGCTTTTCGATCCAAATTGTCACTTTTCGATCAACATTTCGATCAAAGGGTACTTTTCGATCGCACCTTTTCGATCAGTGTCTGTGACTTTGTCCCATTTTGACCTGATCAAAAAGTGTACTTTTCGATCCGTCTACACTTTTCGATCTAGCCAAAACTTTGCCTAATCGAAAAGTCCATTTTTCGATCTATCTATAAAGTCTTTAATCTAGTTAGTCGCTATATAGATAGATTGTAACCCCGGCTCGGTGTGTTACTTAGTACGCTTCGAGTTGGAGATAGAGATAGAGCACACCCAATCACAATAATCCACACAAATTTAACATACATAAAAATTATCCAATCAACATATAATCGTGTTTTTATTTAGAGAAATGATTTTTAAATAGAGATACATCTACACCCCCAAAACGTTTAAAAGATAAATGAGCTACGATTTCTCACAATTCGGATTATCATTCAAATGAATTACCGTTAGAAATGATAATACGAATTGAATATTGAATCATATCCCATAATATTATAAGGGGGGGGGGGTCTTGAATACTCACCTGATGAGTAGATCGGAAACGAGAGATAAAACCAATCGCGAGAGATAACAACCTGGAGATTATCCTAATGAAACAAATATGTTAAATGAATATGGGAACTCATAATGATAATAGTTCTAAAGATATGAGGAACTTAAGGAGACTTAGGTTCTATATGTTCAAAAGGACTATTTTACCCTATATCGGTAAATTAGGGTTTAGTGATCATATGAAGGAGCATATTTCTATAAGTGAACCCTCACTCCTAAATCGCCCAGTGAGGTATGCCAGGTCCCAGTGGATTTATGCGACACCCTCCCTTTGCCAGAAACCTCAGTATACAGACGCTTACCCTTCTGGTACGACGGACTTCTAAATACACGAATAACTTGGTATAATAATATTTAATTTATTTATCAACTTTAGGCCCATAAATATATATATATATATATATATATATATATATGATTTAATATCATATTATAAGATACCCTTAAAAGATTAACCCTTAGTAAAACCTCGTTTGTTTAATTTTGGCAAAACAACGTCATGAAAAACCTAATTTTGACATATTCTTTAATAAAATAGCAAACATTTGAAAATATGAAATTAGTTTAGGGCTTTCTTAAAACATGTTATTCTATGATGTTCTACAAAAAATCAGGTTCCAATTCATTACAGATTGCCCGAATTGGCAAAACATATCTAAGAACCCTAATTTTAGGTCATTTATAGAACTCTAATCAAACGATCATATTGACAGAAAATAATTGAAGGGTTTTGATCTACATACCTAATAATGAGTGACCATAGAAAACGAGCTTCAAAAACTTCCTGGATCACCCGAATTTGAGCAGAGAAGATTCGAGATGGATTTAGGGTTTTCTAGGACTTGATTCATGAAATTTGGCAGCCATTATCGATGGATTGGATGAGTATTCATAGGGGTTATGATCGCATGGAGGTAAGGACATGTCTCATGGTGATTAATCGTGCAAAAACGACACATAGGGGGTTGAAATTGACGTCTAAATTGATGACTAACGAAATTGCAGCTGAACTGGGTGCGGGGCGTACCGCCCAGATCCAAAGGAAAATTCTAAGCGTATCGCCTAACCGCCTATTCTGATAGATTTTCAATATTTACATATTAGGTCCCTACAGTTCAGTTTTGTGCATAATAACCCCTTAAACTTTCATAATTTGTCATTTAGACTAGAACTTGAGAAGATACATGAGTAATAGATTTCCGACCTTTGGATTGCAAATAATTTTGATAAAAATCTAGAGATTTTTTATAAACGATAAATCGAATACCGAATTCGCGTAAAAGCTGTAAAACGTTTTATTTTTTTTAAGCAAATCGCTTAACCAAAAAATTTACTAATTCATTATTTTCTTTTAAAAAATGATTATGGAATATTTCAGACATCATTTAAATGTATAATTTGTAGAAAAATTCTTCCGATAATCATTAAACCAAAATTCGTTTCGCGTGACAAGTTCAGATTTGGATCTGGTTTTATAAACGGGTCAGACACGGATGTTAAAGGGGGGGGGGGGGGTGAGAAGGAGAATATCTCACAAGAAGAAGGCCCCGAGGTGCCGAGGGAGATGAAGATTGTCCAACAATGGACTGAGGAGGAGGAATACATGCTAGCTCGAGCTTGACTAGACACGTCGGAGGAACCCGTTGTTGGTATAACTCCTTTATTTTTTTTAATATATAACTATTTTTTCTGTTTACATAAATATCTTAGCTCAACCTTTTTTACTTAAATATCTCAATCTTTTTTTACATAAATATATAACGTTAACGTTTTTTTTAAGGGGAGATTGCATATAACCCCTACTTTGGGAAAAAAATTGCATATATCCCCAAAATACAAGTTTTTAATGCATAATGTACAATGGTTCTAAAGCATGATTTGGGAAAATATGCAATTTCTTAACTTTAGAGGGGGAGATATGCAAATGCCCGTTTTTTAAAAAAAACTTTAGCGAACAACCAAGACATGACTACGTTTTGGAACAACATATTTCCTAAATTCTTCAAGCTACTAAACAAGGAGCCATACCGACCAAATGACTCCCTATTGGGGAAGTGGACCGACATCAACAAAAATGTAAAGCCTTCTCCAACATATACGATTAGATACGTAGTGGTTGGGCGAGCGGTGAAAATGATGTTGATATCCAAGAAAAGGTTTTGATGGAGTATCAAACTCAGAGGCCCCCTTTTCCCTATATTAGGGTTTCTAGACTACTTCATGATAGTCCAAAGTGGAGGTCGCAAGTAGATATTATCAAAAAATCAAGGCGACCATCAAAAAAATCAAAAACGTCGTCTTTCACGGATCCGGAGTCCCAACATTCCGACGCTCGGGCCTTTGCCCTAAACGATACCGAGGACGAGTATGATGTGGAGTTTGCAAAACCGCCAAGTCGGGACTCCTCGAAAGGAAAACGACAATCTTCCTCAAATAGCCGAGCGCCCCCCTAACTACACTCCCATCACCGTGTCTCAAGACGAAATGAACGAGAAACTCGACCGCTTATTGAGTTTGAGGGAAGAACAAGTTCAGATCGTCAAAAGTCGTCAAATGCAAAGCAACTTATGTGAGCTTCAAGCACCGCCCCCGCTCGAAGAACCGACACGATTACTAGCGATCTAGATCAAGAAACGGATCAAGAAACAATGTATTAGCGTATATATTATTTTGTGTATTATTTCATAAATAATATATTAGCGTATATATTATTTGTGTTTATTTCATAAATATCATCCTAGAATAGTTGATTGTGCAATACTTAGATAGATTTCCCTTGTAATCCCTTGTACACTTCCTATAGAGACGTTGTGTTGATGAATAGAATTATGAAATATTTTACCCCTCAAACACTTTTATGGCATTAGAGCGTATCTAACCTAATCACAACCGCCATCACCTTCTGCCTCTCCATTCTTGTCCATTACATTCAACCATGGTGGAAGCAGTAAAAGACAAAGGTAATGGTGATTCCAATGACTCGAAACCTGCACCTCCTCTTCATCCGGCTTATGGAGTCAGCCGGGTAAAGCTTAAACCCAATACCCTTACTATGACGTTGAATCGATGTTTGTTTTTTTTGTCATCACACATCATAAATAACTAAATAGAAAGTTCAAAAAAAGTTAAACAAACTAGAAATTGTTCATGGACATCCTTTTTGACATCCTTTTTTGTTAAGATAGATCGATCATTTTTAACACGACCTACACATGAGTTGTATTATACAATAATATTCGTATAATAAAAAAATGGTTTTTTTTTTTGTTAATTTATTTGACCTTATATATTTTTACGGTTTTCCTATAACACAAAAATTATTTGACTGTATATATTATTACGGTGTTCCATGGTTGAAACTTGAAAACCGAACACAGAGTTGGAAACTGTATGGACTAGAGGTGCAAAAACCGGTTTGAAAACCAAACCGGTTCGGTTCTCAAACCGGTTTTGACCAAAATCGGTTTTGGTCAAAACCGGTTTGGGGCCAAACCGGTTCGGTTACCAAACCGGTTTCGAGCACGAAATGTTGAAACCGATGAAACCGGTTCCGGTTAGAAACCGAACCGGTTTGGGAACTCAAACCGGTTTGAACCGGTTTTGTTTTGTTTTTTTTTTTTTAACTTTATAAAAACCAAAAAAACACACTTTTTATTGAATAAAAACTAAAAAAAACATACTTTTTATTGAATAAAAACATATAAACAAGAAGTTCACACCTAAACGATTACAAAAATAGTTAATGTAGTAATGGAAGATAATTGGTCCCGATATGTTTGAGTGTTTTTGAGAATTTGAGAAGTGGGATAATGTTTGTAAGAGATAATAGGAGTTATATAGGGTCAAAATGGCATAAAAGGGTTTAAAAACGGCTAGAAAAACGGTCACAAAAGCATCCCAACGGCTATATAACATATATAACGGCTCTTAAAAGCATGTGAAGAAACCGGTTTCAAACCGGTTTCTTCACTTATACTACAAACCGGTCCAAACCGGTTCGGTTTCATCGGTTAGGAAATCGGTTTGGTCAAAACCGGTTTTGACCGGTTTGAAAACCGGTTTAAGAACCGGTTTGACCACCCAAACCGGTTTGAGATTTGCACCTCAAGTATGGACCAACAAGGAACTTGAAGAATTACATTCACTTTTAAGGCCCAATAATTGTTGCCCTTTAAAAGCTACCAGAACTTGAGTATTGGACAAGTGGAAAACTACTGTCAGTTTAAGGCCCAATATTGTTTAGTTACTAATTGTTGCATGACGTGACGAAACCGTAAAAATAGACGTATTTTAGTTGATCGGTTTTGAATATAACTTATATCCAGACATATGTAGTAATAATCACGCGAAAGAGGAATGGGATTTAGTTACCACAATCATATTATATGTTCATATAGAAAGGAAAGTCTCTAATATGCACAAAGATGGAACATAATCCAGTCTACAACTAATCCTTGTTTCAACTAAGATCACACTCCGGCTTTGGGCTCGGATTCAACAAAAATCACACTCCGGCTAAGGGCCCGGTTTGATCTTGCAAGATAACCGCTCTGACACGTCAGCCAATGACTTTAGGTTGCATTTGATGAGGGCCTCCACAAAGTAGCATGTCTCATCTTTCGTGTTACCTTCCGGCACGTCCACCACAAATGATTCAATCACCAAAGTCCCAGGCCTCCCGTCTAAAATCTCCGGATGAAGTGTAATAATTGATGAGTAATTCTGTACACATATATATATCAAGGTCAAAGAAATGCCAGCAGTTTTACATTAGATTGGAAATAACAGGCCAGTAATGACACCTAGGTGTGGATTTATAACACGACACCAACCTAACTGAAATTCATGGATTTGATGCTTAGTCCAAAAGTACACAACCGTGTTTTTATGTCGTAATTTAAAACGGTTGTGTACTTTATTCTAGAAATTAAAAAAGAATTTGACATCAATTTTTTTTGTATAGTTTAAAGGTGAGAGTTTTATATAAGTTTGTTTTTTCTTATATATATTGTATTTTTAAAGTTAAAATATGAAAAAAAAAAAAAATTTGGATCACTGACGGCCCACTGGCACCACCCAATTATCTTCATTCCCCATTAGATGAAACTCATCATATTTGAGAAAACCCATGCTCCAACCCGGGACCCCATTTTCTTGTTAGAAGTGGACTTGAACCCAAAACCTTCTATTTTTAATATATTTGGGTACTTCGCCTTAACCACTTGGACTAGAGATCATTGATACGAGTTCATTTGTCTAACATGATTTTCGGTTTGTGTCATGTTCAGGTTCGGATTCATGTTAAGTTTGACCCATGAACACACAAACATAACCTGTTTAGCATCTCTACGATAACAACGAGTTGCCAAAATTACAAATACAAAGATGGACATTAATCTTGGATGGATGAGTTATAATTTCTAACATATAATCACCAAAGAGAATGTGTGTGTGTTTTAGAGACTTTAGAGTAAGAGATAGATATACCCGAAGCCTGTGGTCACCACCGACTATTTTTATGCCCAATATATGTTCTTCTTCATCAAAAAGTTCTAACCTCTCCGTACTTGTGGTAGCAGGAAGCCCGATCGAACACACACCTCTCTCACACTCCCAATTTCAAGGTCACCTTGCACATTACACCCACTCACAAAGGGTTTGTACTTTTGTGGTTGATCGAACCTCCTCACTAGTGACCACACCTTAAGAAACAACAAAAACATTCACAGTATATTATTAGTCTGGATCAATAATCATAGACTGGCTGCTTAATTTTTTTAAGGAGACGTTTGGTTCTTGGAACGTAATGGAAATGGAATTGCAAAGTTTCTTTTTAAAAGTTGTGTTTAGTTGGTTTCTAAACAAATTTAAATGAAATGAATTCCTTTAATCAATGAAATTTGAGGTCATGTAACTTTCCTCCATTAAAATTAAAGTGAAGGATTTCTAAAAATATTGAAATAGTACTATTGATTAAAAAAATATTGGAATTTGAGGCTATGTAAATTCTATTGATTAAAGGAATTCATTTCATTTCAAATTATTTCGTTACCACATCAAGAAAAATTTTGATAGTAAAAAATATCAATTCCAATTCGATTACATTCCACGAACCAAACTTCATCTAAATGTATTGCTTTGTACATCATTAATTACATGCAGTTTCTTAATTCCAACACCAAAGTATAATCTGGAACTTTAATATCACAGATGCATCTCCATTAATTTGTCCTGTGGGTTCCTAAATGATTTCTAAATCTTCCGGGCATATCAATTAACTATTTGGACTATACAAGTGACCGATACAATTTGGTCCACAGATTTCTATAACCTAATTAGATTTGCTTCAAAATAACAGCAGAAATTTGACTTTTGCTAGGTTTCTACAACTAGAAAGAATGAAGATATCGATAAATCTAACAGCATAAACGCTGATTGAATTTGAATCCACACATAACAACTAATTAACGAGCTACCTACCAATTACCTGTTCTATGTTATCAGTAATAATTTACTAATTAACAGAAAAAGTAAGCGATCGGAATCCTCCGTTAACAATTACAGAAGTAACTAACAACGACGAAGATATATATATAATTATGTAGATCGATTTGAGATCTTACGAGATGCACAGGCGCTTTAATGTGTTTAACAAGAGACGAAGTGCACTGATTGTCTCGAAACTCATGCTTATGGTGTCTTCTGATGTAACTGTAGACCAACGAATCGGTACCGTCATCGTCTCCGGGAGGCACCATCGGTAATTACGAGTAACAGTAACGGTAAAGGCGACGACCGTCGAACAATCCGTCACCGGAATTTGATCGCTCCGACTAGTAAAGTCCGTCGGTTGATTCGTTGAAAATTTCGAGAGCGAATAATCACCAATTGGGGGAGGTTTTTAAGCGTTAACTGATTTTTGGTTCCTTCTCATCTCATCCACATCTCGCTTCTCTCACTTCACCATTTTCATGTGATATTAAAATGGTCATAGTTTCTGTTTCACCCCCTACGTTACTCATAAATGTATTTTTAGTCCCTTATTGAAGAAGCTTTAGGGTGGGCGGTATGCATGCCGCCGCCCTTCGGCATAGAACGGCATCGGCGATGCCGAGCATCGGCATGCATACCGTCGGTCCATATCCATCGGCATCGGCATAAATTTTGAAGTTTTGCGGCATGTTTTCGCCGAGTATTGCCGAGCCAAATAGACCGTTCAACGGTCATTTTTCCAACCGTTTGAACCTTTTTTTTTTTTCAATTCCTCCATGCTTAAACCATGACTAAATGAGCATACCCCCTACAAAATCATCATTCTACATCAATTCTACATCAATTTTCTCTCTCCTGTTGGCATCACTATTGGTCCAATTTGATGCCTAATACATACTTGAAATGAGCATACCTCCCACCCTTATTTGTAAGTTGTAACAATCTCTTTAGTAAAGTAGTTAAAGAGAAGAGATACATAAAAAAAATAGTTAAAATAAAATCATGTGAACTACTCTTAATCATCATGAAAAAAGAAATAGAAGGCCATAAAAGGAATAATGAATTATCAATCGCCTACAAAGTAACTAGCAACAAGCACTTAAGAAGAAATACAAAGATCAACGTGGAACAAGTCAAAACACCAAAATTGGTTAAGACAAATCTATGTGCCCTCGAAAGTTTCATAATCTTAATCCAACGTATCCAACAACTTCTTTATCGCCGATCATGTTAGTTTGAGTACCAACATACATGAACACGAAAAGCTACAAAAGAGGCTAAAAAATATGACCTTCTAAAATTAATTTTAACAAATTATTCAAGACTAATGTAAAAAGAAAGTGACTCAAAACAGATCTCTAGTTCATGACAACCTCTATAGAGAAGAAGTGATTATCCCTCATCAATGCTTGACATATCTCCAAAAATATATCTTAATATTTTAATTCACTTGACCGGTAATATTGTTGTAAATCTTATCAAGATAGAACATCATACGAATTTAAAAATCGGTTTATTACAAAATTAACGGTATTTAAGTAGAGTAGTTTATTAAAGAATTGACAACTCTTTCTTAAAAGTTACTACAAGTAGTTTTTCATTTAGGACCTTACTTTTACCAATAGAAGTTCTACGCTCCCATATCCACAAAATGTTTCTTACTAGTAGATTAATTCTTTAGTCTAAAATCTTTAAAATAGTTAATCATCAAAGTCCAATAACATTTAATCCAAGTAATCAAAGGGTTTGTATGTTAGCAGTGTTAATATGTTATGAAGTTGAGTTCTAGCTTTCTCACGTGTTTAAGAGTTCAATTGTAATTATCGATAAATATATAGGGTTAAAAGTAGAATTAAATGGTAGATACTAAGAGCATGTGCGGACATAATGTGGTGTCAGGGTGACACGTGCAACCCCTTAAATTCGTATGCAAAATAATTTTTTTTAATTTATTTTTATATAAGATTTTTTTTTTACTTTTATGAACTGTGCTACCCGTAATTTTTTTACGTGTAATACTCCTTAAGAAATTTTCTAGTTCTACCCCTAACTAAGAGTGATAAAATTTGCAAGTACCTATGACTTCCTATGACTTTAAAACATAACATTATGTCATTAACACTAACATGGGTATATATATTTTTTATCTAGTTGTGGTTATCGTCTTTCATAACTTAATAACATTAATACATACCTACTTAGGGTTTGACGGGCCGATTTTCCAACACTGCTAGGATGAGTTTGATCAGAATTAGTTTGAATTCGGTTCTCGTAAGAACAAGTGGGTTGTTATTTGTTGATCCTTCCTCTATTTTCTTTATTTATCTTTTTTTATACCTTTATAACATTTGAAGGGTTTAAAGAGTCATATTTAGATAATTACAAGGGTGAGATGGTGAATCTCTGGCCTACAAAAAGTAAACAAGGGGGAGAAAGGACAAAAAGTGATGAACGAGGGGGTGAAATTGTTTATGCATAAAAATAGCATAGGAACAAAGCGATTTGATTGGCTAAAATGAGAAATTAAAAGCAGGCTTGGACTTTTGTGGCAAGTACGTTGCATTTGACCCCCTCCTCTTTTTCTTTTCCTTTTACTTTTTATTATTTAATTACTTTTTTATTTTTATTACATTTTTTTAATTCATTATGGGTCTCTAAACTTTTTTTATTTTGTCGATTTCCTTCTCTTGTGTACTTGGTTCTTGTATCATTTTGTCTTTTATCCTCGTAGATATTTCTATAAATAAAAATTTATTAAATTTCATATCGAAGGCTGTTACCTCAATACGTCATCGTTTTGGACCAATGACAAAAAGTGTTGGAATCTAGCTTTTAGTAATATGTATATTTTTAGGGCGGGGCACGGTTTCGCCACTACGGCTCCATCGGTTTGTACACAATGCTCATTGGCTAGCTTGTATCGGTTTTAAAATTGAATCCTAATGCTCATTGGCTAACGGTTTCATGAAGCCAATACAAGTGAGGATTTTGTGAGTGGTTATCAATTTTCTTTTTTATTTTTAACTTTTTTAAACCTTAAGTTTTAAGACTATTCAGAGCACAGATTACATATACTTTTTTCTTATATGTGACAACATGTTATTGGCTGAAGATTTTAGAGCATTCAGAGTTCATTCCTTATCTATATCCTTATAATTTATACATTTAATAATATTTTTCTCTCTTTCACTCACAACCATAATTAAATAATACATTTTTATATCATATTCTCTCTGTTCCACTCAAAACCAAATTTCAAATTTTACAGAATTCATATTTTTTTATTAAATATAAGCAGGGTATTTGGAACAGTACTCCCATCAGTCTGAAAAAGAAGCACATAGCTTCAAAATATCAGTCACTCAGTTAGAGTCCCGGCTCAAGTTTTATGTTCTTAAATATAACCGAACCAACTCAGTTAGAGTCCCGGCTCAAGTTTTCAGCTCGGTTTCAAAACCAAGCTCGAGCTCGAGATCACTGCTTGTGAACAGGCCTATATTCACAACGAACAACCAACCGAATAAACCAAAGATAACAAGTAAAGGAGACAGCTTCTTGCCTGTTCCAAAAGATACAAACACTGCCTGTTCTTGTGCTTCGATTGGTCCAAAAGCGGGCCCCACCTGTTGATCACAACATGAGAATTAAACCCTAAATTTTCTCAACCTTTTCTATGTAACCATTTCACAGTTTATAAGTACGCATAGACGAATAATCGATCGTCAAAATGATCATGAGCCAGCCAAAACAATCTAGGGCTTCGCTACCAGATCAATCATTAGATATTTGCAGGCCCCAACCTGTCCCAACCATGATCAATCATTAGATGTTTGCAATCCTAACCTGTTCTTAAAACATTTATATTAAGCAAACTTCAAGATGATCAATACTAAACAGTATTCTTACTTGATTAGAAAATATAAAAAAACTAGTCATACTGTGATTAAATAGAAACAAATTTCTAAATACGATTGTTAGGATTCAATTGCTTGCCTTTCTCATTGATTTACCATCAATATATAATTACAGAATATACAGTCAGCACCCTCACACTAAACATATTTACAATATAACAATAGTCTAATATACCCCCTCAGTCTAAGGCGGAGGGGAACGAAGGCTAAGACTGCTACGAAAGTCATCAAAGAGAATCCGCGGGAGGCCTTTGGTAAAGATATCGGCAAACTGAAAACGAGATGGCACATGATAAATACGGACCAAGCCGCGTTGAACCTTTTCCCGGACAAAGTGAAGATCAATTTCAATATGCTTGGTCCGTTGGTGTTGAATCGGATCCTCTGACATAAAAATGGCGCTGACATTATCACAGTAGACGATAGATGCACGAGTCGGTGGACGACCCAACTCAAGTAAGAGATTTCGAAGCCAACATATCTCAGCAACCACATGAGCAACCCCTCTGTATTCGGCCTCGGCACTGGAACGAGAAATAGTGGTTTGCCGTTTCGAAGACCACGAGATCAAGTTGGCCCCAAAGAAAACACAATACCCCAAAGTAGAGCGACGCGTGTCAGGGCAACCGGCCCAGTCAGCGTCGGTGTAAGAAGTAAGGCTATTATCACCCGTGCCCCACATGAATAGACCCAAATCCAGAGTGCCTTTGATGTACCGAAGGATGCGTTTTAAAGCATTCAAATGACCAACCCGGGGATCATGCATGTGCATGCAGACCTGCTGAACGGCATAGGAGATGTCTGGGCGAGTAAACGTCAAGTACTGAAGAGCCCCAGCAAGACTACGAAACTGAGTGGGGTCTGCAACAGGTTCACCCGCTTCGGAACCTAACTTCCCGTTAGTGTCAACAAGGGTGGCGCAGGAGTTACAATTAGCCATGTGAGCCCGCTCCAAAATTTCATGAGCATACTTGCTTTGGTGTAAGAACAACCCCTTTTCAGACCTGGTGACAGAGACCCCGAGAAAGTAAGATAAAGGGCCCAAGTCCTTCATTGCAAACTCATGGGATAAGTGAGCCATGATTTTCGCCTTTAACTGAGAAGATGACGTGGTCAAAATGATGTCGTCAACGTAAAGTAGAATATACGCAGTATCACAGCCATGTTTGTAAATGAAGAGAGAGTGATCACATTGACTATGATGAAAGCCAATGGTTGAAACAAAGTCGGTGAACCGTTGATACCAAGCCCGGGGTGCCTGCTTAAGGCCATATAGAGACCTCTTTAGAAGACAGACATGGTCAGGAAACTGAGGGTGTTTGAACCCCAATGGTTGATGCATGTATACCGTCTCTGAAAGATGTCCGTGAAGAAAAGCGTTCTTCACATCTAGCTGACTGATATCCCACCGGTTTGATAGGGCTATGCTCAAAACTGTACGAATGGTAGCCGGCTTGACAACTGGACTGAAAGTGTCTTGGCAATCAATGCCCACCTGTTGAGACCTGCCATCACAAACAAGACGCGCTTTGTAGCGCTCGAGATCACCGTTAGCTTGAAATTTATGTTTAAACAACCATATACACCGAACAATATTCATGTCGGGAGTGCGAGAAACTAACTCCCACGTCTTATTATTGATAAGAGCAGTAAACTCATCACGCATCGCTTGGTGCCACGTGGGGTTGGCTAAGGCTTCAGTGGGGTTTTTAGGTAGAGGAACAGGAGAAGAAGAAGTATGAAGGTTGAACGGAACTTTTGGCTTAGAAATACCCGACATACTACGAGTATGGATTGTACGAGTAGGCGGTGGGGGGGGGGGGAAGGGGAGTTGGAACTGGTAGGAGAGGCAGAAGGTGGTGACGGAGGGTGAGGAACAGGATCAGAAGGTTCGGTGGGCTGGTCGCGATTAGGGGAGTAGGGAGTGTGGGCTGGTGTTTGATTTTGGGCCGGTTAGGGCGACGAGTGGTGTTGGGCCGAAGGGGGGGAGGAAACAGGCGGGGCCTGTGGGTCCGCTACGGGCTGGGCCGGCAAGGTAGTTACGGCGGGGTTTTGGGCTTCGGTCCATATAGTTGGGCTGGGACCGTCGTCCGAAAAAGAAAGAGAGGGGGACGGGTGAGTTTGTGTAGAGAAGGGGAAGACCATTTCATCAAATACCACATGTCGAGAAATGATAATACGACGTGTGGAGATGTCATAGCACTTATAACCTCGGTGATTGGACGGATAGCCGAGGAAAACACAAGGGAGAGAGCGGGGTTGAAGTTTGTTTATTGTGGTGGAAGGAATTAATGGGTAACAAAGACATCCGAACACCCGAAGATGAGAGTAGGTGGGATGTTTGTGATAGAGGAGATAAGTGGGGGTTTGGTGAGATTTAGTTTTAGAGGGCAAGATATTGAGAAGGTATGTGGCATGTTGGAGGGCATGGTGCCAAAAGTTAGGAGGAAGCGAGGCATGGGTAAGAAGGGTCCGAATTAAATTATTGATTGATCGGATTTTGCGTTCCGATTTACCATTTTGAGAAGAGGTGTGAGGGCAAGAAAAGCGGAATTGCATTCCATGAGAGGAGCAGAATTGATGAAACGCACCGTTGTTATATTCAGTGCCATTATCGCATTGCAAAGTTTTGATTTTAGCATGAAATTGAGTTTGAATAAGGTTGTAGAATTGATTAAAGACAGAAAAGACAGAAGATTTTCGAGCAAGGGGGTAGGTCCATAAATAGTTGGTGAAGTCATCAAGGAAAAGAATATAATATTTGTGTCCCCCGGTGCTCTGGACAGGTGATGTCCAGAGGTCGCTGTGTATAATATCAAAAGGTGAGTTGGTAATGGAAACCGAATCATAAAAAGGTAATTTAACATGTTTGGCAAGAACACACGATTGACATAAAGACTTATTCAAATTGTGCAATACATTGATATGTCTATTTTTATTCAAAACATGCAACAAAGTAGAGCCAGGATGGCCTAAACGTAAATGCCAAATGTCTTGAGAAATAGCAGCGAAGGTGGAGGGCAAGGAGGAGATAAGCTGAGGATGAAGCGTGTCACACCCCCAAAATACCACTAACGGAGTTTATACCGTTAAGGGGCGCGACTAGACCAGGATCCACAACCACAGTTACAAATACTAAACGAATCAGGGTTAGTTCAAACACAAATTATAAATCAAAGTTTCAAACACAACGCAGCGGAATAAAATATTGTCTTATAGCACTAACCACGTGCTTTACAAAGTTATCATTGTTTTAAAATTCCCAAGTTAAGTTTTAAACAGAAATAAACGTCTTCTTGTGCCATGCCAACCTCCAGCGGATACTCCTTAGCGATCTGCAAAAGTTTAAACCACACAAGTGTCAACCTAACGGTTGGTGAGTTCACAGTGGGCTTGTCATGCATTGGCCCAGTCTCGTAATCATAGTTCGTATCAAAGTGTACTTACAAAATATTCATTTGTGAAAAGCAATGCTCGTATTAAATTTTCAGTTTATAAATGGTTTGTCCGTGACCACGTCATCGGGTATGTACTAGTTCCGTAAAGTTAAAGGACTCAACCGATATCGCGGGTAGCTAATCCGTTGTTCCATGCTCTAAGGAAGTTTGTACCAAAGCTGACTTATTTTATGGGGGCCGAGCCATCCCGTTCGGTGCGGACCAAGTCATTGCGGTTTCTGCCTCCCCCGTGTCCTCTCGGGACCACGGGCAAATAGGCTGATATTGTACCTCCGTGCACTCCCCGTGCCACGGGGCGGAGTTTGTCAAACTCCAGTAGATCTACCCAACATCCCCTCGCTTTCACAAATTAATGGCACAAGTAAGTTGAGGACTTTTAAGTTATAAGGCATCCTTAGAAAACATGTGATATCATATGGTTTAGACTTTAACCTACACTAGCCATATTAAAATGTTTTCAGTTTTGTTTCGAAAGCAGTTTGATCAGAATTCACAAGTGTTCCCATAAAACACTTCAGTTCATCAAGTGGGTGCCGAGCATCCCGTGTTCTCAAGTTTATCAGTGAGGTGCCTAGCACTCTCGAGTTTGTCAGCATTGTTTTCGTTAAGTTATTCTGTGTGGCCCATCGGACTCACGGTAAGCGGGTTAGTGACACTCACCTTTGGTTGCACTGCTACACTTCAAGTAAATCCAAATATTGTTGTTTAATGAAGACCTAGAACACGTTTAGGTCTTAAGTATTAGTTTCGTGTCTAATCTTTTACTTAACGTCACTATGGTCCATAACATAGCACGTTGCAACTATGACTCGACATACCGACACACGACACCAATGGTTGATCATAAACAAGGGTTCATATGAATCAGATATCAAACATATTTCATCATGGCAAAATCATGCAAGTCATGGCATAACACTTAAGCAAATTTCACAAGTTTGGTTTTTAGGTCAGGTCTTAGTTTCGCTAGCATAGTTTCGCTAGGCAGTTTCGCTAGGTGCACGGGCAGCACTTTCGCTAGGCAATGCCCGGTAACACAGTTTCGCTAGGCTAGTTTCGCCCGAAACTGCTGACGCAGTTTCGCTAGCCTAGTTTCGCAGGGAAACTGGTTTGAACTTTCGTTCAGGTATTTCGCTCGATAGTTTCGCTCGAGCTGGTCTGGTCAGGTTCCCGGCGACACTATAGTTTCGCTGGTCAGTGTCGCTGGAAGGAGGTATAATTTCGCTACTTAGTTTCGCCCAGAGAACAACAGTTTCGCTGGTCGCGAAAAACATACGGATTTGCCTAAAAATCAACCTAACAGCTTCTGATCATACATGCAATTCATTATCTAGCATCCATAGGCATTTACTAACATAAATCAAGCAACTTTAACAAGTTTAACATGCATTTTGATCATCAAATCTCTAAAATAGGTTCAAAACCCTAAAATGACCTATTTTGCACAAATCTCTAATCATGGATGAATTTCACACGTAAAGTTATCAACTTTATTACAGATCTAGCATTCCTAAGTGTTATCTCAGAAGTATACAAGTTTTCATGAAGGTTTGATCATGCTTTTTAAAGAAAACACATAAAGCATAGTTTTTGGGACTCACGGTTGATTCTACAATCGATAGATGAGATGAGATGATGGTCTAGAGGCTGAGATCTTGGTCTCTTGATGGTATTCTCGGCTGACCAGGTTCCAGAGAAGTGTATGTGTGTGTTGGTTGTGAAATGAGGCAAATGAGGCTACTAGGGTTCATTAAGTTTATTTATATCAGAGGCTAGTTTCGCTGGCAGTTTCGCTGGCTGGCGAAACTGGCTCTAATCTCGGGTACATTGATCAGTCTAGCCAGCTACCGGGCGAATCTATAGTTTCGCTCGGTAGTTTCGCTGACTACCAAATTTAGGCAATTTTCACATAATCAAGTATTTACAATTAATCATGCTATTCACAATAATAAGTCATGTATTTAAATCACATTGCACATTAAGACAATCAATGATGAACACATAACACACATGGACGGTTCGGTGATCAACCAAAGGTCGTGGACGTATTCGGCCTAGTTAAGCATTAGTTACTTAAGTTAACACTTATAACGTAACTAACGGGTTTGTCTAACGGAAGTTAACCTTGAAATTCTCGGGTGTCACATCATTCCCCTGAAATTGGAATTTTCGTCCCGAAAATTATTCTTGTGTCGTAGCGTTCGCAGCATCAGCTGTCGTCGTTGCTATCGTCGCTGGGGAAAGAAAGCAAAAAGTTTTAGGGTTGTCACATCCTCCTCCCGTTAAGGAATTTTGGTCCCCAAAATTAAATCATACCATGAGTTTCCGTGGACGTTTGCTCGAACAGGTGAGGATACTTTTTCTTCATCTGATCCTCACGTTCCCAAGTATATTCAGGTCCACGTCTTGAGTTCCATCGCACCTTGACGATCGGAATCTTGCTACGTTTGAGGGCTTTCTCCTCGCGTCCCATGATTTCTACTGGTTGCTCAATAAATCTCAAATGTTCGTCGATTTCCAATTCCTCCAAGGGAATTATTTCGATGTCTTCAGCCAGACATTTCTTCAGATTGGAAACGTGAAACACGTTGTGAACTCCATCGAGTTCAGCAGGGAGTTGCAATCGATAGGCCACCGGGCCTACTTCCCCAATAATTTCAAACGGACCGATGTAGCGAGGATTTAACTTTCCACGCTTTCCGAAGCGTATCACTCCCTTCCAGGGAGATACCTTCAACAATACTTTGTCACCCACCTCGAACTTCAGAGGTTTTCGGCGTTTGTCGGCATAACTCTTTTGTCGATCACGTGCTGCAGCTAACCGTTGCCTAATTTGAATAATCCGTTCGGTCATATCATGGATAACTTCCGGTCCAGTGAGCCCTTTCTCACCTGTTTCAGCCCAACACACGGGCGATCTACATTTTCGGCCATAAAGTGCTTCAAAAGGTGCAGCACCTATACTTGAATGATAACTATTGTTGTAAGAGAACTCCACCAGTGGAAGGTGAGTCTCCCAATCATTTCCAAAGTCAAGGACGCAAGCTCGGAGCATATCTTCTAAGGTTTGAATCGTTCGTTCCGTCTGACCATCAGTCTGCGGGTGATAAGCTGTACTCATGTCTAGTCGGGTTCCCAATGCTTCCTGCATTGATTGCCATAATCGGGAAGTGAATCGAGGATCTCGATCAGAAATGATAGTCTTAGGCACACCGTGAAGCTTCACAATCTTGTCGATGTACAGCTTTGTCAATTTATCCATATTATCACTTTCCTTCATTGGAATGAAATGTGCAGATTTGGTTAATCGATCGATGATAACCCAAATCGCATCCGGTTGATTTGATCGATGAGGTAATCCTGTTACAAAATCCATTGAGATATCCTCCCATTTCCATTTTGGGATCTTTGGTTGTTGCAGTAAACCAGAAGGCTTTTGGTATTCAATCTTGACCCTTGAACATGTTAAACACTTAGCCACATATCGAGCAATGTCGGCTTTCATATTCGGCCACCAATAAAGATTCTTCAAGTCCTGATACATTTTATCTGATCCAGGGTGCACCGAATATCTTGACTTGTGAGCCTCGTCCATTACGAGCTCACGGAGATTTCCAAACAATGGAACCCAGATTCTGTCATTATAGTATGTGAGTCCATCGGACTTAATTTCAGAATGGCCATCTACACCACGCAGTGCTTCAGCTGCGAAGTTCTCTGCTTTCAAAGCTTCTCGTTGGCAGTCACGGATTCGATCCGGTAATCCTGAATGTATTGTGAGTTGAAGCGCTCGTACCCGACGAGGCTTTTCGTATTCTTTTCTGCTCAGGGCATCGGCCACAACGTTGGCTTTTCCAGGATGATACTTAATGGCCAAATCATAATCGTTTAGTAACTCGACCCACCGTCGTTGTCGCATGTTGAGGTCTTTCTGATCAAAGATGTGCTGTAGACTTTTATGATCGGTGAATATCGTGCACTTTGTTCCATATAGGTAATGTCTCCAAATCTTGAGTGCATGAACAACGGCTCCCATTTCCAAATCATGCGTTGTATAGTTCTTTTCTGTATCCTTTAGTTGCCTGGACCCATAGGCAATTACTTTATCTCGTTGCATCAACACGCAACCGAGTCCTTGAATCGATGCATCGCAGTAAACCACAAAGTCGTCTATTCCATCGGGTAACGCAAGAATTGGAGCCGAACATAACATATCTTTAAGCGTTTGGAACGCGCGCTCTTCTTTCTCACCCCATCTGTATTGCACTCCTTTGTGCGTTAAGGCCGTTAAGGGTTGAGCCAATTGAGAGAAACCTTTAATAAACCTTCGATAATATCCGGCAAGCCCTAAAAATTGTCGGATTTCTGTTGGCGCTCTTGGGGTAGACCAGTTCTTAATTGCTTCCACTTTGGCTGGATCTACATGGATTCCTTCCTCATTTACAATGTGTCCAAGAAACTGGACTTCGCGGATCCAGAAGTCGCACTTCGAAAACTTAGCATAAAGCTGTTCCTTGCGGAGCAATTCCAATATAAGTCGCAGATGCTCCTCGTGTTCCTCCTTTGACTTAGAGTAGATCAAAATATCGTCGATGAAGACTATCACAAACTTATCGAGGTACGGCTTGCACACTCGATTCATTAGATCCATAAATACGGCAGGTGCATTGGTTAGCCCAAACGGCATAACCAGGAACTCGTAGTGTCCATACCGAGTTCTAAAAGCAGTCTTAGGAACGTCCTCTTCACGAACACGAAGTTGGTGATAACCAGACCGTAGATCAATCTTTGAAAAGTAGCTTGAACCCTGTAATTGGTCGAAGAGATCGTCGATTCGAGGAAGTGGATACCGATTCTTGATCGTAACTTTGTTAAGTTCTCGGTAGTCAATGCACATGCGGAACGTTCCATCCTTCTTTTTAACAAACAGTACCGGAGCTCCCCATGGAGACGAACTTGGACGAATATACCCTTTGTCGAGTAGCTCTTGTAGTTGTGAGGAGAGTTCGTTGAGTTCACTTACAGCCAATCGGTAAGGTGCGCGTGCGATCGGAGCGGCACCTGGAGCTAAATCAATCCCAAACTCAACTTGTCGAAATGGAGGCAAGCCAGGCAGATCTTCAGGAAATACGTCTTGGAAGTCGCGAACTATCGGGTAATCATCAATTTTGCGCTCGGGATGTGTCGTGTCAGTGACGTTTGCAAGAATCGCGAAGTGACCCTTACGGAGGCATTTCTGAGCTTTGAGAAACGAGATAATACCAGTTACTACTCCACCTTTTTCACCTTGAACCGTTAATTCTTTGCCGTCTTCGAGTGGAATACGAACCACTTTTTCTTTACATAAGATTTCAGCCCGATTCTCGGATAACCAATCCATTCCTACTATAACGTCGAAACTACCAATTGGGAAAGGCATAAGGTCGATTCCTAGGGTATGGCCCGCTAGTTCTAGCTTACAATCCTTAACTATCTGGTAGTATCATGAAGTTTACCATTTGCTAGTTCTACCACATATTTAGCATCTAGGGCAATCGGTTTAGCGTTAATTATTCTAGCAAATTTAGTGGAAATAAAGCTTCTTTCAGCACCAGAATCAAATAAAACAGTAGCAAAGAAACCGTTCAAAATAAATTTACCGTTAATCACGTTGGCATCATTGCGAGCTTCACCCTGGCCCATGACGAAAGCTCGACCTCTACCATTTCCACCATTTCCGTTTCCACCATTACCATTGCCATTCCCATTACCATTCCCGTTACCCGGGTTTCCACCATTATTCCCCTGATTACCGTTCCCTTGTCTTCTTAGCTGAGGGCAGTCTCTCTTGATGTGACCTTGAGCACCACACTCAAAGCAGCCACGGGCTCCCCCATTGTTGTTGTTCTGGTTCTGACCGTTGTTGTTCCCATTACCCCGATTGTTCCCATAGTTGTTGTTTCTTCTGGGGCGATTTTGTTGCTCGGGCAAGGTCGCCCAACAGTCTTTTGCTTCGTGGCCTCCCTTACCACACCTTTCACAGTTCACATTCTTCCTACAAACACCAGCATGATGCTTCCCACATCTGTTGCACAAGGGCAGGTTACCCCTGTAGTTGCCTTGACCATTGCCACCCTGGCGGTAGTTGCTGCTGTTGTTCCCAGACCTCTTGCTTTGACCTTGGGAGTTGAAAGACCTCCCAGTGCTATTACCCACACTTTGAACATTCATCGAGTTCTCAGGAGCTTCATCTTCAGCTTTTCTTTTGCCACTTAAGGCAGTCTTTTCAGTGGCTTTCGCAGGTAGTGTACCTTTCTCGACCTCTTGATCGGTGAGTTTGTGAGCCAAACGAATGGCTTGCTGCACGTTAGCGGGGTTGCTGGCAGTCACCAATCCCTTGATTTGAGGCGCGAGGCCTTCCAGATAACGCTCGATGCGTTTGAATTCAGCGTCGACCATTGAGGGGCACAAGACCTCATACTCGTGATATCGTGCAGTGTACAGTTCAACCTCAGACCCAGACATCTTCAAATTCAGGAATTCGCCTTCAAGCTACTTCACTTGGTCACGTGGACAGAATTCTTCCATGATCAGCTCCTTAAATGCTGCCCACTGCATGTTATCAGCCGCTTCTAGCCCAACCATTTGAATTTCAGCGTTCCACCAGGAGAGTGCAGCTCCTTCGAAAGTACCAGTAGCAAACTTAACCTTGCTGTCCGCTGGGCAATTACACATGGAGAAGACCTTCTCGGACTTCTCAATCCATCGGAGGAGTCCTACAGCTCCTTCTTCGCCGGAAAATGTCATCGGCTTACAGTCCATGAAAGACTTGTACGTGCAGTGGTGTTGGTTTCCTGATGCATAAATAGTTCGGACTTTAAAATTAAACAGGTCATGATATAATTGCTTTGTGCCTTAACCGGCATAATAGTTACCCTGAGCGGCATATGCAGCTTGGACGGCTGCCACCGCGGCTTGCACATGTTCAGCAATCATCGCTTGCAGCTGTGCAGGCGTCATGTTAATACCGCCTCTTCCGTTTCCTCTTCCAGACATCTTGCTGAACAGTTAAAGTAGCCAGTGTTCAGTCACAGTTATATTTTATACATATCCCATAATATGTATATTAGCCAGTTCCCGTTATCCCACTATTAGTCCAGAAAAGAAAAAAAAAATTTCGTGCAAATTGAGGCGTCGTCGAAGAACGTCGTAAATGCTATCGTCGAAGGTCGGCTTCCCATAAAGTCACCGTCGGCGTAGTCGTCGTAGTAGAAATCAGGACGTAACGTGTAGCATCGTTTCGTTGTCGCTTTCCCCAGAGTAGTGTGCGTATTCGAGTTCGCGTTTCGTATTCGTGTGAAAATTTCCTAAGGTCTTTCCGTTAGACTACTTTAGACACGGTCTATATATATACTTATATATATATATATATACATATATCTGTACGTACTAAGCTTTTACTTACACAGCAGAGCGAGTATCCCAGGTTGGCACGTAAAAATTTTGTCTTTGGGATTTTGTTTGTTCGTTTTGTAACCAAGGTTTTCAAGTTGCAGTTTCCAAATCGTTTTCAAAAATGATTCCAGTTCTCTGCAAACTATGGCTCTGATACCAATCTGTCACACCCCCAAAATACCACTAACGGAGTTTATACCGTTAAGGGGCGCGACTAGACCAGGATCCACAACCACAGTTACAAATACTAAACGAATCAGGGTTAGTTCAAACACAAATTATAAATCAAAGTTTCAAACACAACGCAGCGGAATAAAATATTGTCTTATAGCACTAACCACGTGCTTTACAAAGTTATCATTGTTTTAAAATTCCCAAGTTAAGTTTTAAACAGAAATAAACGTCTTCTTGTGCCATGCCAACCTCCAGCGGATACTCCTTAGCGATCTGCAAAAGTTTAAACCACGCAAGTGTCAACCTAACGGTTGGTGAGTTCACAGTGGGCTTGTCATGCATTGGCCCAGTCTCGTAATCATAGTTCGTATCAAAGTGTACTTACAAAATATTCATTTGTGAAAAGCAATGCTCGTATTAAATTTTCAGTTTATAAATGGTTTGTCCGTGACCACGTCATCGGGTATGTACTAGTTCCGTAAAGTTAAAGGACTCAACCGATATCGCGGGTAGCTAATCCGTTGTTCCATGCTCTAAGGAAGTTTGTACCAAAGCTGACTTATTTTGTGGGGGCCGAGCCATCCCGTTCGGTGCGGACCAAGTCATCGCGGTTTCTGCCTCCCCCGTGTCCTCTCGGGACCACGGGCAAATAGGCTGATATTGTACCTCCGTGCACTCCCCGTGCCACGGGGCGGAGTTTGTCAAACTCCAGTAGATCTACCCAACATCCCCTCGCTTTCACAAATTAATGGCACAAGTAAGTTGAGGACTTTTAAGTTATAAGGCATCCTTAGAAAACATGTGATATCATATGGTTTAGACTTTAACCTACACTAGCCATATTAAAATGTTTTCAGTTTTGTTTCGAAAGCAGTTTGATCAGAATTCACAAGTGTTCCCATAAAACACTTCAGTTCATCAAGTGGGTGCCGAGCATCCCGTGTTCTCAAGTTTATCAGTGAGGTGCCTAGCACTCTCGAGTTTGTCAGCATTGTTTTCGTTAAGTTATTCTGTGTGGCCCATCGGACTCACGGTAAGCGGGTTAGTGACACTCACCTTTGGTTGCACTGCTACACTTCAAGTAAATCCAAATATTGTTGTTTAATGAAGACCTAGAACACGTTTAGGTCTTAAGTATTAGTTTCGTGTCTAATCTTTTACTTAACGTCACTATGGTCCATAACATAGCACGTTGCAACTATGACTCGACATACCGACACACGACACCAATGGTTGATCATAAACAAGGGTTCATATGAATCAGATATCAAACATATTTCATCATGGCAAAATCATGCAAGTCATGGCATAACACTTAAGCAAATTTCACAAGTTTGGTTTTTAGGTCAGGTCTTAGTTTCGCTAGCATAGTTTCGCTAGGCAGTTTCGCTAGGTGCACGGGCAGCACTTTCGCTAGGCAATGCCCGGTAACACAGTTTCGCTAGGCTAGTTTCGCCCGAAACTGCTGACGCAGTTTCGCTAGCCTAGTTTCGCAGGGAAACTGGTTTGAACTTTCGTTCAGGTATTTCGCTCGATAGTTTCGCTCGAGCTGGTCTGGTCAGGTTCCCGGCGACACTATAGTTTCGCTGGTCAGTGTCGCTGGAAGGAGGTATAATTTCGCTACTTAGTTTCGCCCAGAGAACAACAGTTTCGCTGGTCGCGAAAAACATACGGATTTGCCTAAAAATCAACCTAACAGCTTCTGATCATACATGCAATTCATTATCTAGCATCCATAGGCATTTACTAACATAAATCAAGCAACTTTAACAAGTTTAACATGCATTTTGATCATCAAATCTCTAAAATAGGTTCAAAACCCTAAAATGACCTATTTTGCACAAATCTCTAATCATGGATGGATTTCACACGTAAAGTTATCAACTTTATTACAGATCTAGCATTCCTAAGTGTTATCTCAGAAGTATACAAGTTTTCATGAAGGTTTGATCATGCTTTTTAAAGAAAACACATAAAGCATAGTTTTTGGGACTCACGGTTGATTCTACAATCGATAGATGAGATGAGATGATGGTCTAGAGGCTGAGATCTTGGTCTCTTGATGGTATTCTCGGCTGACCAGGTTCTAGAGAAGTGTATGTGTGTGTTGGTTGTGAAATGAGGCAAATGAGGCTACTAGGGTTCATTAAGTTTATTTATATCAGAGGCTAGTTTCGCTGGCAGTTTCGCTGGCTGGCGAAACTGGCTCTAATCTCGGGTACATTGATCAGTCTAGCCAGCTACCGGGCGAATCTATAGTTTCGCTCGGTAGTTTCGCTGACTACCAAATTTAGGCAATTTTCACATAATCAAGTATTTACAATTAATCATGCTATTCACAATAATAAGTCATGTATTTAAATCACATTGCACATTAAGACAATCAATGATGAACACATAACACACATGGACGGTTCGGTGATCAACCAAAGGTCGTGGACGTATTCGGCCTAGTTAAGCATTAGTTACTTAAGTTAACACTTATAACGTAACTAACGGGTTTGTCTAACGGAAGTTAACCTTGAAATTCTCGGGTGTCACAAAGCGGGTAGAGATCGCCGGTGCTATTACATCGGAGGATAGGCGTCCGCGTCTGGTAGTCCTTCACAAGAAAACCAAAAGCGTCAAATTCAATAGAGGGAGGAGCAGCCGGCGATTAGGGTGGGAGAATTAGGGTTTAACCGAAAATTAGGAGAAAAAGGAAGAGAGGATCGTGAATAGGTATGATACCATGTTAGGATTCAATTGCTTGCCTTTCTCATTGATTTACCATCAATATATAATTACAGAATATACAGTTAGCACCCTCACACTAAACATATTTACAATATAACAATAGTCTAATAACGATGCTGAAAAAACAGAGGACTAAGATTTCATCTAGATGATAAAACACCGTGAACATATGCTAAAATTGTATCTGTATGCTTTGAAGATGCTTCATAGTGTTATGTAGATGCTAAAATTGACAACAATGCCAAAACTTCGATAGAAATGGATGGTGTTTTGCTTAGCATATAAAATAAAAGATCCATACATACATACATACTGTGCAGCAACTGTAATTAAATTGACCTTAGACAAAAATGACTCAAGAAGGGCCACAAATTTACAACAAACAAAAATGATAACAAATCACCACCAAAATATCATTCAATCATGAGACCATCCACCAATTACCAAAATATTTATATTTCTTTCCTATCTAAAACTAACTTGGAACTCATCTCTTGTTCTAAAAAGCTAGAAACAAATAAAATTAAGATAAAATCGCCGTTCATTTCATATTCTATAGCGTAAGGTTCTTCGAACCAAAAATACTAATATTGATTAGGGTTTGTTGTTCGGAACGTATCTTTCAGACTGATGAGTGAAAGTTGGAAAGGAGGGGGTGCGTATCAGTCTAAATTGGAAAGAGGGGGTGCATATGTATATAAATCAACGCTCAACAAGCATAAGAAATATTACATTCAGCTGAACGGTGACTAGAAAGAAGTTGAATAAACTGAGACCAGAGTTTAGCTGCTGTTGAGATGGAGAGATCTGTGTTTATAGTGAAGAGAAATCCAAACTCGGTGTAGATATCTGTGTTGATGAATTTGATGGGGTTCTCAACAATCTCAGGCACTCGATGGAGAGAAGACGATGATGAGATGATAAAAATCTAGGTCGTGGTTTTCTGAAACTTTACAGAGCCGCTTAGAGGGCCTTTCGAATTAGGGCAGAAGAGTGGAGAGCCCTTCGAGTTAGGGCAGAAGAGTGATGGAGCTACTTTGGAGCAAAGATGGAGCATAGACTAGGTTAATAAAAAAATATATGCGGGAATTAAATTTCTCTGGGAACGGGAAATGAAAAAAAAAATAAAAATATAAAGTGACAGAAAGAGACGACGCACAATTTTAAAACTGTCATCCGTGTTTTTTTATGACGGTTATTTGTATGACAAACATAAATGCGCGTCATTTATTCTTTATATTTTAAAATTATGACAGTTTTTTTCATGACGCTCGTATTTGTGCGTCATAAAATCAGTGTGTGTCATAATTCGTGCGTCATTAAAAGCCATTTTTCTAGTAGTGTAAACTCAATCTGGATCACTAACACTCGATGATTGAGCTATTGATGGGCTCGATCTTATAAGTTTAACGTATGAATTGGTGAGAAACACGAAGATGAAGATGAATTGGATGAATAACATATATAATCACATATTTAGATTGTAGAAAGAGGAGAATAATCTTCAACAAACGTCAATTGAATGATTGATGAAGTAAAGAATGTCTACACACACCTTTGCACACAGCCACACACTTACACACTCAATCTCTATTTCTCTCTCTAGAATCTCTCACTAAGAACTCAGAATCTCTTTGTACTCAGAATCGTCAACCTCACAAATGAGGTTGACTTCACTATATATAGGATTACGAGTTGCGAGAATGTCTGCTCATATTTTGCAGCTCGTAAGGCTTATTAGATATTAGATTAGTATTATTAGGGTTTATTAGTGTGAGCCCACGGGCCCGGTTATGTTTTAGGGTTTATCCATATAAATTGTAACCTGACTATTCAATAATATTAATTCAGCTATTCTATTATCTTACATGGTATCAGAGCCAATATCCTTGAAACCCTAAATCCCTTCACTCTAGCCGTCGTCATCGTGTTCAAACCCTAGACAGGGCGGTGTGCTACCAATGCCGCCGCCCTGTCCCACCTTCGTTATTTTTTTTCTATTTAGTATTCTCTTCAAGTTTCTTATTCCGTTTGAATAAATTAGCTTCGTTTTGAATTCAAGATTTGGATTGATAATCTCATTCGAAACTTTTTGCGATCCTATAATACTTTTGATCGTTTATTTTATTTCCGGCTACCGTATTTCTTTGCATGATTCGTGCATACTGATGACTTTAACAGTTTAATTAATCATTCTCTCATGGATTTATTCAACGGGCCCAAGCTTACCAACATAAAAGAATGTGCACGTTCATATTTTTTGGAGTCCTATGCAAAGTTTAATTTGTTTACCTTCGTCGCTCAAGTTTTTGGTATGGTTGGTTTTTGGTTTCCTCGATCTTTATGTTTAAATCGAGTTTCTTACAGTTTACATGGGTTAGGATTATATTTTACTCGTCATCATTCTCTTGGTTCCTTTCTAAATTTCGACTCCTACATTGGCTCGGACCCTGGTCCAAGACATCAAATCTCAAACTATGGTTTGAATAGATTAGTTTTTTTTTTTTTTTACTTTTTTCTTTTCGATCTTCGGATCTTATCTCTCGATCTACGGATTCAAGAGAGCGCCACCTGACCACGGTCACTGGCCTTGTTTTTTTTTTTAGATCCAAGGATCTCATAGCGTCGACACACCGTCCCACGACCACGGTCACCGGTTGCCAGACTGCTTCCTTTTCCAGTAGTTTTTTTTCCTCTTTCGTTGATCCATAACCGACAAAGATGGAGTCACCGCTTGATTGAGATTTAGCCAGGTTTTTTATTATTTTGAGAACCAAGACCCAAAATCTGGGGAAAGCCGTCAAGGGAACTAAAGCCGAGCAACCTTAACAATACTTTCAGAGATGCAAGTATTCTGAACCGCTTGCAGAAGTTTGGAAATCCAAGTCGAGAATCAAGATTGAAGCTGGTTTTTTTTTTTAATCATCTCTATATTTTTATTATTTTCAGTCTTTAGCGTCTGATTTTCTTCCGCTACGACTACGAGGGAGTATTAGATATTAGATTAGTATTATTAGGGTTTATTAGCGTGAGCCTACGGGCCCGGTTATGTTTTAGGGCTTATCCCTATAAATTGTAACCTTACTATTCAATAATATCAATTCAGCTATTCTATTATCTTACAAGGCTGACATTTCACAGAATACTATTCTGCGAATGGTCAGCATATTTCGCAAACTAATAATCAAAATTACAACCTTACGCAACAACCTAAAAATATAGCCTAACAACAATACTTGCTTAAAAAAAACAATTCAGAATCATGATGACCAATAATACATCAACCACTAAACCAACCAAAAACAACAAAACAACCTAATAGTAAATGTCCAAACAAATAGTTAGAAGACAAACTGATGGCAAACAAAATACCAAACAATAATGGTCACCACAACACATACTATTAAAGCCACAATACAATAAAACAAACAATAAAAGGCAAAAGAGATACACTCACAGAAACCAAACCAGCACCCCAAATAAACAGCAAACGGATAACATCCTGCAAACAAAGAGCCGGCAAAATACATTAATTTATACCGAATCAGGCTCTAAATTAGACTATTGCAAAGGCTCTAACATCAAACACAACACTCAATTAAAAAACAATTAACAACCATGATTAACATGATTCAATCTCTAACTTAACTCAATTTTCAAACTGCAAATCATAGTTTGACTTTCTTAGTTCATTGACTCCATCTTCGAAATACTTAAATCTACCAAGCTTTAACTCATTCTCGGGATCAATCATGACCCCGCAGTTGGGTTCATCTTTTCAACCCGCTTATAAAATGAAACATATTCATCTCTTTATAATTTAGACCTCTTAACAAATTCTAATAACTAACGTCTTAAAGTGTATATTTTGATATTGTAATCGTCTTTCTAACATGTTGAAAAATGATAACAATATTAAAATATACACTTGAACATGAATATCTTACTTCTTGGTCTTCTAATAACAAACTAAATTAATACCAATCATCCACATAATACAACAGGAAGGCAAAAATATGAGAAATCCTGCACAATCATAAGAGGAAAAATCTAGCCTGAAAAGAAACATAACAAACAACGCCAAAACATAAAGTAAAAAGAGCAATCCCCATTTAGACATTTTAACCAACAAGTGGAGCACACAAACTGATAGAAACAAACTCAAGCCGAATTAACCAAAAAATAAAACATCAAACATGTTTCGTAGCGCGCAATTATGTCTTAAGAAAAGTAATTAAACTTTGGAAGGGGCATTGGCGATGAGGGGAGACTTGGGGCTGAAAGGTCACAAGTTCGATCCCTGAGCTCCTAGGTTTTACCACCCGGCCGTTCGCGGAGGTGGATTTTTCCTGGAATGAGCTCAACTGGTGTAAATAGTCCCCGGGTTTTCCGGAGCATTTGTTGGCCATTCAAAAAAAAATTAAACTAAGTTTTAGTGTCATTAATAACAGCAGAAAATAAAAAAATTAAAAAATAACACATGAACATACCGCTAGAAAAATATGGTATAATTATTTTCTTTCATGACTTAACATGATCACTTTTTCATTTTTCTATCCTTAACTTCATCATTAAACGCTTCTTTGATTGAGATACTCTTTTACCTGATGTCTCTGGAAACCTACAAAAAGTATATATGAATTAATTAGGCATCGTTTCTCGACAATAAATAATATAAACAAGTCTAAATATGGGATAATTTCTTGGATTTATATATGAGGTGTCATAATTTGCACATATTTCTGATCAAATATTTCTTGCAATTTGAATAGTTTTTGAATTATTATTGATTAAATACCACTCCTAATTAGTTCATATTTGAATTTCAGATGATTAAAAAGATCGCAAGTTGAATCGATCTGAAACGATGTAAAACTTGATTGGTGGAGTGTGTAAAAAAAACAATTAAATGGTATTTTTGAACTTGTGGATTTGACGTGACTTATTTTAGCTTGCAAGCTATTAAAACACAATAAAAGAAAATGATTTTCTTTGCGATTTAAATGGAAATCGTGGAATGCAAATAAAGGGAAAATGTTTAAAAACAATATATGTGTGGGCTACGAAGAGAACAAATAGAATTGGGCTGGACTAAAGTTTATGATGACTTACATGGGTTGCGAAAGAAAAGAAAAGAAACAAGAATTAAACAATTTGGAGTGGGCCATCCCGAGTCAACAGGAGATAACAATTTAATCCCCTTTTGATTTGTACACAGGATTCCCACGATCGTGGGTATTTATTTAAACAGCCTAGTGTAATTATTATTTTTTTATATATTTTTTATTTTTATTAATGTTTTAAATTAATTTAACTTTTATAAATATTAAAAAGGATTATTCATCATAACTGATAAAAAGTAATTAAACGAACACAATATTTTCACTTTGTTATCATAGGTATTTATGTCTGACTAAACCAACCACGACTAATCAATCCCTCGATTGTGTTTTATTATATTTTCACTTTGTTATTATTCTCTCCATGGGTCTCACATTCAAAGACCCACAACTTAGCCTGATCTCATTTCAATGCATGTCAAGTCCTTGGTTAAACCATTTAGATTTTCTCATCACAATAAACAAAAACTTATATGTCTAATAAGGTTATGTGTAATGGGGCTTGAAATGGGCTTGAAACTGTCTTTAGCGCCCCTCTCACGCCCTCATAGCGCCCCCACCCACTACGGTAGGGCGCGAAAGCTTGAAAATGGGGGGGAGGCGCTGGATTCTTCAAGCCGGAAGGGGAAAGGTTTGTGTGGGTTGTGTAATGATTGTGGGGCTTGAAAGGGCTTTATCCCACTACACCTCTTTTGTTTTCAAGCCCCTATGCCATGTCATTGTCCACGTGTCGGATCATGCCCAAGGGTGGGGCTTGAAGGGGCTTGACCATTACGGGTAGCCTAAGTAAGGTTTATTGGCCCCTATTAATTGCAGTTATAACACATTTGCCGATAATAATTCCAGTTTTGATTTTTTTCATAATAATCCCAACTATTAAACAATTGACCTATATTGAACCGTCGTTAACTATAGACTAATCCAATTAGTGAGAGATACTGTTTTTGTAATATCTCAAAATAGAGGGACTGTTTTTTTTCAATTGATTTTAATTGGGTTCTTATATTAATAATAAAAAAAATTATTAAAAAAAAAAGAAGATTCAAACTTGAATCCAACAGTTCTTATATTAATAATCTTTTGCCTAGTTAAATTTTGTTGATTCGAGCTTGAATGTTCTTTTTTCAATTTTTTTTATTATTATAAGAACTCAATAAAAAACATATTTAAAAAAATGGTCCCTTAATTTTAAGAAATTACAAAAACAGTCCCTCACACTAACTAGGTTAGTCTTTAGTTAACGGCAGTTCATATATGCCAATGGTTTAATAATTGAGATTATTGTGGGGAAAAATCAAAACTTGGATTATTATCGGCCAATATGTGATAGCTGAGATTAATATGAGTCAATTTTCCAATACCTAAAGTGGTACCTATTATCTTATTTTGACAGTTTCGGCTTTACCGTTTCTTCTAAGATGAGAACCCACAAATTATCACGATTATATTACTTATTCATATATTCTACACTCTCAGGATGTTTAATATTTTCAAAACAAGTTGGGTCTACCAACACAGCACAAATTAGACGCGTTTATTATCTTTATTCATTTTTGTTAAAAACCAATCCCCAATTTTACCAATCATTTTCCATTTATTTTCAAATAAACTCTGGGACATTTTCTGATTTTATGTATTTTTTTTAACAAGCCCGTCTCGTGTCGCAAACATTTTGGGGAAGCCACATCACTTGGCGCCATGACACGTTTTCACAGAAAGTTTTCACGATTTTTATACTTAGATTATTTTTGACTTTTTCAAATTTTAGTTATTTTAGTTTTTTTCAACCTTCTCATCATCACACTTGATTAGTACTTTGTCAGTTGTCACTAACTAGAGATCGACCGCGCGTTGCTGCGGTAATCCAGAAAAATTCAGAAAAACAGAGAAAAAATTATAGAAAATATCGGTTTATAAGTGCATTGGGTAGCATATAATTATCACAAACAAAAAAAATCTCTTTTCATTGGTCGGACCGGTTGAGATCAGTTAGACGTTGAACTTCTTTCACATAAAGTCATTCATACATTCATGTAATTTTACGATGTCTTTTACACTGAGGTAACAATGTCGGGGACCTAATCTTAAGACTTAAATTGTACCAACACATCTATAAATATAGGTTAAGTAAGAAAAAAAGATGGAAAGTTAAGAGAAACTTCATCTTAAACATTTCTTTTTTACTTGCATTTCCTTTTTTATTTCAAAATCAGGATCCGGCACCCAACCAATCAAAACCATTTATAGTCCATCGAAATCTTACGCCATTCATCCCATCCAATCAACGGACCAGAACACCCCTCTGAAAAACACAAACTTCCCACTCCCCAACATATATGCAGTGACCCCAAATTCCATTTTCACCACAAACACAAATCAAATTTCTTCATAAACAAAAAAAAAATAATAAAAGAGAAAATGTCAGGAAGAGGAAAAGGAGGCAAGGGTTTGGGAAAGGGAGGAGCGTAGCATCACCGGAAAGTTCTCCGGGACAACATCCACGTTGCCATTTCTGGCTCTATCTTCTCCTTCATCCCACCAACACTTTCTTTATTCATTTCAATCAAAATTCATCACTAAAAGAAGGAAGGAGGGAAAAAACAGCAAAAACCGCCTATGCATGGTTTCGAAATCGGGACCACCACTTTAAAGAGCCGGAGACCTAACCACATGCTCTACACTCAATGTTTGGTTTTTCATTGAACAACAATATATATATATACAAGGTGGAGGTCACCCGCCGCGCGTTGCGGCGGCACCGGTCTTCACTTTTGTAACCATAGAATTAACACGTAAACTCAAAGATAACACGTGCCCAACAAATAATTAAAACACTAAAAATAACAAAAAAAAAAATTAACGGATTAAATACTTGTAAACAATGCATGTGAAACTTGTACAATCAATGTCCTCATCCTGGTGAACATCAACCTCTCCACAATAAGTCCATAACCTTAATATCAAGTGCCCTTTCATACTATAAAACACTGCAATGAATAATCGAGAAGAAGAAAAATTCAAAGGAAGCACAATACAAATTTAGTCCCTAGATATAGCTAACAAATAATAAAATACAGCTAGGGAAAAAAATACCTACTACAATAGCCTTCAACTTCTTAAATAAAACAACCTGAAACAAAGAGGACACACATATCAAATAGTGCCACAATAAATCACAGAGCAAATCATAGCAAAATATCAAATAGAGGAAGCAAAAAAAAAAGAGGCAAAATAGCAACAGATGGTAATCTCCTGAATGAAAACATAGTATCATGCAAGAATCGAAACAATACATAAACCCACAAAAAAGAAGAGGGATATAAACAAACATTCTATAAGAAAATCTAACAAAAGCTAAAAACTTGGATATTTTTACGAAAGGTTATCCTCTGGTTTTAAAGTTTCAATTGAAATGCTGACTTTCGGACTTTGAGTCAAAGTTGTTGATATTATGCTTAAAGATACTTGGCTTTGTTAAGTTTTAAAATCAATTTAGCAAAACTTGCATATTTTCACAAAAGAGTGTCCTTAGGGGGATTAAAATTCAATGTTTTTAAACACATAGGTCAAAACGGGTTAGCTATGTGTATGTAATTATGTATCTAAGTTGGTTGAGTATTTAAATTTACTAAAGTAGGTGGTTAACACATAAAAAAAACCCACAAATAATTTGATTCAACATGTATCATCTGAATCATTCTTTATTCTAGGAGGGCTAACCATAAATTCATAACCTCACCATGTATCTATAGAACTCTATCAGTGCAAACATTCTAAATCACAGACCACAAAATCACAATGGATATCCAAATCGATTCAAAAGAATGTAAAACTGGATGACCCTAATGATGTCTAACTCACTCATAGTAAAAGAGTTCCAAATATGTAGTTGTCAAAATGGCACAGAAGGGCAATCAGCAGCCTTTGCAAACAGCAGGTAGGACTCATTTAAACCTCTGTTTTATGTAAGGGGATTACTTATTTGTGCCCATTGAGAGTGCATATAAAACCAATAAAACAACATGATATCCCGTGGGACCTTGATATAACAATTTATAAAACCTTTGACCATGAGGTATCTCTTCTTCAAATGGACCATATTTGAACAAATTGTAAAGAAATAAAGTAGATCTATCAGATTGATATTATACATGATGAAATTGTCATAGAACTAAATTTAACATAAAATACAAACCGTCAAACCTGTTTGCAGTAAATTGTAGTGCTAGCTAAATCAAAGTCAAAGGCGATTTATGTCATCAGAACACCTCCAATCCTGCAGATTTAGGGAAGGATGAGGTTCTTTACCAACAGCCTGATTATGCATATAGGAACAGCAAAGGCTGCAAAACAGAATAACAGAAAAACATTTAATGAACCAAATTATACTATGATAACCAAAATGCAATGGATTTATACATTCAGCCTACAAAAACAAACCTAAGATCAGATAAACACAGCCGACCCTGCGAAACACAAAACCAAATGAAAAAAAGAAGAATCTGGATCAGTACAGTAACAAAATCAATAAATCCACAACATCGTAAACAAAGCCGGAAAGAAAATAACAGTTACTAATTATACCTGGAACCATTCGAAAAATCTAGAAACCCATCCTCAATACCTGAAATCCAAAAATAACACAGGGCCTAACACAAATCAGAAATCGCACAAATGAACATCTAAAATAATCAGAGACAAATACCCTATACTCGAGGATCCTAACAACCATAGAAACGGAAAAAGAATACCAAATAAGAGTCCCAGAAATCGCACAAATGAACATCTAAAATAATCAGAGACAAATACCCTATCTCATTTGTATTTTAATACTTATGTGTTTTCCACATCTTCCTGTCTGTGTGTTCCTTGATTATATATATTTTTTAAATGGACTGAATATTGAAAATACCATCTAAGGATGGGTATCTAAGCTTAAAATAAGTAAAATATATGTAGTATAATATATATTATTCTAATCTGTTAGATTTGGGATAGCTATGTATTGAGAGCTTTTTTTATCTGTCTGTAATATTTTTTATAACTTATTATTTGGATAAATTATGATATATTTTTTCTTTGATGTATGTTTAAATTCAAGTCTCCGTTTGGTGTGTCTTAAGGCTTCTCAAGTTGCAAACATCCGGCAATTCTCAGATTTATCTCTATGGTATATGTTCTATATTTATGTGTTTAACCTGGCATAGTTATACATGTTTTGATATTTCATTAGAGAGAAGTTGCTATATTATGTTTTGCTCATTATAGCCTATCTATTGCCTTGATTTTAATGTTGCTATTTTATGTTATGGTCATTATGGCTAAAGAAAAGGCAACGACTTTTCACCTTGAAATACTAAGGGACGCAAGCACGGCCGTCTAAACATGAGTGTAAACCTGGTAACTCAGATTGAAGAGCCACAACTCCTAGCCATTAAAGCTGCACCACCCAAGACTGATTCCTCATCAATTGTTCCTGCAACATCATTACAGATCAAATCAGAGGCATGCCCAGTTGAAAAAGGACCGAAAAGATCTCTGTTTTTAGAAAAAGGTAAACGGATAGCAGGTGTTTTGGGTGCTGATGGTGGTGGTAGTAACAACATCTCATTAGCTTCACTTTAAGCCAACTACATATAATATTTCATAGAGAAAACAGTACAGTATATCTATTAGTACAAACATGGACCTAGTGACTATCTATTAGTGCCAACCCAACTACATATAATATTTCATAGTTTTTTAAGGGATTTTCACAAACAAAATACCACCTCAAATAAAAAATAATAGATGCTTTGACATTACTAAACATGGACTTGATGACTATCTATTTGTATGAACCCATATACATATAACATTGCATATTGTTTAAAGGATTTTCATAAAGAAAATACTACCTTAAAAATTTAAAAACAGTCATAGTAATGAAAATAAAAGAACTAACCTTTGCAACAACCCTTCCGATAATGGACACAAACCAAGGCGAAACTTTAGTATTCCTGCATACATAAGTGATAAAGATGAGAAGACAAATAGGTAATATCAAGCAATCAACATGTACATAAACATCTAAAAGACAATATGCATCATAGAAAATACACTTAACAAACAGAAACAGTGGGTTTCCACAACCAGACCCTTGCATTGAAAAAGCAATTTGAAACCTACAAATTACAACACACAGATACAAACATACCCTTAATCATTTATGATAAAACCCTTAACAGATTAACATGAACTTGCAGCCTAAATTCCTAATACAAATATTAAATTCAATTGAACCACATAACGATTAACTTCTCTAGAAAACTTAAAAGTGTACTATAAAAGAAAGTCTTGAAATTGTAAGGAGTATTCGTTGTATGTAGGAAAAATCATTTTAGAATAACCTTAGCACCTATTGAAGCTTATTCATATCTCTGTTGACACATAGGATACAAAATAGCAAACAAATTCAGTGTAATTCGCACATGTAAAATACAACAAAATACAAATATTGAAAAACAATGAAACAGTTTCTTGAATGACAAACTAAAAATTAAAGAGCAAATAAGTAAGTAAATAACCAAAAACAAATCCAAACACATGCAATCTGCAAAACTGAAAAAAAGAAGCAGGCAAAAAAACAGAAAGACAGTGAGGCAATTTATCAAACGACCATCAAGCATAAGTTTATTCTGAATTTTAGATTAAACAATTACAAAAAGAACAGAGTTTAATCTACCTAATGCAAATCAAAATATGCACTAATTAATAGAGAGTAACACTGCAGTGACAGGTTAGAAAGCACGAAATAAACATAAAATAATGTGCAATTACTGCTAGTGTGATTGAGTTATTAAATCAAAACAGAAATACCCAATATTTAAACCTGAATCGAACCGCAGTAGCAAATGCCTTCACAGATGAAATGGTCGTGCAACTGAAGCAAAAGTTACAGGTTCGTTAGGGTTTTTTTTTTTTATAGCAATTCTACTAATAATTGAAATCGATTTAGTGGATAGTCAATGTGATAAAGCTATTATGATGACAAACCAATGATACATGCAATCAATTAAGGAAAATTAGAGAAAAAAGTATGAAATTCTAACCTCCTGAAGTAAAACAGCAGCGACGGAGTTCAAGATGTAGGTCAGGAATGGCGGCTAAGGTAGAATAACATCGCGCATTGAAGACATCGGCAATTGAATTTCAATTAGTGTTAGGGAGAAGGAACGATTGGCATCCCCAATTGATTGTGGCCAGGGTATCAACATCGTAAAATTGGATCGTACTGGAGCTATGAATACGTAATTTTAGGGTTTATTTAATAGAAACAGAAAATGAAAAAGGATCATGGTATTATGAAATAGGCGTGATTTATATATATAGTTCACCTGAGTGGGTTTATTACATGAAAGAGAGGCCATGAGATAAGAACATCCTGTGATGGAAGCCATTGATTGATGAGAGAATGAGATCTGAGAGTGAAGAAGGCGGAGGGATTTGAAGAAAGAGAGAGGTTGGGGCAAAGAGTGTGAGGACAGAGATAGATATCTCTGTAAGTTTGTGCTGATAACAAAAAAAAACCTCAAACTTGGTCAAATTTACAAAAATGCCATGGGCACAGAACCATAGGTTTGGTTCTCTATTGTATATATATACAATGTATGTGAAAACAAAACAAAATAAAGGGTGAAGAAAACTGAAAAACTCCCATGATCAAATGATGCCAAACCACGAGCTTTTGCCAACCGATTATCTACTATTCATCCAGTGCTAGCACCACGCACAGACACTAAAACTACACACTTACTACATAAAATAAAATTCACATGAAACAAAAATAAAATGAAACACACCAAACTAACAATTTAACATAAAGCACACAATTAAATAAAGAAATAACAATTTAACAAAAAGCACACAATCGGATTGTCTCCCGTAATCGCTAACTTTATTAACAAGTCGTCATCTGGACTCGCTCCGTAATCAGTTAATCATATCACCATGGGGTCAAAGGTGCAACCACCTCCATCATCTAGCAGTTTCTCTTTAAATTGTTTCTCACCTAACCCGTGTGGGTTCACTTTCATCTTATCAACCCGCAAAAAGTCAACTCTATAACCTTCAAAACACATGTGAATGGTGCAAGTATCCGGCCACCAAGGCCTGTAGCTCCATGCAATCTCGACCTTCTCGTCGGGTGGTTTTTCCTCGATCTTAGCACCCACCTTTGTTGGGATTTTGTGTACGATTTTAAATTTTAGAGTTCGTGACTTGAAACACAAGTCACGTGGTGGAAGCGTGCACACAAGGTCAATTCTTAATTGATCCATAAGTTATCCCAAAAACTCGAATAAGCAGAAAAATAACTAGTCGTGATTATACCTGTTTTTGCTTAATGGTTGTGCGTACGGCGTTCTGGATCACATGGATGGAACCCCACCACCCGCTAAAACTGCTGCCACCTATGCCGAATGGTTGAAACTCGACTTCGTCTTCCTTCAATGGATATACAGCACACTCTTTGACGATTTACTAGCCCATGTGCTCAGGGCCGAGTCCACCGCTTTGGAATCATGGAAGCGAGTTGGAGAATTTTTTCTTATTAACAAAGGTTCTCGGGTTGCGGCCCTTGAACACGAGTTCATCAATCTCCAACTCCGCTCTATGAGTTCTCTCGAAGCTTACTGTCAGCTTCTTAAGGAAATCGTTGACCAACTCGCTACTGTTAATAGTCCTGTCAGTGATCAGAGGTTAATACTTCAACTGGTTTGTGGTCTTCCTGCGGAGTATGAGATTGTCACCTCCTCCATTAACCAGAACCTTCCATCATGGGACAAGGCTTGAAGCATGTTACAACTGGAACAACAACATCTTGCGGTTCGGTAGGCTGCTTCGCCGGCTGCTACGGTTGCTGTAGCGGTTGAAACACCACCAAAAAAACCCACTCGACGCCCTAATAACAACCGAGGGGGTAACCGTGGCTAGCCCCGACGCAAAAATTATGAATCCCGCACTCGACAGCCCCCACAAAATACTCGGCAGCCCCAAAATTCCAACAACCAAAGGTGGACAAATTTCTCAAGTCCTTGGCACACTGTCCCTAATGGTCAGGTTGCTTTTTGGCCCAATTGGTGGCCCACCCCACCACCTTGCCCATATCTGACCCAGCAAGGCTGGGATGCATCGTGGCCCTCTCACAGAAACTCACCAAGCCAAAGCTCCTCCAAAGGCCCATCCCAGGCCCACTTGCAACAACCATCAGCCCAAGTGCATCTCACAAATTTGGATGATATTGATCAGAATGTTTTGAGTGATGCATTTTCTGTTATGGGTACTAATGATTCATCGGATGCTAACTGGTACATGGACACCGAGGCCTCCTCACATGTCACCGGCGATCCAGGTATACTCAGTAACCCAGTTTTAAATATTCTATCAATGTTATACTTGTTGGTAATGGTCAAAGCCTATCGGCACATGGGACGGGTAACACCATACTTCCGTGCTCTATGAGAAACCTGCATCTCAAAAATGTCCTTTATACACCTGATATTGTTAAGAATCCAATTTTCGTCCGTCAATTCACTATCGATAATTATGTCTTTCTTGAATTTGACCCCTTTGGCTTTTCCGTTAAGGACTTGAAGAATGGGAAGATCTTAACGAGGCATGACAGCAAAAGCCATCTCACTAAAGGATTACCATTCATTTTGTTCATTCGTTTTGTTAATTGACATTCATTTTGTTCGAGATAAGGTACGTCTTGGCTCCCATCGTGTGCTCCACGTTCCGTCTAACTACCAGTATGCCGACATTTTCACTAAAGGATTGTCAAGACCATTGTTTCTCAAGTTCAAGTCTAGCCTTTGCGTTCGTCCTACTACCGCTAAGACTGCGATGGTGTCTTAGTCAAACATATTATATTGTATTAATTGTAATTATCTTCTGCAAATCTTCTTCATAGTTAGGTTATTCTCTTTCCTATTTTACAATCATTGTACATGTATATATTCTTGTATATTGAATATGAGTAGACAAGTTGTTCTAAACCTTAATATCCACTCTACCAAATAATAAAGATATCTAGACTATCATATGACATGACACTACTTACCTAAACTATCACATGATGTTACATTACTAAAAGAAGATATTACTATTTATAACCTATTTTATCCCCCATTAGGGTAAAAGTAATACATTCCCCATTTCCCCATTTCCCCAATCCATTTTTGGTGCCACCTCATCATTCCCCACTCTTCCCATTTTTCCCCAATTTGTGGAGTAATGGTTTCCCCACACCCCCATTTCCCCAAACACTTTTTTATAATAAAATAATTAAAATAAAATACTAATAAAAACAAATACATTTTATAAATAAAAATTAAATCCTAACATTACAAATAAAAAAAAAGTCCTAAAATTACTTATTCAATAATAAAAAAAAAAGTCCTAAAATTACTTATTAAAAAAAAAATCAGAAATTTTCGGGATCACTTTCGTCGTCTTCGTCTTCGTCGGATGAATTTTCTTCGGGGGGTGGAATGGTTTCCCAAACGCGATCGATGTGCTCGATCAAATCGGATCGTAAACTATGATGCATATCCTGGTTATGAATCTTCAAAAAGTTCGCGTCGATAATATGTTGTGGTATTGGGTCGTTTGATGCTTGAATATGATCCGGCTCGTACGGGCAAATGGCCTTCCCTTCATCCTCCCTTATCATATTATGCAAGATCATACAAGCATATATGATGTTAGTGATCTTAGCTATGTGTCTAGACCTCGCCGGGCTTTCGATGATCTTCCATTTCTTCTTCAGACATGCGAACGCTCTCTCAACATCTTTTCGTGCCCCTTCTTGTGCTGTAGCATATCTTCTACGTTTTTCTGTTGTTGGAGCCGTTAGAGTTTTTACAAACACGGAATATTCTGGATATATGCCATCCGCAAGATAATATATGCCATCCGCATGCCAAAACCACAAGTCTTGAGATGCAACGGCCTCGAGCATAATGGCTGGCCTTGCATGGTCACCACGGTGGAATTGGCCACGCCATGCGTTAGGACAAGATGTCCATTCCCAATGCATGCAATCGATACTACCGATCATGCCGGGGAAACCGTGTTTCGCTTCATGAAATTCATAGAGGTGTGTAACATCACTCCATGATGGTCGACGCATATACTTTTCATGATACATAGCACGAACATATTTGCAAAATTTATAAAGACATTGTCGTGCGGTTTTTTCTCCGATGTGCAAATACTCGTCAAACGCATCGGAAGTAATGCCGTATGCAAGTTGTCTAATAGCGGCAACACATTTTTGCAACGGGCTTAACCCCATCCTACCCCTTGCATCCCACCTTAGTTGAAAATATTTATAATTTGTTTCTAAGTCGTTGACAATACGTAAAAAAAGACGCTTATTCATACGGAAACGACGTTTAAACTTATCTTCGAATAGAGCACCTTCCGCAAAATAGTTGTTAAAGAGCCGATCGTGAGCCTCTTGACGTTCTCTTTTAATCGTCTTGCGTGTTCGAATTGGCTTTGAACTCTCGGCTTCTTCTTCTCGAGCTATCTCGAACATCATTTTCCCAAAAAAAGCGGCATCTTCATCGGACGATTCATCGGATGTGAAAGTCATTTTTAAAAATGAAGGGTGGTAGTGTTTAAAAAATGAGAGAGTGAGTAGTTAAAAAGTGTGAGGAAAGGGTTGGAATGAGTGGGTATTTATAGGGTTAAAAATAGTATTTATTTGAAAAAAAAAAATTTTTTTTTTAAAAAAAAATCAATATAGCCGTTTGGGGGGGGGGGGGGGCCCACCGCCAACGGCTCTCTCCCCACACCCATTTCTTCTCGGCGTCGGTACCCCAGCCCCACTCCCGATCGGTGATCCCGACCACCACGCAGTGGTGTTCCCGAGACCACCGAAGCCACCGAACACCCCCGACCCCCCCTCTCCCGATCCCATTACTTTCACCCTTAGTTGGTGAAGTGGATATGAGGTCAAGGGTTCAAATCCCGCCGGACACAAAAAAATGAATGAAGAATTATAGAGGCGGGTCAGAGGTTTTACCACAGTGGGCCTTTGGGCGGTGGGTTTTCTCTGGGTTGGATGTGCAACATAGAGGGCCCTAGTTACTCGCACGACCTGTGGTTGCATCGTGTCATTGGTAGCATCGTCTGCCATGATAAGACCCCGAGTAATCGGATGTTTGCTGTTAAAAAAATATAACCTATTTTACTTTATTTTGAAGTAGAAATTATATGAAAATATAAGACTCTTTTTTCATAAAAGCTACATATTCACATTTTTTTTCAAAACTTAAAATTATTATTATTTAAATAAAAACTAAATTAAATATTAAATAACAAAATTATAAAAACCCATAAATTCTCCAATCCTAGCCATCTGAACTCCAATGAATCAACGAATAGTAATCTAAGCCTTTTAAACCAAACTAGGTGTAGAACTACCCGCGCGCTGCGGCGGGGTAGCTATGAACGTGGAAAACATAACCGTACATTACGACGGTCATAGTGGTTGTCAATTATTAAACATGCTACTCAAAAGAAAAGGAAAAAAAGGTTTTAAAAAAAGATAGCATACATTATGATAAATCAGAACAATAGAATTTTAAAATTGTAAAATCTAGATCCGTAGAGACAATGTATCTTTAAGATTTTTTTTTTGAAAAACTTGTGAAACATAATGTTTGTTAAGAAAAAGAAATGCAACAATGAAGTCATTAAAAAAAGAAACGGAGGAGAAGTAATTCATTATTAAGAGATGATGTTAAACGTAATAGAACAATATTCTTTATCCAAGATGCAACAATTAATAACAGGGAAAAGAAGAAAAAAAAACCATATCTAGCATAATTAAACTCCCACCCAAAGAAAAAAAAGTTGAAAAAAAAACGGAGGCCCTTGGGTTCAAACTCAAGTGAGTTGAATTCAATGGCAAAGCCCAAACCATTGCAGCATATTGGTTTACGTTAATAGTTCAGAGCATTAAATTATATAATCATAGTTGTTATTTAGCAAAAAGACAAAGTCAACAACACCCTAGCTAGTAGGGGTGTTCCTTTGTTGACTTGCTCTATAATATATAGGTAATTTTAAATAGGAAAATTGGATTTTAATAATCCAAGTTATTACCAATTGGCCAATATTAATCCCAATTTCAAAATTGGCCTACATTAATCCCAATTATTAAGGTGTTGGATTTCATTGGACCCCCGTTATGTTTTCCTTAACTCCGTTAGTTTTTTGCTGACGTGGCACTGATTAATAAATGCCACGTGGCTGCCACGTTAGCAAAAAACTAACGGAGTTAAGGAAAACTTAACGGGGGCCCAATGAAATCCAACACCTTAATAATTGGGATTAATGTAGGCCAATTTCGAAATTGGGATTAATATTGGCCAATTGGTAATAACTTGGATTATTAAAATCCAATTTTCCTTTTAAATACCATAGCAAAAGAAAGCTCAGAAAATTATTTACAAGTCAATTTATTTTTAGGGTTGATTTATTTTTAAGTTTGAGTTCTATAGAAAATCAATATTTTGCAAAAAACCAAAAAATTAAGAAAAAAAAATATTTTTTAAACTCTTTTATATGTTTCTTTCATGATTTTAATAATACTGAAAACAGAAAAAACTTTAAAAACATTTTCAAACTTTTTAAAAAAATAAGATAAAATTTGGATTTTAGCTTGAAATTAATAATGCATTATGCAACAATAATATAAAATTGGTTTATGAATGTCAATTTTTTGTTTTTTACACTATTCGCATAAACCACGTCCATATTTTAGTTAAGTTTTTTCTTTTTAAGAAGTTTTAATTATAATGCATTATGCAATACTTATTAGTACTATTGCATGATGCAGTAATAAAAAATCACTAAACTTTTTATTTTTTTAACTTTTTTTCCCATAAATAATAAAATTATAGACTTTTTGATGAAATTCTTTTAAAAAATTATTAATATATGAAGAAGTTATAGAGAAAAAAGGTTAGTTTTTTTATTTTCTAGATAATTGTTGGTTTTCTGTAGATTTTTTCCTTTTATTTTTAATAGCATCTAAATTTTCTAGAATAAATTCATCTCATCTCTATATTTTGCAAATTCAACCCATAAATTTTTTTATAAAAAAACACACTATTTATCGCAATGTTGTCTTGATCAAGATATTCGTATTCAATGTTTTGGCATTTGTTTGGCAGTCACATGTGACAGGCAATTCTAATTTCTAAATGCAAACTGGCTCCTACAAGAAGTTAGGACCACGATGTCATAGCATATGTTATTTTCAAGAGTATAAAATGGTAACTTTGATATATGTGGCTTACCATTTTCAACATTATATACCAATGATCTCTAGCTCAATTGGTTAGAGGGAGGTACCCAAAGCATTGTAATGGGGAGGTCTTAGGTTCAAGTCCCACTTGTAACAAAAAATAAAAACTGGGGGTTACATGTTGGGCCAGGGGGTTTTCTCATCTAAGGGTGAGTTTCCTCCTGATGGGGATTGGAGATGATCGGGTGGGTGGTGTAATATCCCCGTCAGTGATCCAAATTTGCCGTTCAAAAAAAAAAAAATACTTACATATAATTAGGGTTGTCAATGAAACCCGAACCCGTTGGGAAAACCCAAAACCGATACACATGGGGTGGGTATGGGGTCGGGTAATCGGGTATGGGATTACTTTCAAATTTTTTCGTGGGTATGGGTCGTGTATGAGATTTGATTATATATTCGCTTACCCGTCCCGATTACCTGATAAAATATACCCGTTTACCCGATTATATACCCGTTATATTTTTTTTAATTAAATTTTATTTATATTAAGTATATATTGTACGATTTTATTTATCTACCTTTTATTTTTATCTATAATACTAAGTTAGTAGTTAAAAACATTGATTTACATATTATTAAATTTATATATCTTTAGTTACTTGAGGTACTTTATTATAATTGTGATAAATAAAAATTAATAGTTAGCCGATATACACCCGACGTGCATGCCCGATATCCGATTGATGAATACCCGCTAGAAATCAGACGGGTTTTGGGCCGGGTATGTGACACACTTTTATAAGCGGGTATGGGGTTGGGATTACTCAAACCCGTTCCAAACCCGCCCCATTGCCATCCCTACATATTATATTACTAGGTAAGTAACATTTGTATTTTACGGGTTAAATTTATAATGTTAAACAAATACAGGAAAAAAGCGGTTAAAAGAATTGAAAATTATGATTAACGTAAACTTCTTATAAAACATTAATTGAATTTTGTCAAAAAAAAATTTAAATGAAAATTTAGTTTGGACAAAATTGGTAATTAGTCTTAGGTTGATAATTTAATAAATTGGTAATTGATTGTGGCTTTCACATGTGACAGTCCTGATGTGAACCCCAAAAAAAGAGACATGTGACAAACATTCTACTGCTTTATTAGGATTAAAGATGCGCATGATAATATAAAAGATCCAATCCGCTACTAAAAGGTTCAAGCGAGGGCGTAACAAACACATGGTAGGCTATCTAGTCGAAGACGCTTTTTAATTTTGACAGTCACTAACAGATCTTTATCTTTATCTTTATTTTTTACATTCTAATAAAGAAGTAATTTGGGTGCTATATGACTTCTTTCTAGGATGTCCATCGAGGATTTGTCCACTTGTCGCCACCATAATCAACTTCAATCGTTACCTTACATATTAAATATAATCATGTCAGGTTGCGAAACTTAAAACAAAATTTTAAAATTAATTTTTTAATCAATCGTATTACAAATTTGATAAAAATTTATGACATTAGAAAATTAGAACATCCTTAACAATTTTTGGCTACATATGAATCATGTAATTTGCTTGATATTAGTTATATAACATATAGTTTATTCAACTCGTGTAATACATATGTTATTAACCTAATATAAATATAAAGATCTAATGTCAACAGATGTCAAAGAATTATTGTTTTTTTGTTATGTAGCATCTGATACTCTGTCTCGTATGTCATATATGTAATCGATTACTCTATAGAGACATTGATGAATCAAACACCACAATTAGAATTATGTAATTCATTTGGCTTATGTCTGAGAATTCACATTAGCTTCTTTATATTACGTTTTATCTTTAAATTTTAAAGAAAGTATAAAAAATATGTATTTTTTCTTCTACATTAGCATTTTTATATTTAAATATTATTTTTAAATTTAAGAGAATGCATATAAAAATTAGTAAATATACAAATTCATTACACATATATGATTTTTTTAGGGATAATAAATGTGATATTGGGTGTTTATTAAAAATCTTTAAATTTTATGGATACTCATGAGATTTAAACTACTTAAAAGTTATTCTTCTAGCCATCGGTCATTTGGCCGAATGGTATGACAATGAAGGGAAGACTCGAGACTCAAAGGCCACGAGCTCGATTCCCTAACCCAACAGGTTGTACCACATGACCGTTCGCGACGTGAATTTTCCCTAAAATGACTCAACTCCTGCTAAGCTGCTAGCAAGAGCTTCCGTACAGAGCTCCATTTACCAGATAGGATTACTGGATTAGAGCTTTTTTTATTAGTGGTTAAAAAAATAAAAGAAGAAACTAACCATCAAATTGGCAAATATTACCCAAAATTAGATCACAATTTAACCCTCAATTTGCTAAAACATCCCAAATTAACTCTAGATCATATGAAGGCAAACGAGCAAGAGTCCACCCTTCAAACTTCGGGTCACCGGCGACCACCTCCTCTGACTCACCGGAGACCGAACCCCACCGTGAACCCTCCTCCTTCCAAAACCCATCTTCCTTCATAATTGAAGAACAAAATTCACTTCCCACATCTTTCTCCACCTCATCACCACTCTCTCTCCTCTTTTTCCCCTTCTTCCTGCCGGCTTTCTCTCTCCTAACTTTCTGGCAAATTGCTTGAATCTTGGCATCCACAGCACTGTTAAGATCCTTCAACCTCTGCGCATCTCCAATCACCCCCAATTGACTCCCATCCTTCAAATTTGCAAAATTCAGCTTCGCATATTCTCCTCGAAGCTTATAAGCCGCCCGATCATAAGCGTACGCCGCCGCCTCCGCCGTCTCATAAGTCCCCAACCAAACCCTAATTCGATTCTGCGGTAATCTGATCTCCGCCACCCATTTCCCCCAATGCCTCTGCCTCACTCCCCTGTAAAGCTTCTTGTAAGGATTCGTGAAATTATCTGAAAACAGAGAGGACCCGTTTACGGGAGTTGTTATTGGAAACTTTCCCATGTTTTGCTCGGAGAATTTCTGGAGCAAATCTCTCTGTTTTAGGTAAACTGCAGAGCCGAGTGGTTGAAGAACAGAGTTGGAGGATGATGATGAAGAAGAGTGAGGGAAGATTGAATCTAAGGTGTTTTCGCCATTCCCGCCACTTATAATCAGATTAGAGAGGGAAGATCTAATGTCATTGTACGGATTTCTTCCTTGCATCATGGGCAATTTGTTTGTTGCAGATTTTACTGTAAAATATGATGATTTGAAATATTTAGAAACAGAGGGTTTTGTGGGTTTGAAATGTCTCTGATCATTTGGTTTGGTTTCTTGTTGGTGTTCTTATAGGTGTAAAAATGTGATTTTTTAGTTTTTATGGTCACTTCCCTTGGGTTTTATGAAATGACTCTTTTGCCCATGAGAGCATAAGCATAGTGTCTATTTCCTTTCAAAAAAAGAAGTATCAAGTGTAAACTCATGGGTTGTTGAGGCAAATTACAAGATTAGTATCTTTAACTAACTTATTTTAGTAGTTACTTTTCAAAAGCCTCAAGGCAAGCTAAATTAATGGTGAGCTTTATAATTTTCAAGTTTTTTTTAAACGGCGATTTCATTAAAACACGACCCCGATAACTAGCAAGATGTTAGAAACGGGACAACATCAACAAGAATTACATGCGGAAATTAAAATTACACCACTCACTCCAAGCCACGACCCTCGTTCTACACCTATTTGAGATCCAAAGAAAGCTTAAGGTTTTGATACCAAGAAAGAGTTTTTGCACAAAAACTTTCTTTTTGCTGAAGAGGACCTCATTTCTCGTCCGTCAAATGACCCAACACGCCGTGTGAATAACAGCTTGAGTCACCAAGGCCTTGTTACTATTCACACCAGAGTAATTTACATTTTTATCATTTGTATGAAACCTCTCATTCAATAAACCTTTTCTAAAGTCACGAGTACAAATCTTTGTTCAACTTTTCACTCCTTTCAGAAAAATGTCATCTCTATGGTTGTTGATTGTCCTTTTGTTAGTGACTATTTTGTTAACTGAATGCGTTGTTTTATTCCTTGTTACCCGAAGATAGTGTCTTCTAATCATAGTTAGCGTAATTTAGTTATGAAATGTCTTATTGCTATGATTTAGTGTAAATCCGTCGTTTTTTGTGTTTAACATCGATACATACGCAAGTGTACTATTTAAAACATTCAATCTCAAGTTCAGGGTCAACTAGAGAGATGTTTGGGTTCACATTTGAGTGTCAATTACTTTTAGTTGTACAAAAAAAGTGAACCTTTTGGCTTTTGGTACTTGGTAGGAAGATGATAAAAGACTTTCTTGTTACTTTGAACTTGTATTTAAAAAGTCAACCAGAATAGTGCCATGTGTAGTTGTGGTCTCCCCCCTGCTTTTATCATAGGGTGGTATGGGTCTTCTTCAGGAGAAATTTTCTTCCACTCCTTTTTCATCAACTTCTTTTTTTTTTGCTTTCTAAAGCTGACATATTAAATGTAAAGGGCCAAATTTTGTTTTGGGTCAACCTACAAGTGTAAATGCTTCATCTTTGTTTCAACATTGCATCATTCTATCCGTAACGCGTTTATGGATTACGCTTTTAATCTTTTCAATTAAATTTGTTTGATTTTTTGATAGTTCTTTGTACTCATTGACGGAACTTTGGTTTCAAATATAGCTATACTACTGTTCTTTATAACATTGCATCCTTCATATCATTCATATCAGTAATGTTTCGACTTTCGATTCCATTGAAGAGAGGTTGTTCAATATAGCACCGGATACAAAGTAGAGAACTGTAAGAACCGTAGTTATATTTTACATGTATTACAAAAGTCAAACAAAATCAACTAAAGTTGAGGGACCATTAAGGTTAATGCTCAAAGTTGATGAGGCTAATTAAGTAAAGATCTAGACATAACACATGGTATTGGAGCTAAATTCAAAAGGTAAACCAAAACTTAAAGAAACACCCATGTTCATGGTATGGTAACTATCAAATCTCAACTTTTATAGAAATGTGGAGACAAAATAAATTAATAAGTTTGAAAATGACACCATTGAGTTTTAAAGATCCATTTGTACAATTTAAAAAGAACTTATTTTTAATCTTTTTTTTTTTTGAACGGCCAACGAATGTCCCGGAAAACCCGGAGACTATTTACACCAGTTGAGCTCATTCCAGGGAAAATCCACCTCCGCGAGCGGCCGGGTGGTAAAACCTGGGAGCTCAGGGATCGAACTTGTGACATTTCAGCCCCAAGTCTCCCCTCATCGCCAATGCCTCTTCCAAAGTGCTGCCCGTAAGAATCGAACCTGTGTCTCAAGTAGAGAACACAAGCTTCCTACCACTACACCACAATGGAAGTTGCCTTATTTTTAATCTAATATTAGACGAGTTAGATGGGTGGGGATCTGATCCCAATCCCAAAAAAAATTTATGGGTTCGAGTCTTGAGGGTGGCGGCTTTATCTTGTACGTATATGGTATATATCATTTGTTTTGATATATATTATTTTAATTATTGAAGATTTATTGTTTGAGGATTAGCTTTTGGTTTAAAGGGGAGTTAGATGAGATTAGTAGAACATGAGGACAACTGCCAAAACAAGAAAAAAGTAGAACATGAAGATAAGCTGCATTGAATTCAAAAAGTAGAGTGGTGATGGGGGTACTGAATAGAAAGAAGAAAAGACATGTTAGATGTGCTCATCTTCCATGTGAAGCCCTAAAGTCAAACTATCCATCTCTTTCCTCTACACCTTTTCCCTTCCCATATCTTCATTTTCTAAACTATAAGTTATTTAAAATAATATTTAATAGATTTTTTTAAACGACCAACGAATTTCTAAAAAAACCTAATTCGTACATCTACACTTTTCATAAATGGATTTTCGAATGTAGTTACTACCTTTACTAAAGTAATCTTTAATAGCACGCTTGTTCTTCTCTTAGGAAATTTGAATAGAGTCTAGTAGAGGCGAAGCAATGGATGATGGGATAGTGAGGGATGAGTGAGAGTACCGATTCATGACCATTGGGACTGCTAAAATAGAGGGTGAAGCGGGAATTTCTCATAGAATTGAATTGTAAAAGAGCTTATCAACTCTTTGATTTAGCTTCCGCATATTGTATAGAGTTTGGAGAGGGACCGGAATGCTTCGCCATATGTAATATATATATATAGTTTTACCTTACACTTTTGTAAGAAGAATTTGTTTTTCATGAATTAAACCATAGTACTTCAAAAATCAAAAGCAATAAGTTCAGATTTGTTACAATGCTGGTCCTCTTTGTGACTCAAAAAGATTGACAAAAGAGTACCAATTAATATTTTTTTGTTCTACAAAAAAATTATTTCATATGTATAAAGGATACTCTTTTTTTTTTGAACAACAAAAATTTATTCACCACCACCAAAACAACCCAGCCGCAGCAAGGAGCTGCCAAAGCAAACAAACCCAACACCAACACTACATCATACGCATACTAGTCCAATCTATAGTCTTCCTACTTCTATTATTACACCAAAAACCAACGAGACTTTTGATGTTACATAAAAGTCTATCTAACGAGGGACGGATATCTCGGAAGACCACCCGGTTCCTCTCATCCCAAAGACACCAAATAGCCGTGTAGATCACCGCAAGGAGCAGCAACTTCTTGTCCCTAGCCACCTGCGAAGAGCTGGGCCACAGCAGCCGCTCGGCCAGACTCCCTCCGTTACACCTCGGGATAGCGAACCAATCCGCCACCCATATCCAGATCTCCGCAGCCAGAGGACAGTCCTCAAACAGATGCTTCGTCGATTCCTCCCTCTGGTTGCAAAATCTGCACATAGTCAAACCGATTTGCACACCTCTCCGGCGCAAAGCCACCGCAGTAGCTATGCGATCTTTATGAACCTTCCACAGAAAGCAGTTAACCTTCATTGGAACAAGACTGCACCACTCGAAGGTAGACCTTTGCAGCCCAGAAGCCTCAGCGAACCTGTCACGGACGTCTTTGGCACTAAACGGGGCAGAACCGGACCCAGACCCACCCCAAACCCAGCCACCATTGTACCAATTGATCAACCCTTCTAAGTCAACACCTTTATCCTTAATAGATTTGACAGCCATGATAATGTTCTTCCACACCCCTGTTATCCCATACTTACACGGAAATAAGCCGGGACGACCATCCACCTTGTGAATAGCATTAATCACCAAAGCCCAAAGACTATCTTCTTCATTTTTCAATCTCCAAAGCCATTTGCTTAGGAGACTAAGATTGAAATCATCCAACCTCACAAGCCCCAATCCCCCAACCTTCTTAGCCTTGCAAACCTCCTCTTTTTTACCCAATGGATTTTGTTCTTATCCCCGGAACCACCCCAAAGAAAACGAAATCTAATCTTGTCAAGTTCCTCCACCACCACTTTGGGGGCTTTATATAAAGAAAAGACATAAGTTGGAAGGCTATCAAGGACGCTCTTCACGAGCGTAAGCCGGCCACCGAAAGACAACATCCTTGCTTTCCACCTAGAGAGCCTTTTTCGAACCACGTTAAGAATCTGCTCCCAAAATACCACCCGGTTCATGTTCGCCCCCACCTTCAAACCTAAATAATCGAAGGGGAGCCTTCCACCGGAGCACTTAAGGATTTGAGCCGCCCGAGAAACATCATCATCCCCCACATTAACACCATAAAGAGCACATTTAGAGAAATTCACTCTAAGGCCCGAGACCAAATAAAAACACCGAAGGATCCTTACCAAGTTAATAGCATTGTCATCACACCACTCCCCCATAATCATGACATCATCGGCATAGAAAATATGGCTTAGAACCGGACCACCTTTAGGAAGCACAACCCCTTTGATGATCCCACAATCTCTAGCCTTACACAACATCCAATCCAAAGCCTCCATTACTATAACAAAGAGGTACGGGGAGAGTGGATCACCTTGACGGACGCCCCTAAAGCAATTGAACTCATCCGTCGGGGACCCATTGACTAGAACCGAGGCCCTGGCCGAAGAAAGGATCCCTTTCACCCATCGTCTCCACAACTCCGGAAACCCCATTTGACCAAGAATGGAATCAATGAAACTCCAATCAACCGAATCATAAGCCTTTCGAAAGTCGATCTTGAACAACAGTCCCTCCTTCTTAGCCGATTTCCACAACGAGACCACCTCATTTATGATTAAGGGGCCATCAACGATATTTCGACCTACCACAAAACCCAATTGGGTCTCCGAAATGATATCCCCCAAAACCTTCTTCAATCTACCTGCGAGCACTTTCGAGATGATCTTTGTTATACTACCCACAAGGCTAATCGGCCTGAAGCTACTAAGATCCGTCGCATTATCAGATTTGGGAATCAAATGAATGAACGAGGACGCACACCCATGTGAAATGGTACCGTGGCTAAAGAAATGATCAAAAACACACCCAACATCATTCTCCAACTCCTTCCAAAAATATTTAAAGAAACCAAGATTAAAACCATCGGGGCCGGGAGCTTTATCACCATCACACTCCCAAATAGCCGACTTGATTTCATCCTTAGAAAACGGTTGGACAAGCATGACACATTGCTCAGCCGTGATGGATCCTATGCCTTGACAAACCAGATTAGGTATCTCGGTCCTATTTCCAGAAAACAAGTTAGCAAAAAAACTTTTCGCTTCGTCTTTGATTAAATTGGGATCCACCACCCAATCTCCATTAATCCACAGCCCCCCAATACGATTAACTGCCACCGAAGCATTAATAAGACCATGGAAATAAGCCGAGTTCTCGTCTCCGTCGACCGCCCATTTAACCCGAGCCTTTTGAATTGTTTCACATATTATATATATATACAATAGAAATTGAGGATGAATAGTGATGTTTTCGTTTCTCATAGTTTGGCCACGTGATTTTGTTGCTTTGACGCTTTCTACCCCTAAACTTTTACAATTTGTTTTTTAATGAAATAGCAAACTTTCGGTTTTCATAGTTTGGCCACATATGTTTCATAATTTTACGTTTTCTACCCTCAAACTTTTAAAGTTTTCTTTTTTTGTTTTTGTTTTAAGTTTTGTTGTCTTCTACTTTGGCCACGAAACTTTTAACTTTTCTACTTTCGTTTTTAGTATACTTTTATATTTTATACTTTCATCACGAGAATTTTACGTTTTATACCCCTTAACTTTTTAACTTTCATTTTTTATCCGACTAATTTTATTTTTAGTATACTTTTAGAGTTTTTTACTTTGACGATGACTTTTTTCATAGTTTTATACTTCGTCAAAGTTTTTTTTTGTTTTAAGTTTTGTTATATTTTACTTTGGCCACGAAACTTTTAACATTTTATTTTTGTTTTTAGTATACTTATACCACAAGACTTTTAAACTTTTACGTTTTATACCCTTTAACTTTTTAACTCTCTAACTTTTAAAACTTTTTTTTTGTTTTAAGTTTTGTTGTGTTCTTCTTTGACCACGAAACTTTTAACTTTTCTACTTTCGCTTTTAGTATACTTTTATAGTTTATACTTTCATCACGAGACTTTTAGACTTTTACGTTTTATACCCCTAACTTTTTAACTTTCGTTGAGCATATAAATTCAACGCCGTGCACCACGAGACTTTTAGACTTTTACGTTTTATACCCCTTAACTTTTTAACTTTCGTTATAGTTTTATACTTTCACCACGAGACTTTTAGACTTTTACGTTTTATACCACTTAATTTTTTTTACTTTCGTTCATTATACAAATTAAACCCCGCAGCAACGCGCGGGGTGGTAAACATCTCGTTTTTTATATAACAAATGGCAACTTTGAGTTTCTTAGATACTTACCACTCATAAATCGAATACCGACATATGACATTTTGCCAAGGGGCATTTCAGTTGGGCGCCACATCATTCTTTTTTCCTTATAGGTTTTTATTGTTATATTTTTATATCGTCGCGTTTACCTATCATTACCATTACATTGGCATATTTGGTTACTATGTACGAATGAAATAAATCATTGTTTCGTGTTGTTTGATAGTTATTAGAAACGAAGTAATCGAATATAATTTACCAAGATTTTCATTTAAGATTAACATACTTGTTTTATATTTATATTTTCAATTTTTAAAAATTTTGATTTTTTAATTTTGATTTTTAGCTTTGTATGAATTTATATTTTTATTAATTTATTTTTTATTAAATATTTTAATTTTTATGTTTTTATTTTATTTTATTTATTTTATTTATTTTTTTTATTTTTTATTTATATTGTTTATTTTACATTTATTTTTATTATTATTTTTTTTGTTTGTTATTTTATATTATATATATATCATTTGCAAAAGTGTTGTCAGTCACTAAGTTTGAACTGTTCATACCACAAGTTTCTTTTATATTGGCGAAGGTAGCGGTGGTTTACACGTTTTAGAGACATGTTTTTTGGCTCCTCCTTAGTTTACACGTGTTACAACACATACAAACAGCTGTCTTTTGTTGGCCTCGAGACCCCCTTTATTTAGTCCATATGGGTGTATATTCAGCCAAGATTTTTCTCTCTCTCTCTCTCTCTCTACTAGAAGATTCTTCTCCATCGGTTGTTCCCATCTCTCACCGGAACGACGGTGATGGTGACTTTGAGATTAAGGATCTCCACCGGTTTGGGGGTATTTCGCGTTTAATGTTGCTCACGTTGAAGTGGCGGCCGTTTGGTCGTTGCTCCGTTGACGCAGCCGCGATCTAGGCTTTCTTTGATGACGATGGCCCTGTTGTTGTTTGCTTACGATTGTTCTGCCGAAAGAGTGGCTCTTCATTTAAACCCATTTGCACTCTCTCTCTCTCTCACAATGATTCTCTCTCTCTGTCACCACCCAGAGCAAATCTCTCTTTCTCTCTCAACCGACGAGCGGCTCTTCAATAGCCGGAAGATGATGATGACGATCGATTGGCGGTGACGGAAGATGTCGATGATGATGTCGTCTGTCCGTCAGTTGCGCCGACTCCGGCGATACGTTGATGCTCCGGTAACGTCGAAGCGACGACGTCGTTACTCCGTTTCCGTTGAGTTAACGACGTCTATAGTCACCTCTGTGGCTTTTGGCTTTTTTTTCTAATTGGTGGGGTTTTACTGGATTCGTGTGCCTGTTGGTTTTGCGGTAGTCATCTGTGATGGTGGCGACGGTCGGTGGTGCGTACAAGGACCCAGATCTGAAAGGATTTGAATATTAAAGGTGATTTGGTTTTATTAATGTTGGGTTCTTGACCTTTGGGGCTGTGATTTTCTAGCCCTAATCTTATACGGAAATGGGTTTTTGAGATGCGGGGTTGTGATTTGGTTGTGTTTAGCATTTGGGTTTTCTAGAACCTGTGTTAGGGTTTCATGGTTGTGGCTCAAATCAGTATATCGCATATCTGAATGGCATGATTTTTGACTTGGGTTTGTGATGATCTTGATCGAATGGGTACTTTCTTTAAGGCTATGATGATCTTCAATGGAGATCTGAGCCATGGCGGACATTGAAGTGACGCTGTCGTGATTATAAGTTCATATCGGTTCTTCACTTTCTGAAGTTATCTGATTTATGATGCCTTTGTTTTTGGCTATGATGAATTGAAATTGTTACTTGGCGAGGCAATAACCTAATGGTTTTTTGCAGCCAAAGAATAATTTGGTGAGACAATAATCTAACGGTCGTTTGCAGCTAATGATTAACATAATCTGAGCCATTTCGAATATTTTTAGTTGTCATTTTGGTTTTGTGAGTTTGGTGGTATGATTTGGGTTGTGTGTGTTGTGATTATTTCCTTTGTTTTGGTTTTTTAAGAGTTTTTTGTTTTTTTGGGGCCATTGGACTCTTACATTTTCTTTTTTATAATTTCAAATGATTTTTCTTAGATTTGGAAAGCGAGTTTCACACACCAAACACTCTTAGTTTTGTTGGTTTTGATAGGGTGTTCATGCTTCTGTTTTAACGGCTTTTATGTCAAAACTTAAGCCAAAAGGACTTGAAAATAGAATACTCTCTTTGGTGAATATCTCATAAACTATAGAGGATCACAAAGAATCAATGCAAAAGCTAAAGCTTTAACTCCCTGTTACATCATCAGACTTAACAGCATTACACCCGAAAACGAGGCCTTGCCCGTCGCAACGCGCGGGTCGCAGATCTCGTTTATATTATGATTGTTTTTTGTTTTTATTTTATATTTTTATTTTACATTTTTCGTATTTTTTTACTTTTTATTCTTACTTTTTATTTTTTTTCATAAATTTTGAAGAAAAAATCAAGTTTGATAAAGATTTTCATTCTATTATTTGAAGAAATCGAAAAAATAGTCCTCCCCAAAGGAATGAAAATCTCTAGAAATGAAAAAAAAATCATATTTGTTGGTCCATTCAATTCCAATGTACTACCAAACATATTATTTTTAATTACAAAATAATGACTCATTCCATTACACTTTCAATTTTTGTATACCACTGCCTTAGTTTTCTTTGATACAAATTTATCATCAATTAAAACTATAAGAATGAAACTATTAAGACTTGGTCTTCCAGAAACAAACTATCGTTTCTTTAAATATGAAAAGTTAAGACGAAATTGACGAAACCCCATGTTGCACAACCCAAAACCTACACGTCTTGCATTATATATGTAAAATTATTAATAATACATATCTATTCAATGTTCCTTACTATAAATGTAGAATGATCAACGTCAACGTCTTGCATTATATATGTCCCAAGAGACAGCTTGATAGTAAAAATTATGGCCCCCAATTTTATGGTTGTAGATTCAAATTCTACAAAGTATAGGTAGATGTAGTGATCTTTTAACACGTAAAAAAAAAGTCAACATATATATGTCAATGATAATGATACCTTGGACGTGGTCGGCCATTTTTTCTTGTAGGTCTGCTTACATTTCAACTCATTGCTTTATTGTTAATTAAATGCATTATAAATGCATTGTCGTGCTAACCATTGGTGGTTATACACTTATACTTGTATGTTTACACTAGGACTTGTTCTTGTGGTTATTGGCACTGAGTGAAGACTTGGGACTGAAAGGTCACATGTTCGATCCCTGAGCTCCCAGGTTTTATCACCCAGCCGCTTGCGGATGTGGATTTTTTCTGGAATGGGCTCAACTGGTATAAATACTTCCCGGGTTTTCCGAAAGATTCGTTGGCTATTGAAAAAAGTACTTGTATGTTTACAAAATCATTAAGGTTTGGAAAATCCGAATCGGTTAGTAAATTAAGAAGCTCGAATGGTAAATGGTTCAATTAATTTGGTCCAGTCTTAATTAAAAGTTAGTCGACATCCAAGAGAGCATACATGCATCATGGACGTGTTGATCAATTATTGATAAACGTGATAGAACACTGATAAAAGATCATGTACCTGATAAACCCGTACGTAGAAGAGGAGAAGGAAGACATGATGGACTTGGTTCTCGTTTAAGGTGTGTTTCTAGGGTGGTTCATGTGAAGAAGTTAGTTCATGGGTTTGATGATGAGAACCGTGAGAAAGATCGAGATGATGATGAGATTAAGAGGTGTTTAGGATCTCTAATGTTTAGCATCGGGAAATTCAATTTAATAAGGGGGGGGGGGGGTATGGTTTGTAGAAAAAAGTTTTAGGCAAACTTTTTAACCAATGGGATGATGAGAGAAAAAAGTTTAAACTTTAGGTGTTTTGTGGTGGGTATTATGTTTGGCAAACTTTGGGTATTTTGAAGAATGGACCCACACATCACACACATAAATATTCGGCAAGCATCGACAAGTTTTTGCCGATTTCGAGCCCCAAGTTTGCCGATTTCACTTTGCCGATTGGTGAGGTATGATTTGCCAAAAGTTTGCCGGAAATTTATTGTTGCCGAAGGGGGTATGCTGAGAGCATATCGCCCACCCTAAGTAATTTTATATAATTAGAGAAATAACTTTAAGAACACATATTAAATATTTTAGTGTTTTAAGATGGGTTATTGTCAATGGGTTTCCAGTGGTTTTGCTCTGGTTTATAACATGTTCGGCAGTTCATATACAAAGTGATATCGTTAACGGTTTCAGTTTAATCGGTCTGACCGGTCTTCATCTCAAAACATTGGAAATTCATACAAAGTTCCACGTAATACCCTTCTAATTAGGGTGTGTAAGTTGACTTTTTAATATAAATATAGATATAATGTGACACTCTACCACCAACCTAGTGATACACATGTTAGCCGTGGCATATATTTGTTGATACATGTTGCATAGTGAATCGTTTTACCAAGCTGAACTAACAGGGAAGAATCCCGAGAAGAAACGTTTTTAAAATGCTATTAAACCGATAGTCTTATCATTTTTACTGGTCGGATCGATTTAACTTGATTTAAAAACTGAATAACGTTATAATATAATAAAACGTAAACTATATAATCAGATAGTTTTATATATTCAATTGGCCTTGGTACCCTCAAGGCTATGAATTTAGGTATGCTCGCCAAATGGTGGCGACGATTTAAAGTGGAGAATAACTGCTTATGGAGAAAGATTATTTGGTCCATTCATCACTTTTCTAGATCTTGAGCTTAATTCCGGCCCATATACTTACGCCAATTTTTGGATCAACATTTTGAGAATCATTTTAAAATCGGTTTAGGCTGAGTTAGAAAATGTCAAAACAGGATCATCTCATATCGATTTAGATTAGAAAATCATTTATAACTGGGAAAAATGGATTAGATTGAAACATGTTGTAATTAGGTTCCTATATGTTTTCGCTTTTAGCAGACAGGGTCTCAAACCTACTTTATACTGATGGATCGATTTGATCCAAATGTTTTTACCCAAATCGATTTTTGGATCAGTTTTAGAACCAAGGATCGCGGCGAGTCTTGATGTGCAAGTCAAGTTGATATTATCTATATGTATATCTATAATATATTATAAATACTAGGGTGTCCACCGGTGCGACAACACTGGTAATACATTTCAATAATTAATTGGTGAAGTATCATATAATTTTATAGGTTTAACGAGACGTTTATATTTATATAAAATAAAAATGATTTTCAAAATTTAGTCAAATATTGTGAGATATATATTTTTTGAACGGTCAACGAATCCCCCGGAAAACCCGGGGAGTATTTACACCAGTTGAGCTCATTCCTGAAAAAATTCACATCCGCAAGCGGTCGGGTAGTAAAACCTGGAAGCTCAGCGATCGAACTTGTGACCTCTCAGTCCCAAGTCTCCCCTCATCGCCAATAACCACTAGGACAAGTTATATCTCTAAATTAATTTCGCTATTAATTGTTTGTTCGGTTACTTTTCTGTATCTAATAACATATTATAAAGACGATTTTGCCTTTTTAAACTCTTAATTTTTCAAGTAAAGGATATGTTTATCATTCTCAAATATATTATAACGAGACGTAGACCCCCCCGCGCGTTGCGGCGGGGCTTACTAAATGAACAGACATCGATACAATAATACTTAACAAACCAGAAACAAATATTTCAATAAACTACGCATCTGAAATTTTTTCTTTACTCTATCCAATGAAAAACAAAATCATACTCTTTAGTGAACAAAAAAAAAAATTATACTCTTTGTACTTCCAATTTGCTTTTCAACATCTTTCTAGTTCCTTTTAAATCACAAACTGAAGAAGCTTTAAAACAACCAAACCTTAAATGGCTAACAAATATAAAAAAAGAACCAATGAACACTCAAGAATTTCGAAAACACCAACCAATACCTCATATAAAAATCATATGAAAGATTACTAATGATAGTCATATGTCTAAAAGAAATATGAACCAAATGAGAGATTCAAAACCACTTACAAAATCAAAACAGAGAAAAGATTGAAACTAATAATTTCAAAACAAATGACCTTACCCTTTGGCTTCAATGAACTCCTTCAGATTTTGCCAAATCCCTTTGTCATAGAGATTCCTAAACCTTGTTGCTATTCCTGTTTCTCCTGGACAGTCAAAGGTTACTCTGTAAATCGTCTCGTAAAGAATTAATAATGATACTCATGTTATGGTCAAACAAATTGTTTTTGAAATTCAAAAACATATGAATTTTCTCACATAGCTACATATCTCTGTTTCACTAATCACTTATAAAGTTTAAATTAGGAAAGCTGATGAAGCCCATATCACTCACATTAGTACATTTGAATCAAAAGTCAAAGTGTCAATTTCCTTGTTTATAATAAATGGGGGCACACGATCCACAATTACCTGGTTGAGAGTGAATGATATGCTGAAACTCTGGATATTTCTTCCAGTGTGTCTGCAAAAACATAAATCCATGAAGCAGATTTATATGACCAACGACCAGAAATACATAGATTATATTTGATTAGATAACTTACCCATTCCACTTAGCACCAAAACAGAAAATAAAAAGCATAGGCTCAGATCATCATAGAGGTTTATAAGAGAAGTTTAATTTATGGTCCTATGGCTGCAAAACGTATTGCCAGGCCAAAATAAACCAAAATTTACTTTGAACCCGTACTCGGAATAATCATCACATTCTAAAACATATTGCCAAGCCAAAATAAACCAAAATTTACTTTGAACCCCTACTCAAAGTAATCGTCACATCCTTATAATCGAACCATCATAGCGACATGAAAGCAATCAGAGAAGTTTAGCAGCCTCAAAGCAACAGAATTGAACCATCATAGGAGTAACTAACCCAACCAATCAATACAATGAAAAACCATACACATCAAAGCCAAGTTAATGATTTGATATGCATATAAATAACTTGCTAGGCTCAGATCATCATAGAGATTCATAAGAGAAGTTTATGGTTCTATGGCTGCAAAACTTATTGCCATGCCAAAATAAACCAAAAATCATCTTGAACCTCAACTCAGAACAATCATCACAGCCTTATAATCGAAGCATCATAGGCTCATAGCAACATAAGCAATTAGAAAACTGAAGCTAAGAGATGAGGAACACAGAGAGATTATTACACTGGCTGAAAAAATCTTGCCTCGCCAAGATAATTATCTCTGCACGATAAACCAAAAACATCAGCTTTGAGAGATTATCAAGAGAATCACACAGAAAAAGGGAATCTGGATGCCACCGACATACATGTTGTAAGGGGTATAAAGTGTCAAAACCACAAAGTTTTGTGGTCAAACTCTAAGAAACAAAAAGTTTCCTATTCAACTTCAAATTTGTATTGTATATTATATAAATGTTAATCGTCGCTGCTTACATCTCAGGTTCACTACCGGAGAGCAAAAATTAAAGTTTACTCAAATCCGGAGAGAAAAGAGAGAGCAAGAAGATATTGAGACAACAATAAGGCTCTGGCTCTTAGTCTTTTACAATGTCTTGTAAATCACAGTAGTCATACCTGTTAGCAGAACACTTTTGATCATATATGTCTGGTAGGCCATCATGTATGAGAAAAGTGATATGTAGGGCTCAGATTTTTAGTTATGCATCAAAGAATCGGCAGGGGTCTCGGTGAGGGGTGCGTTAAACAGAGTTCTCGCGCCTCCGGCTCACCATAACCATCACTGTCGGGAACAGAGATATTTTAGAAAATCATCATAGCCAGGGTTCTTCAAAAACACAAAAGCAAGGTTTCAGCCAAAAGAAGCATCATCATTGCCCCATAACACTTAAGAACTCCAAAAATCCTATTTTAGATCAATACACTTCCTTCCAACAGTACATCTGAATTAACCCATATCACCAAGGACTTTGCTCATACACCGGCATTGAAGACGACGAACGGTACATCGTTGCCGGTAAGATCATCACAAAGCATAACACACCAAATCGCAACATGCAAACCAAAATCGACAAAATCTCTATTTCAGATTTCAGTTTCGGGTTTTAGAAAACTCAAGTACCAACCAAATGATAACCCCACTGGTCAAGAACACAGTTTCGTATCAGACTCGGGTTGTTGAAAGCCCATTTGTTCAAGCCAAAACCGACAGAATCTAGGGCAATTGTTGAAAACCCAAAAGCAAACAACAGATAAAGTAAACATAAGTAAACGGCGAAGACAGAAGTCGATGAATCGACCTCCAGCCGTGAATCCGGCGAAATCCAATTACCCACGACGGATCGGAACAATCACAGATATAAATCGTACCTTGAAGATCATCAGATCTACGACATCGTGATCTCAAAGTTTGTTTAGAACAGACGTCGTTAACTCAACGGCAACGGAGCGACGCCGTCGTCGCTTCGACGTCACCGGAGCCTCAACGTCGGCGACGGAGCAACTACATCATTTACCCACAAATCAGACAAATAGGAACATTTTTTCTAGATCTCAACAATCGCTTTAACGCCTCAACGTCGGAGACGGAGCAACTACATCATCGACCCACAAATCAGAGAAATCAGAGCGTAGAAAGATAATAGGGAGAAGAATCCGGTGAGATTTTTCTGCCATCCATAGATTTGGGGGTTTTTAGAAACCCTAACTCATGAAGGATTCATCGCTACCAGATGAACTCATCACAAAACACAATCATCAGCCATGTCAGACCACCAGAGTGCAAAGACCACCACTGATCAAACGAACGGCAAAGTAAATCGCCACCGATTCAACGGAGCAACACCTTAACGGCAGCCGCTTCGACGTGAATCGGCGTCCGGCAACATCATCGTCACCGGCAGTGGCGTTGGATCTGGAAGAGAGAGAGAAAGCCAGAGGTGTAAATCGTTCCCACGACATCAACGTCACCGCCATGGCGGTTGTTTTGTAGGAGAAAGACAGGTGTAGAGAGACTGATATATGTCATCATCCACCGCCAAAAACTACAAATAAGGAAAAAACACATCTAACGGAAAAGTCTCAAGGATCCCACCAACATACATGTTGTAAGGGGTATAAAGTGTCAAAACCACAAAGTTTTGTGGTCAAACTCTAAGAAACAAAAAGTTTGTAAGGGATATAAAGTGTCAAAACCACAAAGTTTTGTGGTCAAACTCTAAGAAACAAAAAGTTTCCTATTCACCTTCAATTTGTATTGTATATTTATATAATATATTATAGATAGATACATACATTAGTTTTTAAAAGTTGAATGGGTTAAAATTATTTTTTATGAATTTAACCACCTTAAGTATCATTAAATAATAAAAAGGAACCGAATAATAGAAATCTAACTATGTAGATACTCAATTTCATGTTTATCTAAGTTCTCAAAATCATTTTTGTTTTATATGATTTTATATTTATTTTATTTTATAAATTTTTGTTAAATTTTATAATCTATATTAATTACCACGTTAGTAACCTGTGTATTACACGGGCTGAATAGAAAGTAATAATATTAGATAAATACAAAAGAAAAATATAATAATAAAAAAATTCGCAAATTATGATTGATATAAAATTCTTATAACATTTAAAATTTTATTATGTTTGACAAGTTGTTGATTACTTTCCATAAAAGACTAAAATTATTGAGTAAATTAATCAAATCTATATTAATTTTATGAAAATTTCAAAATAAAAATTTAGTTTTGATAAAATTGATAATTAATCTTAATTGATGATTAGTAAATTGGTAATTGATTGTGAGCTTGACATGTGATAGTGGTGATGTGGACTATTTATTAATATGTCACGTGGCAAAAAATTTATTGCTTTATTAGGCGGGTGTGACAAATGGCAGTGAGCTTTGGACACAAATGGGCTCTTTAATGTGATAAGTGTTAAAAGCAGGCTTCAAGAAATCAAGTATGGTGAACCGGTTCAAATATTTTGTTGGAACTCATGGGCTCCAAAGAAGGTTTCAGTTTTAGCATGAAGAATTTCGCTAAACAGATTGATTGCCAACTCACGATGCGCTTTCCATCAGAAATGTTAGTATGCCATCAACCGCTTGCCCTTTATGTGCTGAGCACTGTTAGACCGTGGACCACATTTTTACCTTGTGCTTACACGTTCAGTTACTTTGGGATTTTATTTCGAGATGGTGTGGTATCTCTACTTTTTTTTTTTTTTTTTTTTTTTCTTTCCATATGCGGGGCGGAAGACTTGCTCAAAATGCATTAGTGCATTCAGGGTTCAAGTGGGAGGAAAAAAGTAGTTCACTTGGTGATACTAACTGCATTCTACAATTTACTACAACCCAACCTTTCTAGAATCATTGATGACATAAAAGTATTGAGATTTTTGTGGCTTAGAAACAGATCTAAACGTATGGTAGCTTAGGATGAGTGGTGCAAGTTTAGTTTTCATTTTGATGTAATCTTCTCTTTTATTTCTTGGTGTACAATATCGGCTTTTTAGCTACTTGCTTTGCCAGTTTGCCCTCATTTTAATAAAACTTTGTTGCCCCTTCCAAAAAAGAAAACATAAATTGATGAAGAGCAAAAGAAGAGACTCAAAAGCCCATAATGTAAAATTGATTCCATAAAATGATAAAGATAATACAACACGGGCTGAAAAATTACATGTGGGCTCTGTTGGGCCATTAAACCTTTTGGATCCATTTCTAGCTTTGACTTCTCGAGTCAACACATCCTCGAATCACTTTGGCTTTTACTCTTTTGCTGAATTATCGATGTGAACACATCCTTCAAGTCGGCTCCTTTGGAGCCCTAAATCGTCACATTTTATGTTCATAGTTAAGGTTCGTTTCTTCTATTTGCTCCTTCTAATTTAAACTTCGAATTAATCGCTTAATGCTATGTTTGATGTTGTGTATTCCTTGTTTTATTCAGTTTGAGAATCATGTGTGTTTTATTGTAGGACTATGCGAAGATGAAGGTGAATTTGACGTTTTTGGTTGCTCTGTTTCTAATCTCAGTCGCAGTTCACTGCGCTAATCCGGATCCTGAAGTAATCCCCCTCACTTTTAATTAGATCACGTGGTTTGTTTGATATAGAAACTGTTTTTTAAAACACAAATTCAATATTTATGTAATAAAACCTGGCTCATTAAATTCAATCCTGGAACTTAATTTTGACCTAGCTGGCCAGCTGTAGTTGATGTTTGATGTTTCATTGGGGTGGGGTGTTTCTTGAAGTGATATCTTAATGGGCTAAAACTTGGATTTAGGTGAAGAAGAATGCACATGATGATTTAGGTTTAGAAAGAGGGACAAAGTCTGACCCCAAAATTAGTTTAAACGAGAAATCGAGCACATCAAGCTCTAATTTAGAATCTAAGCCGGTGGACCTTGATCTTTCGAAGAAGGAAAAAGTTCCAAATGATATTCAAAATGCTAATGTGGGCGAGACTAAGAGTGTTCCAAGTAAGCAATTAGGGGGTAAAGATGTTGGTAGCGTGCAAAAGGGTTCGAAAGATAAGGATTTGGTAGACAATGCTGAGAAGAAAAGTAAAACTGATGAAGGGTCAGGATCTAAAGATGTGCCCGTGGTGGAAAGTTTGTCATCTAAGAGGACGGGAAGTTTTCGAGGTGAATTATGTGATTCATCTTTCAAGTGCACAATTGGTAAGGGTGAAAATCCTGGAATGATTGCATGTCTAAGTGTTCCCGGAGATGGTATGTATTCTTCCTTCATGTTTATTTTATCATTTTGCTTTAGTTCGTATTAGCTTATTTGTTTGTTGATTTGGTTCCGATTCTCAATGCTTACCTGCACATCAATATTGCAAAATATTCTCCCCTAAATTTTTTTAAGTAAAAATTGATGATGCTTCTTAAATTAATGCCAGCATATTTCAATTTATAGTTTCTTTTAATAGAGATTGATAGAGTTTTCTATTTAGTACGTACCCCATCTTAAATGTTTTGAAATTTGGTTGATATCTTTGGGATATGAAGTTCCTTCATGTCAAAAGCATATCGACATATATGTTTTTCTTACATTTGTCCTCTTATAGATTATAGTACTCAGTATTTACTGATTTTTTTAAAATCATTCAAAATCCTGCTTCAATTGGTTGCATTATGTGATAAGTGTGCTTTACAAGTTACAACATGCGCATTGGATGATTAATGCTAGAATTTCATGTGGTATTAGGAAAAGTTGCAAAGTGGTCACTCAATTTTTTAGTAGCATAATGAAAGCACCTTGGAATCAACATGCTTTAAAGAAATCTTTTTGAATAATCAGTGTGCAAATCTGTAATCTGTTATGTAGCTTAGTGTCATACTCTATATGTAACGAAAAATAGTAAGGAGTGTATTCCATACAATGAGAACTGCAATAGTTTCAACCTTAAAACTGAAAGCTTTCTTCTTCAGGAGGCTTTTAGATTGATGTGCCTATTTTCACTTTGTCATTACTCATTACAAAAATTGGTGATATTGATTAGGGTCTACAAGTTATTCATGTTTTGTCATTTTGATTGGTATTTATAGTATTGACTATTAGCAAAAAAAACCCGTTACCTTAATCATTTTGCATGAATTATTAAATTTGTTTTATATGATAATCATTTATTTCTTAAAAAATAATTATAAAAGTGTGTTTCCTATGAAAAGCATTATTTGTATATATAAAACAATGAACTTTGATAAAAAAAAAGATTTATAAAACCCGTTATATTTTGAAAATCCATTTATTTCATTCATATTAATTTTAGTATTTTGTGTACTCAAATCTGTATCATATGATTATGTAGTATTTTTATATTCTTCTATCTTATTTATTAACTATCATTTATATAGCAGTTACTTATTACTCAAATTTTTGTCATTTACAATATTTAAAGAATCTGTTTAAAACTGTACCATTAATTGTATATAATTGCACAATTTTTTTCATTTAGATTAATGTTTGAATTCTTCCCTGAATCTACATCATGTTTGTCAATTATCTTCATCTACTCATCTATCTTCAAATTCTACACTTCTGCCATCAATCTACCACCAATGTTCTCCACTCCTCAACCAGCCGCAACCGTGAATAATGAATTATACAAATGCACCCCCGAGTCCCACCAGTTATCACTTTGAATCCAAAATTAAACTTGAACCCTAAAACAAAGCTGATCTAAACAAAAAGTCAAAAGTAACACAAATCTGAAAGCCACCTCTCTATTTTAAGATCAAACAAAAAAAAAAACACAGATCTAAATGCATGGAGGAAGGAGGTGATGGATCAAAACAAACAAAACCACATATATAAAAGGCCCTACATTTTAAAAATCCCAAAGCTAAGCAGACGGACACTCTCAAAATAGGAGCCCATTTAATATTGCAACACATCAGACAATAAAAGTAATCAAACACCCAATATGTGAGCATGAGAGAGACAGAGAAAAGGGGGTAAAGGAAGAAATAAAAGAAAACTGTAAGAGAGAATTGTGGTTGGCGGCGACAGTGGGTGGCGGTTGATGGTTGGCATTGGTGGTGACCTTTGGTGTTGATAAGTTGGAGGAGAGATCAGAAATACAAAATTTGGTGCCACACTGCCACCTCAGATTTTTTTGCAACCTCCTGAGTTCATATCAGTTTTTGCTATCTTACCAACTTTTTAACCTTTTACTGGCAAATAGGTAACCCGTAACCGGTTCCTTTTAATTTGTCAAGATTGAACAAATAAACCTATTATGCAGAGAAAATGTTGCGTTCCCTATATTAGAAATATTTTATCCTTTATGTTACCTCTTTGCAATTTGTCCAGAACTATATACTGAATCAAAATGCTTGCCTTTTTATTATTTGATCAGCACTGGTAGTGTATCATACAATAAGGTGGATACGGTCCTTTTAAAATCATAGTCAATTTATAATATACGCTATTCCTTGCGGCATGGATGTTATTTTTATAAAACTAAAAGCTAACTGATATCTTCTTGTCTTCTAGAGTCTACGGAAGTTTCCCTTTTAATTCAGAATAAGGGAAAGGGCCTGCTGGATGTGGATATTAGTGCTCCTGATTTTGTTCGTTTGGGGAAAACAAAGATTCAAATCCAAGAAAATGACGACGAAAAGGTAATTAGGTCTTATAAAACAAGATCAGTAAGTGAATCGGATAAAATTACCATTTGACCTGAGAATCTTTCCTTGCAGGTTACGGTCTCTATAGGAAACGGAAAAGCTGAAAAATTTATAACTCTAAAAACACATGAAGGCAGTTGTAATCTTGATTTTTTGGATTTTCTTACGCATAACCCTGTTAAAAAGTCAAACTATATGTCACAGTTGACTTACACCAACCTCTTCAGACGAACTCCGTTTCTTGGATTCTTATCTTTAGCTTTGATACTAGTAATAGTATCGGTTGTGGTGTGTGTGACCTATCAAAAAAGACGTTTCCTGAACAATGGCACAAAATATCAAAAATTGGATGCTCAACTACCTGTTTCAGGAGGGCCCAAGATTAATTTTGACCAAAAAGATGAATGGGATGACAGTTGGGGTGATGATTGGGATGATGTGGAAGCACCCAGTACTCCCTCCATGCCTCTTACTCCAAGCATTTCTTCTGCTGGTGTTTCTTCAAGGCGAGTTAACAAGGATGCCTGGAAGGATTAAAGTTATAATCAAGATTATGCTTTTTGATTAGGGTGATCTAAGATGTGGGGTAGAGTCCATTCCCTCCTGCAATCTCTTGATGCATTTGGCACGTGTATTTTTTTGTCGACATGTTTTGCAAGTTGGTGTACCATTTTTTCATGAACAACGACAGGATCTTGGATATCTTCTCATTTGAGTTAGTTCATTTTCTGCAATATTTCTCTATAAGTTTGAGTTCTGAAGTAAAGTCTTCTGATTTATGTGGATATTGGGTCATTTGGATTTTATCCACTTATTCTGCTGCTAGATTTCTTATAAATCTCTGTTCTAGAATTTCTTGTCATCTAAACAAAGTATTGGATCTTAAATTGTTGGATGGGCTTGTTATGCTGCTACATTTCTGTCTAAATCATAAACTAGTCTTTTATGGCTACTTATCATCTCATCTAGTTCTGGATCTTGGACCACTTCATTGACTTAGGGGTGTTTGGGATTGGTTGCTAGTAGTAGAGGCCGTAATTTTTGACATGAAATGTAAGGTACATGGTGGTGTTGCGGTTTGGGGAGGATAAAGATCGATGAGGACTCACAGCATGAGCCGAGATGTTGTGAGGGAGAAAACTTGCAGCAATTGTGGTTGATGGGTGGGGTGGGAATACCACTGTTTTCAGTATGAGTGGGTCTGGGGAGAGTCGTGGGACGAAACCGCACCCCCCTTAGGGTTGAGTTGCATGGGTTAAAGTCATAAACAGGTTGATACAAATACAACTAATTTGCTTAATAAATGAGTCATGATTTTGGCAGAGGTCTATTATATGATCAATCCGTTTTTTAACGACTAAATACGTATTGCACTTTAACTTCACTTCATATCTTAAGTGAGACTAGATCCAACATCTCTAGGATAAGAGCATAGATCTTTATCACCAGGCTAAGCTAGTGATAGTATATCAGGCCGTTTTAACCCATCAACCTTTCAAAGTTACAATAAAAAACTGAATAATAAGAATCACGTTTTATTATCATAAGATTAGTTTCTTTTGCATTTTAAAAGTTTTGTCCGGTTGATAGCTTAAATTGTTCAACTTGTCAAACACGACTCTATTCTGTAAAAGAGTTTAACTCTTAACCCAAACAAACATAAAAACACGTAACCTAAATACGGGTCGCTTAACCCATTTATTTAAATGTGTGAAACATATAGGATATACTAGTAATCAAAATGTAAGGATTTTAATTTGGTTGGTGCCTTGGTGGGTTGTATAAGTGGGTAAACATGTTAACATCATTAAGTAATGGGCTGAACATATAAACCGAATAGAGCCCCTTTAGTTGCAGATGTGAACCCAAACACAATATATGTATTAAAGGGGTTAGATATGAGTAATTCAAAACTTCAATATTTTCATCTTGTTTTAAAAATATCATCCCTTTAATTATGATATGCGTAGGACAAACTACTGTGAGCTACAATGATTCTAAGTCAAGGTGAGACAGATAGCATTCCACATACCAGCTCTATGGGTGCCGGATACCAAGTAATTTTAGGAGACTTATATATAAAAATTAATTAGGAGAGGGAGCTATGAGGGGGTAATGATTACACACTTTTCAGTCATAACCCTCTCTTGATGATGTTGCTGTCACATGACGCATAATACGGTAGGGGTGTTCAAAAATATCCGAAATATTTGAAGTCAAAATATCCGAAAATTCGGATATCCGAATTTTCGGATTCGGATTCGGATATTGATTTTGAACATTTTCGGATATTCGGATATCCGAAAAATATCTGAAATATATATATTTTTAAAATATTAAATTATATATATTATTTAGTTTACCATACTTTAACTTAAGAAACCTTAAATCTAAAGTTCTAAACTTCGATGTTCACTCTCTTTGCTTCTTTGAATCCCGTCGTCCTTCAAATCTTGACCCTCACTGGCTCAAAATGAAGACATTTTTTTTTATTTTTAAATACCAACAAAAAATAAAAAAAATGTCTTCATTTTGAAGCTCGAATCCGTGTGCAACAAGCTTGATAGCACTGATACTTATAGTCCATGTGACTCGAATCCGTGACTCAGAGAGTCACGAGCCGACTAGTCGAGTTTACATGGCCTTAGGTTTAGGCCTGAATTTTGAGCATGTTACCTCATCAGTTAACAACTATTAAATTCTTTTAAAAGTATTTAATTTGTTCTTTAATTAAGTGAAAAATCTAAGCAAAACATGCAATGAAACAGCATGGCCATGTTTCATTCCCCTTAATCAAATTACTCATCATTTGTCTTTCCGATGTCACTAATATTCTTTTTTTTGTTAAATAACAAACTAAACATTCTTGTTTATTTTTCTAAATGATAATGTAAATAGTGTCTTAATTCATTGAATTGGATTATTAAAAGAGTAGCATTTAACTTGTTTTCAATACACACGTAGGGGCAAAAACCAGTGGAGTTATTCCAGAACACGTGGACAGCATGTGTGGATTCATGTTTCATTCAAAATCTATATTTACATTACAACATAAATTAGAAACATGGCCTTTAAGTTAAGAAATTGCACCCATTGCCCTTTTTTATTAGATTGACTTACGGTTATCGTCCTTTTCACTAACAAATGTTAAGTTTTTTCAGTTAGTTAGAAATAAAATGACCATTTTACCCTGGAACTTAAAGGGCGAAAAATATAATTCTTACAATTTTTTTTCTATTTCATTTTTTTCACCAGTTTTATTAACTCTCTAGCATATAATAATATTTCTTTAATTATTTCAAAAATTAAAATTTATATAATTAAAATAACGACTATTTTTCTAGCGTTATTTTTTCTTTTTCTTTTAGTGTTTTCTTTGGTTTAGTTAATTAATCTACTATATTCCAATACCTATATATACAAACACATTGTTTTTAAAACCATTATTTTCTTCTTTTTTTGTTACACTCATATATATTATTTTCTCCTTTATTTTTTTTAGTATATATCTTTTCTCAAACTGTGTTATTGTCGACCATTTCTCTTAAAATATTTCAAATATAATAGATGTCGTTATAATCTTGTTTCAAATCTTCGAATAATATGTGCAAAATAACATTTTTATATTCTTTTTATGTGCAATTTTTTTTGTAACACCATTTTAAAACCGATCCATCAAAACCGTTAAAAATCGTCAAGAAAATAAAAAGAATATAAAAAATGTTATTTTGCACATATTATTCGAAGATTTGAACCAAGATTATAACGACATCTATTATATTTTGAAATATTTTAAGAGAAATGGTCGGCAATAACATAGTTTGAAAAAATATATATACTAGAAAAAATAAAGAAGAAAATAATATATATGAGAGCAAAAAAAATAAAGAAGAAAATAATGTTTATAAAAACAATGTGTGTGTGTATTGGTATTTGAATATAGTAGATTAATTAACTAAACCAAAGAGAACACTAAAATAAAAAGACAAAATAACTTTAGAAAAATAGTCATTATTTTTATAAATTTTAATTTTTAAAATAATTACAGAAATATTATGATATAATAGAGAACTAATAAAACTGGTGAAAACAAAATGAAATAGAATTTTTTTTTTGTAAGAATTACATGTTTCACCCTTTAAGTTCCAGGGACAGAATGGTCATTTTACTTTTAACTAACTGAAAAACTTAACATTTGTTAGTGAAAAGGACGATAACTATAAGTCAATTTAATAAAAAAGGGCAATGGGTGTAATTTCTTAACTTAAAGGTCACGTTTCGTAATTCCTTAGAAACATAAAGGGCAATATTTGTAATTTACTCTAACTGGTCCCTTGGCTTTTTGCTCAATTGATATAAAGGGGTGGATGATGCTTTTAACTGAGAGGTTATAAGTTCGATCTTTTTAGAGGGATTTTCTGATAATGGTCGGTTCCTTCCTGAATTGGCGACCAGTTGTATACAGGACTGATGTACGAACTTCCCTTATAGGACGTACCAGTTACTGTACTATTGGTTGGAAGCCGTTAAAAAAAAACTAATAACTGCACCATATGATGAATTGATGGTATCAAAGTGTTAGACAACATTTTTATAATCAAATTGTTGAATGTTTAATTCTCATAACAAATTTAAACATATAGTTAGAATGCTTAAAAGTTAGTCGCTTTTAGAAAATAACATAAATAAAAAAAATCTCATTATGGTTTCTTTTTTGGAACAGCAACAAATGCTTCTGAAAACAAGAGATTATTTATATCAGTTGAGCTTATTCCAAAGAAAAATCACATTCTCAAGTGGCCGGGTAATAAAACCTAAGAGCTTATAGATCAAACTTGTGACATCTCAGTCTTAAATTTCTCATCATCGCTAATAACCACTCGAACAAAGTCAAAGTCGTTCAATTTCTTATCATGCAACCTCAAGATTTAATAATGTTATGAAATGTAGGTTAAGTTTCTCAATAACGAGGAAATATACATTTTTTGGTATCCCTCACTATTTGGTGGAGTGGATATACTATTATCTTCCAATGTGGAGGTCAAGGGTTCAAAACCCACCAGACACAAAAAATGAATGATGAATGAAAAATTGTAGAGGTGGGTAAAATTTTTTACCACAGTGGGCCTTAGGGCGGTGGATTTCCACTGGAATGGATGTGCAATATAAGAGGGTCTTCGTTACTCACACGACCTGTGGTCGCAGAATGTCATGGATAATATCGTTTGCCATGATAAGACCCCGAGTAACCGAGCGTTTATATTTTTGGTCTTTTCCATAAAAATATATATTTGGTGTTTTGTTCAAGAAAGATATGACGGGCGAGAGACGGGGCCACGTGGTGGATTATGGTTGGGTGAGAGTAATAGGGGTAATAAATGAAGAAGAAGGTGCATCGTGGCTTGGAGTCACATGGAACACCGCATAGCTAGCTACGTTTGTTGTCAGACTAGACTAGAGGACGTACACATGACCCACCCGCACGTTCTTCCTGTTCCCCCAATTTCCGCACTGTTCCGCCACCGTGTGGCCGCTGCCCGACGACCACCCCCGCCTTCTATTCTATTTGTAACTTTTCTTATTCTTTCTATAAGACTACCAGGAACAAGCTGTTTAAAACCGGATACCCGGAATTTCGGATATCCGAATTCGGGTATCAGTTTTCGTTGTTCAAGTCTAAATTCGAAATTTCGGATATCCGAAATTTCGGACTGGACTCGGATAGTTTAAACGGATATCCGAAAATCTATTTTCTTTTTAAAACCACAATTTAACCAAAAAACGATAAAACGACAAAACAAATAAACATAGTCCAAGTCTTCAAATACAAATAAACATAAGTTCGACCTAAAAAACGACAAAACAAATAAACATAGTCCAAGTATTCAGTAATTCCTTATTGCTTTAATATAAAATTTATTTTAATTTGTTTAAAATTTCAGATACCGGGTTTCCGAAACTTTCGAAAATTTTGTAAATTCTTGTCCAAGTCGAAGTCCGAATTTTCGGAAATCCGAGTTTCGGATATCCAAAATTCCGGATATCGAAATTTTCGGATAATTTGGATACGGAATTTCGGATAATTCAGATACGGATTCGGACTCGAATATTTTAAAACTTCTACGAGTTTTGGTTATGTAATTTCTATCGTGTAGACAATCGCACAGAAGAGAGATGTAAGAATCATTAAGTTTTTATGTGGTGTGATTTGTATGATTCTTTTCTTATTATTTTTTAAACATTTTTTTAATTAAAAAAATAATATTTTAAATAAAACAACAACTTGGTTAAAACATACAAAGACATTACATTAGAAAAAAATAACTACTCCAACAAACGCTTGTAAGTATCTTTTAACTAAATCAACTTTAAGTTGGACGGCTCTTCGAGTCGATCTTCATTCGGCTCATGCGTTTAGCCATCTTTGACGACGGTAATGGCTTGAAAGAACAACATGTCGGCTTCATACCTTCATCGATGTTGAAGATGATGATGAGTCAGAAAAAATCCATAACTTTTGATTAATAGTTGAGAGAAATATGAGCGAAAAAGATATAGTTTGGTTTGAAAATGTTGTGGAATTTGTTTGTTTAAATAACTTGGTTGAAAATATATATATATATATATATATATATAATATATATATATAATATATATATATATATCAGGGGGACCACTACAATTAATGGGAGGAGGGATACATGTAAATAAACTTGTGGCTCAAATTAGTTCTTTTTAGTTCTCAATGTGTTAGTGTGTTAGCATATTTTACTTTATATGCATTGTGTTAGTGTGTTATGTACACATGTCAACACGTGGTTGCTTCATAGCCTTTTTAGATGAAATGGTTTTTTTAGCTGAACATATATATATATATATATATATATATATATAGGGATAGGATCTTTTGAGAACCAATAAATATTATGAGAACCGCGAGAACAGATATGAGCCACATATTTTAACCACCTTTTAAAATGAATGGTCTAGATTAATTTGAATTTATTTAAATTAAATTTAAATTTAAAAATCTATTAAATATATAGAAAAGGGCATTTAAGTAATTTTATATTTAAATTGAAATGAAGTGATAAGGTGATGTGACATAAATATCTACTTTCCCCCTTCATTTTATATCGTTAATAACTTTTTATACGATAATAATTTTATAAAAAAAATTGCACCATTATATAGGACGTTTTTTTATCTTTAATTTGGTTATAGTCTCGTTATTTTTTTTATATAAAAATTTTTTCCGTAGTTTTTTTTAATGTATTTTGTTACATGTAGGTAACGAACAATTACGTATGTGTAGCCAATAAATACATATGTGTAACGAACAGTTACACGTATGTAAAATGTTAAAAAAATATAAATATTTAAACTTCTTTCTCATTGATCAGTATATCATATTTTTTTCTCTCTCATTTTCCATAAACACATTATCTATCAGGTAAATGCCCAAACATATTTTTCGCAAACATATTTTCTTGCTACAACCACGTAGCTAGTTCTTACAAAGCTGAAGCATTGTGTAACAAAAATGTAAACAAGTATTTACATGGTTGCATGCTCGTAGGCATTTGTTACATAGTTGTTATTGTCTAGATTGCATCATCGTAGGCATCTGTTACATAGTTGCGCCTTCTTACATATACGTTACATTTTCATAACAGAGTATTACCAACTAGTAGTAACAGGTTACCACCTGTCAAAACCTTAAACCATGATAATAGTAGCACCAAAACAATACCAAGATCTAATTTTTTTTGCAAGAACCAAAAAAAACATAAAAAAGGATATCAAAATTATAAACAACAAGATCTCAAAATTATCAACTTTTTGAATGCATGTTGTTACATTTATGCAACGAACAGTTACGTATGGGTAACAAACAGTTACATATATGTTTTTACACTAATAAAAGGGTGTATTAGGTTATTGCTACATAAATGCACACAGTGTTACACACTCATGGTCTTGCTACATGAATGCAGCGAGTTCTTACATACTTGAAGCATGTGTAACAAACATGTAAACATGTTTTTACACTAATAAAAGGGTGTAGGTTGTTATTAAACTGGTGCCAACGTTCTTACACGTAAGAGTCAGTAAGAAAAAAAATGAAAAAGGGATCGGTAATGAGGAAATCCAAGAATATCGAATTAAATGGTGTATAAAAGAAGTAAAAGAAATGTTCAATCTCACGAACTATCACGTATAGTTAAAGTATGATTGAATCGTGTTCCATATATGTTACATATCACTGCACGCTCGTAGGTATATATTACATGATTGTTAATATATTGCATGCTCGTATGTATTTGTTACATGGTTGTATCTTGTTACATATATTTACCTATTCACTATAGAAACTTACTAACAAGTAGTAAAATATTACTGTGTTGCATGTGCATATAATGTTACACACTTGTATCAGGTTATTGCTACACCAATGCAGTGAGTTCTTACAAACGTGAAGCGTGGTGTAACAAACATGTAAATAGGTTTTTACACTAATAAAAGGGTCTTTAGGTTGTTGTTAAATTGGTGCAAACGTACTTACACATAGGAGTCCATAAGAATAATATGAAAAAATGATTGGTAATGAGAAAATCCAAGAATACAAAATTAAAGGGTGTATAAAATAAGCAAAATAAAAGTTCAATCTCACGAACTATCAGGTATAGTTAAAGTATGATTGAATCGTGTTCCATATATGTTACATATCACTGCACGCTCGTAGGTATATATTACATGATTGTTATTATATTGCATGCTCGTATGTATTTGTTACATGGTTGCATCTTGTTACATATATTTACCTATTCACTATAGAAACTTACTAACAAGTAGTAAAATATTAGTGTGTTGCATGTGCATATAATGTTACACACTTGTATCAGGTTATTGTTACACCAATGCAGTGAGTTCTTACAAACGTGAAGCGTGGTGTAACAAACATGTAAATATGTTTTTACACTAATAAAAGGGTCTTTAGGTTGTTGTTAAATTGGTGCAAACGTACTTACACATAGGAGTCCATAAGAATAATATGAAAAAAGGATTGGTAATGAGAAAATCCAAGAATACAAAATTAAAGGGTGTATAAAATAAGCAAAATAAAAGTTCAATCTCATCGAACAATCACGTATGGTTAAAACATAAATGAATCTTGTTTCATAGATGTTACATATCGCTGCATCCTCGTAGGCATATATTGCATGGTTGTTAATGTCTATATTCCATGCATGTAGACATTTATTATTATTTTTAAATAAACATTTAAAAAAACTTACAGAAATAAAAAAAGTAAAAAAATATATTTTAAAAAAATATAAAAAGTAAATTAAACACACGAATAAGAAGTTTTAAAAAAATTAATTATAATAGTAAAAAAAGTTTTAAAAACAGTTTAACAAAAGTTAAAAAAAAAAATTATTCAAAAACATAAAAATAAGTAAGAAAAAGTAAAAAAAAATATTACATTAAAAACATAAAAAGTAAATTAAAAAAACTAGTAAAAAGGTTTATAAAAAAATAATTTAAGAAGTAAAAAAAGTTATTTAAAACGTAAAACATTAAAAGTTAATAAAAAGTTTTAAAAATGTTTAAATAAAAAATGTAAAAAGTAAATTAATAAAAAACTAATAAAAAGTTTTTAAAAAATAAATTAAAATAGTAAAAAAATAATTAAAAAGTTTATAATTTTTTTTTAATAAAAGTAAAAAAAAAAGTTATTCAAAAAACATAAAAAAATAAGTAACGAAAAATAAAAAAAATGTATCATATTAAATACATAAAATAGTAAATAAAAAAACTAGATTTTTTTAAAAAAAATATTTATAAAGTAAAAAAAATAGTTTTATATAAAAAGTAAAAAAAAGTCATTAAAACGTAAAAATGATGAGTTTATAAAAAGTTTTAAAAATTGTTATAAAAATAAAAATGAAAACGTTTAAAAAAGTTAAGAAAAATTAGAAAACAATAAAAAATAAGTTTAAAAAATATATTAAAAAAACGTAATAAAAAACATAAAGAAAAGTATTTAAAAATATTTAAAACAATTAATCTTTACTAATCTAGATATTAATAGTTAGAGTATTCTAATAGTTAATAATATTTTAGAAGAGTTTTGTCTTTTAGTTATATGGGTTAAAGACTTAATTGCCCTTTTGTATTAAAATAAATAAAATAGGTTAGATTCCAAATGTGTGGCTAGTAAGTGTTCTCATGGTTCTCATAATAATAAAAAGTTCTCAAATGATCCTAATCCTATATATATATATATATATATATATATATATATATATATATATATATATATATATATATATATAGGGAGAGAATCATTTGAGAACCAATTTGATTTGAGAACGAAAAAGAACTAATTTGAGCCACAAGTTTATTTACATGTATCCCCCTCCCATGAATTGTAGTGGTCCCCCCCCCCTAAAATTTGTGGTTGAGATTTAGTTCTCAAACGTTCTCAAAGAAAAAAAGTTCTCGTTTAAACCTAACCCTGTATATATATATATATATATATATATATATATATACCATTCTGAGCCACTAATTTTCAGGGGGAAGCATTCAAATTCATGGGGGAGATTTTCTTATATATAACTTGTGCCTAAGAATGGTTCTTAAAAGTTCTCAAACCCAACTGGTTCTCAATTGATCCCCTCCCTATATATATATATATATATATATATATATATATATATATATATATAGTGAGGTTCATTGTAGACACTTTCGCATATGAAATAGCTCTTTTTCACATGTGAAAGTTTCTAATTAATAAGAAAAAAGAAAAAAGAAAATTAATCACAACCATTAAATCAAGAGATCTAATGATGAAAAAGGGTGTCTATATATATATATATATATATATATATATATATATATATATATATAGAGAGAGAGAGAGAGAGAGAGAGAGAAAACCACGAAAACTTAAAAGAAAAAACCGCGAAAGTGTCTACAATGAACCTCACCCTATATATATATATATATATATATATATAGAGAGAGAGAGAGAGAGAGAGAACCACCATAAAAAAATTAAAAGAAAAAAAAACAATTTTTAACCCCGATTTTAAAAAGTTTTCGTAGTTTTCACAACTCGGGGTGGTTTTCAAAGTAACCATCCCATATATATATATATATATATATATATATATATATATATATATATATATATGGAGAGGATCATTTGAAAACTAATTGAGTTTGAGAACTAAAAAGAACCATTCTAAGCCACTAGTTTATATATATGGAAACCCCTCCATTAATTATAGTTGTCCCCACCTAAAATTAGTGGTTGAGATTTAATTTCAAAAGTTCTCAAAACAAAAAGTTCTCATTTGAACCTAACCTTATATATATATATATACTATATATATATATAGTGAAAAGTTCATTGTAGACACCCCCGTAAGTGTAGACAGGTAGACACTTTTTTTCATCATTAGATATCTTGATTTAATGGTTGTGATTAATTTTCTTTTTTTCTTTTTTCTCATTAATTAGAAACTTTCACATGTGAAAAAGAGCTATTTCACATGCGAAAGTGTTTACAATGAACCTCACCCTATATATATATATATATATATATATATATATATATATAGTGAAAGGGTAAAATGGAAACCCCCTTGAGTTGAGGAAACCGTGGAAACTCTACAAAAATTAGGTAAAAAATGTTTTTTTTTCTCAATTTTTTCATGGTGTTTCGTTAAGTTATAGTCTACCCTTAAATGTAAAAAAATTAAAAAAACAAGCCTTGTAGATTTTTTTCAAAAAAAAAAAGTAACATATGTACTTTTCTGTTTTTACAGGTACACACGAAAGTAACATATGTAACATTTACTTTTTTGATATTTTAAAAAAAAAAATTAGTAGGCGTTTTTTTGATTTTTTTTCATTTAAGAGTAGTCTATAACATAAAGAACCACCATAAAAAAAATAAGAGAAAAAAAACAAAATTTTACCCCGTTTTTAAAGAGGTTCCACGGTTTCCTTCACTTAAGAAGGTTTCTATTTTAACATTCCCCTATATATATATATATATATATATATATATATATATATATATATATATAAGGAGAGGATCATTTGAGAACCAAATGTGTTTGAGAACCAAAAAGAACCATTCTAGGCCACTGATTTATATATATGGAAAACCCCCAATGAATTATAGTGGTCCCTCCTGAAATTAGTGGTTGAGATTTAGTTATCAAAAATTCTCAAAACAAAAAATTCTCATTAAACCTAACCTTATATAATAATCAAATATATATAGCCATTACTCACTTCCAACGTTCACAAAACAACCAAATCACGCCATTACAATTCTCACGCGAGGGACTCACGCCACATTGTGGCGATGTTTCACAGCGTGAGTTCGACTCACGCCCACACCAAACCACCCATACTACATGACTTTAGTAAAAGTAGAACGTATGGTCTAAAATAGCGGTGAAAAAAACTGGTATGCAAACCTAAACTAATATCCCAAATCGAAATCGAAACCTGTTTGGCAAAAACCTATTCTGATTCGAACCTAAACTCGCAATTTGTTTTCGGTTCTTGAATACACATGTTCAAACCGGTCTAACTGAACCGAGTCAGTGTAAAACCAGTTGAAACTTGAAGCAATCCGAAACCGATCAACTCCCATTAAAAATCGGTTTCACCAAAAACCAATTTTGACTTTCGTTCAACCAAACATAAACCGATTTGAAAAATAAACTGGTTTCTTCATTTCTAATCTGAAATAAAGTTAAAGCGGTGACATGCACACATTGTGTAGAGAAAGTGTGATCACTATAAAGATATGTGATAGTTTTTTCTTTAATGTAAAAATTAATTTAAAAAATAAAAGATGAAATGAAGTATCTTGTTTGATGAAAAAACTTCAAAAATAATTTTTATTTTAGAAACTTCCTTAATTCACCCTTGTAATAGTAGTCAAGAAAAGCCCCATCACCCACTCTCACAGGGTCATAGGGTGAGGAGGGAAGTGCAAGCATAAGTTCCCTAACGGGGAATAGTGGTCGTTTATAAGTCATCTCATTTGTATATTAGCAATGTTTTAAAATCGTATTTTTAAATTAGACCGGTCTTATTCAAAAAACGGTTCAATCGGTTGAATCGGGTTGACCCGGACGGTCGAACCGGCTTGACTAATCAAACCTATAAATTTACAACATACAGATTATAAACTTTCAACCACAACAAATATAAAAAAAAAACTTTAATAAAGCCTAAAACAAATTACAATCATCCAAAATAACATCAATACAAATTACAATACCCCAAGTTCGTCGATTGTTCTTTGGTTAATAACTTCGATTTATAGCCGATCACTTCGAGAATCTCATCCAAGTTCGTCGATTGTACCCCAAGTTCGTCGATCGCCCCCCCCCCCCCCCCCAGTTCGTGAATTATGGGGTTTTTTGTAGCACTTTTGGTTTCCAGTGGAACGTGAACCGTGAACGTAACCCACTTTTTTTGTAACGTCTTTCTTGTCTTTTCTTTGGATTAATTTAAAATTAAAAAAAAACAAAAAAAGAACACCAAACCCGGTTCAATCCGGTTCCGGGTCCAGGTTTTTACCCGGTTGAACCAGAAAACCAGACGGTTCACTTTCTGACCCAGTATTGCTAAAAACCGGTTATAATCGAACCGGAAGACCCACCGGTTCCCGGTTCAACCGGTTCAACCGGCCGGGTTAATCCGGTTTTTAAAACATTGTATATTAGCAATGAAAACTTGTACAAGACAAATTTATTCCCAATCGGTTCTTTATGCATCTATGCGAATTGATTTTGGCCTCTTCCACCGTTTCGTTTATACAAGGGCCGTTATTCATGACCCACCCGTTTCTTGTTCTCCAAATCATCCAAAGAGGTTTTATTTAATTATTGTTTCTTTACATATCTTTTCTTTTATCATTAGTTAATATAAAAAAAAGTATAAAATATGACGACTTGATTGAGTAAAAGTAAAGTTAAAATATAATGTATTACTTAAAATTTTAAATATATATAAAACGACACTAGCTACTTCGTTAATTTTTTAAAAGGAACATCATCTTAATAAATATTTCTTTTAGTGATACATTTCTTCATTTTTTTTACATGTGTTGATAATGACCGTGTAACACTTTTAAGGTTGAGGGGTGGAAGTTTCACCCTCTAGAAGTCTAAAATGTTGTTTGTTTTTTGTAGATAAAAACTGTCGACAGTCTAATTTTATCTGATTTCATGTATGTAGTTTAAGATGTGGTCTGAAGGTCTATAATCTAAAAATATAAAATTGTTCGTTTTATAAATTTGATATTGTCTGCAAAAATGGAAAATATATAACGTAAACTTGATTTCGATATCAAAATTGAAGTTGGTAAAACCTGAATTAGGGTTTTAACCCTTGAGTCGTGAGAACAAGAAGAAAGAAGAAAAAATTAACCTATCGTAGGGAGGTGCAGGGTGACCGGCATAGGACGGCACGGGTGGCCGGTGGTGGCAACGGTTAAAAAGGAAAGGACCGAGTAAGGGTGGAAGTAGGGGTGTTCAAACGAATCGAATTTCAAATAATTGAATTAATCAAATCGAATTATTCGAATTTCAATTTTTAAAACTTGGATTCGAATTCAAATATAATTCAAAAACTGAATCCGAATCGAAACGAATTCAAATGGGATTAATTCGAATTGAATCCAGTTTTCAAATTATATTCGAAGAAATTCAAAGTTATTTTAGTGTAAAAAAATCATAGTTTAACATTCAAAATAGAAACGTTCAAATTAAACAAAACTTAGTTTAACGCTCAAAACATCCATATATAGAGCAATTTTGTTCAATAATTATTGTTTAGTAATTATCTAAAGCAATTATATCATTAAAAAATTCCACATAGGCATCAAAAAAAAAAAACACACAAGATTTATAAGTTTATTATACATCTAGACAACAACATAGTTATAAAACATAATATCATTAATTTATTTGGAAAATGATGATGATTGGGTGAATCCACATAATGCTAAATTTTTAAGCCTGGGTTAGAGAATATGTGTAACACCCATCTTATAAAAGGTTCCGTTTGAACATTTAAAAACACGTCCCAGAAAATTGCATCTAGTTCGTGACATATCATTCCCAAAATATTACATAAGTTACCAAGTTTAGGTTTTGGTCCTTAACCAACCATTACATAAGAGTTGCAAAGTTAAACTTTGTTTTAATAACAAAAGATGTTTAACATCCAAAAGATTACGGTGTTCGGTTCTTCTAGCATCAATCCAACCTTGACCCGCTACCATCTACAACCTTACCTGCCACACCACATACTAGCAACACATTAGAATGAGTGTCACATAACATATAGACTCACTACAATGCATGACAACATAAAATACTTGAAAATCCGAGACCTGGATTTTTTTTTTTTCACAGCAGCTCAAAACGGCCGCGATGGGTTCCGAAACGGCCGTTTCGACATTCTGTCAATTTTTTTCCTACTTAGCCAAATCTTGGTGATTTTCAACCAAAGTCCGGAAAATTCACTTCCTTCTTCTCTACTATTTATTCTTACTCTAAAATACATCATTTTCATGAAAACAAGCGTTCTCTTTCTTTTGTCCACAAGGTTGACGAATACCGAGTCGAAAGGAATGAACATCCCAACCCGGTGACCCGTTAACCACCTGCACAACATGCCATCCAACAAGCACTAACACTACCTTATGTTTAGCATTTGAGGTCATTCTCTTGACTCAACATTAATTTTAGGATAAGACAATCATAGCAAGCATAATACTAATCATCCAACGCATTTGTAATACCGTCAAAATCTTGACATATTGTTCTAACACCTCTTACTACACTCCGACCCACAATTTTGGTAAACATCAATCCACCCAAGAGAGTGTGATCATTTTAATTTTAAGCATACTCCTCTTTTGACCCGGAGGTCCAATCTTGGTATTAAATACCACTTACATCTTAACCCAACGGGTTACACCCAACTCTTCTTACTTTTCCTCTACCCGTTCCTCATTCAATGACACCACACATAGTAAAGATTCATGTAAATGAGACCAATAGTATAACATTTACATCTAATGGTTTGACACTTTCATGTCCTATCTTTATGTATCAAAATTTAAACGCATCTTGTGTTACCTTTTAGTGCTTAGCCTTGCCTTCACGTTGATGACTCGAGCTTCCACTTGCGTCACCTATAATTTCATGGTTAATTAGATTAACCATTCCACACTTAGAACTCATACATAATTACATACCACCACATATCAAATTGGTGACTTTCATCCTCTTTCTAAGTTTTACATTCTTTTAGGCATTTTAACGAACACCTAGCGTGCATACAAAACATCCTAGTTATCATGTGCATTTTAAATAACTAGTTCACCCCATCTTTGTGTGCAAACATACAATCAAATCAAGATTCCATAAATTTACCATCTTTATCACATTACTAAGCATTCCTAAGTTTAGTTTGACAAGACCAACCCATCTTAGGTGCTTAAAGTTGATTTCCATATGATGGGTCTAAGCCCCATCACCACATCTACAAATCTTGAAGAATACAAACATGCAAGGAAAATCTATGCTTTATCTAAGCATAATAACACATATGAAGTCAGATTTCTACATCAATTTGACTCCCACAAGAAATCTATAGAAACCACTACAAGGTAGATAACTTACTTGACAAAGATCCTAAGGTTTTGAGGAGATTTCGTGATCTAGCCACCTCCCCCCACCTAATTTCGACTTCCCCTTGAAGGATTTTCACCCCAATGACTTGATTTGAGCTTAAGATCAAGAGGTAGGGTTTCTTCCTCCTTCTTCTCTCCTGATTCACGTTTTTTCTATCTGTGTGAATCCCAGACCCTTTTTTTCTCTTTTCTTAATCAATTTTACAGACCAGCCCCCCTTGTTTTGCATCTTTTATAAATTAGGCCTAGAGATTAAGTTTCCATTTAAACCCCTAACTTTTAGTAAAAATTCATCTAGTCACAAAACACAACTTATTAGCTATATATGTTAGTACTTGCCAAGCCCGTCGGGGTGCGTTCATTAACCACACAAAACCCGACCCGTCCCATACAAAACAAGACACTTTCACATAAATATCATATAAGTGGGTTCGGGACGTTACAACTCCACCCCCCATAAAGGGAGTTTTGTCCCCGAAACTAAAATACGTACCCAAAGAGATGCGGATAATATCTTCTCATCTCTTCCTCAGACTCCCATGTGGCGTCCGATCCTTTCCGATGTGCCCATCTTATCTTTACTTGATTAATCTCCTTATTTCTGAGACGCTTGACCTTCCGATCCAAAATCTCAATAGGTCTCTCCACATAATTCAGCTTATCATCCACCTCTATATCATCTAGTGGTACATACGCCGTCTCATCCGCTAGGCATTTCCTCAAGTTAGACACATGAAATGTGTCGTGAATCCCGCCAAGTTCCTCCGGGAGTTCTAGTTTATAAGCAACTTTGCCCACTTTCTTGATGATTTTGAAAGGCCCAATAAACCTTGGGCTTAACTTACCCCTCTTTCTAAATCTGATTACCCCCTTCCAAGGGGATACTTTTAACAATACATGATCCCCTTCTTGAAACTCGATAGGCCTTCGCCTTTTATCAGCATAAGATTTTTTTCTGTCTTGGGCAGCCTTCAAACGTGTTCGAGCTATATCAATCTTTTCGGTAGTTAGTTCCACAATCTCATTGTGGGTAAGTTCTCTTTGACCCACTTCTCCCCAGCACAGTGGGGTTCGGCACTTTCTACCATACAACATCTCGTACGGAGCCATACCGATGCTTGCGTGGTAACTGTTATTATAGGCGAATTCCACCAAGTGCAAATATTTATCCCAACTCCCCCTGAAGTCGAGTACACAAGCTCGCAACATATCCTCGAGAGTTTGTATCGTCCGTTCACTCTGCCCGTCAGTCTGAGGATGATATGCAGTACTGAAATGCAATCGAGTACCCATAATCCTCTGAAACTCCTGCCAGAACCGCGAGGTAAAACGCGTATCCCTATCAGAAGTTATCGAAACGGGAACACCATGCATCGATACAATCTCATCTATGAAAATCCTTGCCAAAGTTTCGGAGCCACTAGATTCGTTAATGGGCACAAAGTGGGCACTTTTTGTTAATCTATCCACAATTACCCATATCGCATTCGCATTCTTTACCGTTTTTGGCAAGCTAGTGAGCAGATCCATAGTGATATGCTCCCACTTCCACACGGGTATCTCAAGTGATTGCAACTTCCCGTAAGGCTTTTGATGTTCCGCCTTCACTTGCAAACAAGTCATGCACTTATTTACATATTTTACAATGTCTCGCTTCATACCGGGCCACCAATAATTGCTTTTCAAATCGCGATACATCTTAGTAGCCCCCGGGTGAATTGAGTAACGAGATTTATGAGCCTCGTTCAACAACAACTCTTTTACCCCACACGTGTTCGGAACCCATAGACGACCAAACCGGTATTTCAAGCCGTCCCCGCCATCAACCAGGTCCTTTACCATCCCCTTAATTCGTTCTTGCTTCCAATTATTCTCCTTTACTGCTTCCACTTGAGCATTCCTGATAGTATCAAGGATACTCGAGGTCACAACCAACCTCATGGATCTCACCTTTATAGGAGCCAAATCCCCTTTTCTACTTAGAGCATCCGCCACTACATTAGCTTTTCCAGGATGATAATGTATTTCACAATCATAATCCTTGATAAGCTCTAGCAATCTCCTCTGTCTCATATTCAACTCCTTTTGATCGAAGAAGTATTTCAAACTCTTGTGATCCGTATAAATGGTGCACTTAACCCCATAGAGGTAGTGTCGCCATATCTTTAAAGTAAAAACCACTGCAGCTAACTCAAGATCGTGAGTAGGATACTTAGCCTCATTAGTCTTCAGCTGTCTAGAGGCATAATCAATTATAATACTTTAAATCTTTTTAAGATTTTAAATAAGTGTAAATGATGAGTTGTCTAGGAAAAAGATTTTGATATATTTGATAATTATATTTATTTGTTTATATACAAAATAAATGTATAGTGTGTCTATATATATATATATATATACATATATATATGTATTAAAATATATGAATATTTCTATTTTGAATTTTGAATTTGAGATTCAAATTCTAGTTCTATTTGAAATCCGATATCATACATCGAATCAAATTTGAAAGTTCGGACCGAATTTCGAATCCATGATTTTCTAATCGAATAGAGTCGAATTTCAAATTTTTTGAATCCGATTCGAATATTGAACACCCCTAGGTGGAAGGGTGGAGATGGATTGCGCGGAGCAGTGGCGCACGTCTCTTTTTTTTATATAGTTTTTTTAGGGATCGTGAAGATGAAATAAAGAGATGGATATAAGTTTCTTTTAAGAAAATTTTAAGTCTATTTTAGATCTTCATTAAAAAAAAAAGGAAACAGTCTTCAGAGCTAATATTTACGCATCTGCTGACGTACCACCTCTGAAGATGTTTTAAGCAAAAACAAATAGCCTCTAAATGTCTAATCCAATCAAAATTTGTCACGTTATTTTTTACACACAGTACCCTATAAAACTAAGTGTTATGGATCACTACACATTTTCTCTATTCAGTTCTAAATCAAAGGCCACGCATTTTTCACCCCACACCATCCCCCCCCTCCCCCCCCAACAAGAGTTATGAACCACTCTACTGTACCATTTAATATTACTTTAAACAAAAGTTAATATTTTCACTTTGAAAATATTATATAATAAATAAAAACCATAGTTAAATATAAGATTACTTTGAGACTAAAATGTATATACAAAAGACATCTCCTACAAAAACGTTTACGAGACCAAAAAATATCTTTTAAAACAACACCGTTTAAGTAAAACTTGGATCGATATGCTCATAAAAACATTATAAAATACCGTATATTTACATTTTAAATTTTCTTACCATCTACAAGTTATTAAGAAAATAAGAGTTGATGTGCGTGGTTGAGAATTAAAAGTGAAAAATTTAGAGAAAACGGGAATTCAACGTGGAGTAGTCCCCACAAGTTTCAAAATCGGTGTGAAGGAGCTGAAGCGGGCAGTGTTACGTGTGAACACGCAAGTCACATCAACACACTTTGGGGGCTGATGTGGCTTGCGTGGAGGAGCGAAAGCGGGCGGTGTTCTACTGTTTATGAAAGTCTAAAAGTAGCCTATGATTTTTAATATATATAATATAAAAACTTATTTTCTATTAAATAATAAAAACACATTAATATAAAAAAACCATAATATAAATTAATTAAACAATACATATAATCATTAAGAAATAACGAAATTAGAAAATATATATAATTTGCGGTGTTGATTGAGTTTATATATAAACAATTATGCATGCGTATTAATTGTAGTCAAGGCATGCAATATATGCATGCGTTATTGATCAACCTAATTCCCTCCCATTCCTTTGGACCACCCAAGAAAACACTATAATTAGCAAAACAATCATATCATTTAAAAACATAACTATACTTTAGTTTTATTATTAGTAAAATATATATATCTTCTTAATTATTAAGAAACCTGCATAATTAACGAGGTTGGTTTGAATCTTTAAGAGATTTAAGAAGGGAGCTTCACAAGTTCACATAATACACGGGCAGAATTAGATATTTTTTAAAGAGGTTGTACAATTTTATCGCAAAGGTTCGGGGGCTTTTTCCTCGAGAGAGCAGGATCTAAGAGGCAGCAGGCCCTGCTTGAGGTCGAATTAATTGTTATTGTGTTGATTAAATTGCTTAATAAAAAAATGCATCAGATATTAATTTGGCTGAAAATGAACTTAAATTTTCTTTAAACTTATTCTTGTTTTATAATGTGAGACACATCATTAGGGGTATTTAAGTTAGGTAATGGTCTAATGGTTTTTAAGGGTTAGCACAAGTACATAAAAACCTAAAAATTAAATAAAAAATAAAAAAAATCATTTCATGTCACAAGTTTAAGCGGTAGCGCGTGCTACCCCTGGACTTGCATTAGGTTCGTCCCCTGACATTAGAGGTGTTTATCGAATCGAATTTGAATTATTCGAATTTTGAACTTTTAAAACCAAATTTGAATTCGAATTCGAATAAAACTAGTCGAATACGAATCGAATAATCATAATCGAATTCAAATAAATTCAAATCGAATGCTTGGGTATTTATAGGGTAAAGTGAATGAGCTCTTTTGGATTTGTAGGTGAACGAAAATATCTGGAAGTAAAGTGGCTTAAATGAGCCAATGGTGTTGGGGGGACAAGTAGGAGGGATAAGATGGTCTAGTTTGACAAAAGGCACACTTGCCACTTGGGTGTATCGACTCTATTGGAAATCAGACCTTCTTCAACATAATAGAATAATAGATTTAACAAAACAACTCGTTGATTAATATAAAAGTTTAAGGTACATAAATTCTACCCTATGAACCCTATTTATAATACTCTTAAATCTTGGAAAACAAGAAACCTAATTACACACAAATTAGGAAACTAAATAAAATAATTCTGTCTAATAAAACTTTACTAATTAACCTCTAATTATTAAATAATTACAAGATTAAATCCAATAGATTCTAGTAACTTGTAGGCATTAAAGATGGGGTTTTAATTGATGATCATAATTGGCGTGTCATTTGTTTATTGAGAATAAAGAATGTATTTGAGTCTATTGGTAAACTACCAATTTATATGAATTGGTAGTTTACCAATAGATTCAAATCATTAGCATCCTCAACGATTACAAATTATAATTGTAAATATGTTTCCCCCATTTTTCTATAGTTTTAGTTGTTAAATAATATCACCGTTGGTCTCGAGTTGAGTTGACTCGGAGATGACTTTAGCATGGATAATACTATGTATATATGATGAAACAAGGACTAAAACACAAATGCCTCATGATTAGATGCTTGAAAAAGTCGAAATTACATTGATAACGAAAACGGGTCGGGTTACAAATTTAAAAATTGGAAAATAGTCTGATGTCACAATGCTTTACCCTTTAAGAGTAATTTATGATTTTAAATATATCTCAATTAATTAAAATGATTTAATAACATTAAAACCGGCCACCAACAATACATATTAATTCATTAACCTATTTGAAAACCCGAAAGATAGTCGGTCGTAGGCATATGGTATGTTGCGGAAATGCGTCGTTCATGATCTGTTAGGCAACTTGTTCTATTAATTAGGTAGCAATATATGTTTTTAAGACATTTATATGGGCAGCAATTCAATTTGATACAAGTATAGATAATGATTATTGGTGGTTTACAACTTATCTTATTATTTGATACAAGTATTGATAATGATTATTGGTGGTTTACATATTATCTTAGTAAAACAGAAGGTATGTTTTACACACGTCTAAATCTCACACAATCCGTAAACAGCCGTTTAACATTTCAAACGATTAAAAGTCGAGTATTGTTGAATATTGGATCCTTAGAATAAAAGGGATTGCATATTAGTTATAAGTGTTAATATGTTTTTTGCAAGTTTACAGAATTAGAGGGACTAATAGTGTAAATCTTTTACGCTGATGTTCTCGGGTTGCAAACTTTGGGTATAAACTGTCAAGTAGCTTAAAGTTGCTGGGTGGTAGTTGTGAAGATTTAGGCTAGTTTCGTTAATCTGTTACTTAGGGTATAATTAGCCGTTGTAGCTCGAGATGTAATGAGTTGTTCTCATTCTTCTACTTCTGTAATTTTCTCTGATTGATATATGCAATTCGATTGTTCAATTGCTTGTTCTTGTTTTCAATTCTTTGAATAAGTTCTTCGATTATTCACAACAATTGGTATCAGAGCCATCGTTCGGCTCTGAATCGAAGAAATTCTCGTTCCAATTTGGGGAAATTTTGTTAATCCGCTGCAATGGTGAATACGAAGTTCGAGATTGATAGATTTGATGGGCGAAATGACTTCGGTCTGTGGCGTGTAAAGATGAGAGCCTTCCTGGTATATCAAGGTGTAGCTGATGCATTGAATGGAGAACAGAACCGGCCCGATTACATCGAAGAAGACGACTGGTATGATGTTCTTGCTAAAGCTCACAGTTCAATAATCCTTTGTTTAGGAGATAAAGTGTTAAGAGAGGTTGCTAGGGAGACAACGGCAGCCGGAGTGTGGTTAAAGTTAGAATCACTGTATATGACGAAGTCATTAGCAAATAGGCTTTATCTCAAGAAGAAACTATATTCATTAAAAATGGATTCAGGAATGACCATAGATGAGTTTTCTGATGAATTTAACAAGGTGATTATTGATCTTGAAAACATTGATGTGAGTATAGAAGATGAAGATCAAGCTATCCTGTTTCTATCATCTCTTCCATCCACTTATGAGAACTTTGTGGAAACTCTAATGTATGGGAGAGAATCCTTATCATTAGAGGATGTCATGGCAGCATTAAACACAAGGGAACTAAAGAAGAAACATGAAGGGAAGGATGATGGTGCAGAAGGGCTGTTTGTTAGAGGAAGGAATGATCAAAGATCTTCAAACAAGAAGGGAAATCCCAGGTCTAAATCAAAGGGTAAAAAGGTATATAAGTGTTTTGTATGTGGGTCAGAGAAACACTTTAAGAAGGATTGCCCAGAATGGAAGAGGAAGAAAGGGAATGATTCAAGAAATCAATCAAAGAAGTATGGTGCAGGAAGTAGTCATGTTGAACATGATGAGAACTCTGAAGGGTATGAAAGTGCTGATGTTCTCATGGTTACAAGTGATGAGAGCAGGGAAGGTTGGGTCATGGATAGTGGTGGTTCATACCACATGACACCATACAAAGAGTACTTTCAAGAGTTCAGAGAGGAAGATCTTGGCACTGTCAAGTTGGGAGATCACAGGCAGTGTCAAGTTGCAGGATATGGGAGTGTGACTCTTAACCTTCAAAATGGCAGCAAGTTTACATTAACCAATGTCAGGTATATTCCAAGTCTTAAAAGGAATCTGTTATCTCTAGGTACTTTAGAGAGAGAAGGGTTTAATGTTAGTCTGAAGGAAGGTAAAGCTAGAGTCATAAAGGGGTCCATGGTTATGTTAACTGGAACAAGGAAACATAACAACATCTATATTTTAGATGGTCATGTTGAAAAGTCTGATTTAGCCTTGATTACTGAAGAAGGTAATAAGCAAGCTCTGCTATGGCATAAGAGGTTAGGCCACATTAGTAGTAATGGGTTGACTGAATTGAATAAGCAAAATGTGTTGGGAAACCTGATAAGTTGTGAGGTTCAGTTTTGTGAGCATTGCATTATGGGTAAACACAAAAGAGTAAAGTTTAGTCAAGGTAAACATACTACTAAAGGGGTATTGGATTACATTCATTCTGATTTATGGGGGCCTGCAAGAACTGAGTCAATGGGTGGGGCAAGGTATTTTATGTCTCTAATTGATGATCATTCTAGGAGAGTGTGGGTGTACCTATTAAAGCATAAGAATGAAGCATTTGCCAAATTCAAGGAGTGGAAAACTCTAGTAGAAAATCTGACTGATAGAAAGGTTAAGAAGTTAAGAACTGATAATGGTCTTGAGTTTTGTAGCAATGAGTTTAATGACTATTGTAAAGCTCATGGTATAGCTAGGCACCTAACAATCTCAGGTACCCCTCAGCAAAATGGACTTGCTGAGAGGATGAATAGGACTCTTCTTGAAAGAGTCAGATGTATGCTGAATGGAGCAGGAATGCCCAAAATTTTTTGGGCTGAAGCTGCAAGTACAGCAGCTTACTTGATCAATAGATCTCCATCAAGGGCCATTGAGAATAAAACTCCTATGGAAATTTGGACAGGAACCAAACAGGATTACAAAGACTTGAGGGTGTTTGGATCATTATGCTATGCACATACTAATCAAGGGAAACTTGAGCCAAGAGCAATCAAGTGTGTGTTTTTGGGGTATGCTGAAAACATTAAAGGGTACAGAGTTTGGAGGGTTGAAAATTCTAGGCCAAAGGTGTTTGTGAGTAGAAATGTTGTTTTTCAGGAACACATCTTATATGATCAAGTGATGGGATTGGTCAAGGTTGGGATTAATGAGCTAGGTGTGGAAAGCAACATTAGGAAAGATGGAGTTCAACCTGAGGTGGAGTCTCAGGGAGTTCAATCTGAGGTGGAGCATGCTGGCAGTCAATCTAATGGGTCATCTGTTACTTCAGGTCAAAGGGTCAATTGGTTCAGGTGGTGTTGGGTCAAGTAGTACATCAGGGGCAAAAGAGTCAAATTTGGATAATTACTCTTTAGCTAGGGATAGAACAAGGAGGCAAGTAGTTAAACCAATAAGATTTAGGGATGATGATGATATCTCAGCTATAGCTTTCTTGGTTGCTGAACAAGAAAGTGGGTCAGAACCTATATCTTACTCTGAAGCTATAAATTCAGTGGAAAGAGAAAGGTGGATTAAGGCAATGGAGGAAGAGATGGAGTCATTGTACCAGAATCAAACTTGGGAAATTGTTGATATGCCAAAGGACCAGAAGCCTGTATCATGCAAGTGGCTGTTTAAGATCAAAGAAGGTTTGACAAAGGATGATCCTCCAAGATATAAAGCAAGGCTGGTGGCTAAGGGCTTCACTCAGAAAGCAGGCATAGATTACAAGGAGATTTACTCTCCTGTGGTAAAACATTCTTCAATCAGAATTATTCTTTCTTTAACAGCTAAGTATGATTTAGAACTTGAACAACTTGATGTTAAAACTGCATTTTTACATGGAAACCTTGAAGAAACAATTTTTATGAATCAACCAGAAGGTTTTATCAAAAGGGGTGATGAGGGTAAGGTGTGTTTGTTAAAAAGGTCACTTTATGGTTTAAAACAATCACCTAGACAATGGTATAAACGTTTTGATGAATACATTGTTTCTAATGGGTTTTCAAGAAGTAAGTATGACAGTTGTGTATATTATAGAGAATATAAGTCACAACAGTTCATGTACTTACTCTTATATGTTGATGATATGCTCCTTGCTTGTAAAGAGCAAGGAGAGATCAATGCTACTAAAAGAATGTTGATGCAGGAATTTGACATGAAAGAGTTAGGTAAAGCAAGAAAGATACTGGGCATGGAGATAAGGAGAGACATGAGTAAAGGCATGCTCAAACTCACACAGGAATCTTATATGAATAAGATTCTCAAGCTGTATAACATGGATGGTTGTAAGCCAGTTTCTACACCCTTAGCATTACATTTTAAATTGTCATCTAATGATAGTCCTAAAACTGTTCAGGATTATAATTATATGTCTAAGGTCCCCTATGCTAATGATGTGGGGAGTTTAATGTATTTGCTAGTGTGTACCAGGCCTGATTTAGGTTATGCAGTGAGCTTGGTGAGTAGATATCTGTCAAATCCAGGTAAAATGCATTGGGCAGCTGTGAAGTGGATACTTAGGTACATAGCAGGAACCAGGGATAAAGGGCTGATCTTTGGATGCAAAGGTATAGCAGAGAAGCAGGTTGAAGGCTATGTAGATTCAGACTTTGCAAAGGATTTGGATAGAGGAAGGTCTTTAACAGGCTACATGTTCAAGGTTGAAGGGAGTCTAGTAAGTTGGAAAGCTCAATTACAGCCTGTGGTTGCTTTAAGCACCACTGAAGCTGAATACATAGCATTGACAGAGGCTATTAAGGAAGCTTTGTGGCTGAGAAGATTTACCACTGAGTTAGGAGTTGGTTCTGATGTTCCAGTGGTTTGTAGTGATAGTCAAGGTGCTTTGTCTTTGTCTAAGAATTCAGTGTTTCATGACAAAACAAAACACATATTAGTAAAGCTCTATTGGATTAGAGAAGTAATTGAGTCCAAGGAAATTGAGGTAAATAAGGTTGGAACTCAAGATAACCCTGCTGATATGTTAACCAAGGTGTTACCGGGTCCAAAATTCAAGTTTTGTGTGGAGGCTGCAGGGGTATTTTAGGCATTATGGAATTGTTAAGGATATAACAGATGTGCAGTCTTAAGAGTCATTGTTTGGCACTCTAGAGTATACAAGATCATTGATCCTCTGTTACTTGGAGCTAATGTCAAATAATGATAATTAGATTGATGATCATTTGTTATTAGCAATATTCTAAGGCTCCAAAGGTGGAGATTGTTGAATATTGGATCCTTAGAATAAAAGGGATTGCATATTAGTTATAAGTGTTAATATGTTTTTTGCAAGTTTACAGAATTAGAGGGACTAATAGTGTAAATCTTTTACGCTGATGTTCTCGGGTTGCAAACTTTGGGTATAAACTGTCAAGTAGCTTAAAGTTGCTGGGTGGTAGTTGTGAAGATTTAGGCTAGTTTCGTTAATCTGTTACTTAGGGTATAATTAGCCGTTGTAGCTCGAGATGTAATGAGTTGTTCTCATTCTTCTACTTCTGTAATTTTCTCTGATTGATATATGCAATTCGATTGTTCAATTGCTTGTTCTTGTTTTCAATTCTTTGAATAAGTTCTTCGATTATTCACAACAAGTATAAAATGATTAATATTTGAAAAAGTAAAACTAACCATTTAAAAATAATGAAATAACCGTTTTAAGTTTTACCGTTAAATAGAAGATTTTGGAAAAATGTGTAGAATTTTTTTATTTCAGCGGTAGGTAAATAACTTTTGTTTACGTATGGTTAATATTTAGGGTCGACGGTATAGTTTAGGAAAAAAAGTTTAAACTTTTGAGTTTTTGTGGAGGGTATGGTTTGTAGAAAATTTGGTTTAGACAAACTTTTTAAAATAGTTTTTTTTTAATCTAACGGTCGCTCCCAACGGTCCTCCAACGTTCCAATATTCCCCGGCAACACTCGGCAAACTTTTACTGAAAATGGGGGGTGGGATTGCCGATTTGTGGTTGCCGAAAGAGGTGGGTGTGATTTGCCGAGTTCTTTGCCGAGAAAACCCCTTTGCCGATTGGGTTTACCATGCATGAGCATACAGCCCACCCTTAAGTCTTTATACAAAGTTGTTTTTATTCATTAAATTTCTTAATTTAACACCATCCATATATATATATATATATATATATATATATATATATATATATATATGAAAAGTTCATTGTAGACACCCCCATAAGTGTAGACAGGTAGACACCCTTTTCACCATTAGATCTCTTGATCTAATGGTTGTGATTAATTTTCTTTTTTCTTTTTTTATTTTTTCTCATTAATTAGAAACTTTCACATGTGAAAAAGAGCTATTTCACATATGAAAGTGTCTACAATGAACCTCACCCTATATATATATATATATATATATATATATATATATATATATATATATATATGGAACGACAAACACTCGGTTACTCGGGTGTCTTATATATTATGGCAAACGATGTTGCACATCCATCCCAGAGGCCGTGCGAGTAACCAAGACCCTCTATGTTGCACATCCATCCTAGAGGAAACCCACCGCCATAAGGTCCACTGTGGTAAAACTTGTGACTCACCTCTATAAATTTTCATTCATCACTCTTTTTTTTTGTGTATGGTGGGATTTGAACCTTTGACCCCCATATTGGAAGGTAAGGGTATATCAACTCCATCAAATAATGGGGGATTTAGATAAACGCTTTTGGTCTGGTTTGGTTTAAGTTCAAATAAATGATAAGTGATATACTTTTCTCTAACAAATGAATAGGGGTTTGAAATTAATGCAGATTTGATAGATTGAGTTATTAGTTATTAAAAAGAAGTATAAGCTTAAACGTTAAATTATATAGATACAAATTACGTTTTAGAATTTTAACCATATTAACAACTTTTCTAGTCTCCCTTTAAATTTACGTAGACCGAATGCAAATGGCGTAAAACTTTCGAATGTCACATATGAAACCAAACATAGTTATTTATTATGCTAAGTGGCATTGACAAGTCAATACATAAGAGAAGATCACGAGTATCCGGTATACTGCTCGAAGAGGTAGACCTCCACCATTTATGATTTTCTAATCCATTCTTTGGCGTCTATGTTTTCAACAACATCAATGTCTTTAATAAGTCGTCATTGTGCAACGAGCTTGTATATGGATCCTCACCCCATGTGTCCATTTGAGGTAAACACATAAAATAAAATACACTTATAAGTATATATCTTGTAGAACAATTGGACAACTATTATGATTTCATTTACAAGAAGCATCAAGAAAGAATGTGGAGTGTGCTTTTGGGGTCCTAAAAGCTCGTTGGACTATTGTTCGACTCCATTTCAGAATTATAAATACATATATATATATATATATATAACACGCTTTCATTATATTTCAAAATGATTTTGAACTACGAAGATACAACATATGACATGTATTGTTCACAAAATTAATCTTTGAGCCGATGGCCAAGAAAATAAAGATACTCTAACCTTTAATGGATCTCATAAAACATATTGCAATTTGCAAACACTTAAATACCCAACCTAGACAACAAGTCGTATTTTTCTATGATTTTTATGTAGTCTAGCAAATTTTAAGAGTAATGAAATGTTATTTTATTTAATAGTTGTAAACACCATAAATTAATTTATTTAAACATGTTTAAAGATAAGAGGGAAGTAACGAGTTAGAGATGGAAAAATAATTAATTTCGTATGGTGCCATAAACTTGTTACGGTAATTTGGTACGATCGAAGAGATTGGGTGATTGGGGCATCCAAAATATATGGTGTTTATTTACAAGAGGCAAAACAAGAGATAAGACAACATCCTTTAAATTTCATCCACATATCACCAAATTCTTGCCGGTGACATTTTCTGTTGGATTTTTGGGAGAAAAACTAGTGAAAAATGTGTTTTTTCACTAAGTGTGAAAATGAGTTTTTCACCAACTTTGGACTAAAATAAAATACAGATAACATAGGTTGTTGCCTCTGTATTTAATGGGTTTGTGTAGTACGTTGTGAGGGCTTTCCAACGCATCAAACCACGTCCAAATCCGAGCTCGTATGAATGAGATATCGAAGCTCAAAGTTGAGGTCTCGCAACTTGTGAAGCTGCGAAAATTAGAGAGAAAAATGCTAAGTATAGCATGTTAACTCATCCCACATTGGTTGGGGATTGAAACCAAAAGTGGTTTATAAGGTGGGAACCTTACCAACTATTGTTTCCTTTAGTAGGACACATCCCTTGGACCCTGAGGGGTGCGAAGCACCCCTAACTCGCACTCGCACTCGCACACGCACGCGCGCGTGGCATGGGCGTATGAGGCGCAATGTGGCGCAATGTGGCGCTTTTGATGGCGCACGCTCGCATCGTCGCGAGCCGCTTGAGAGCCGCCTTATTGTTTTTGGGTTCAACCGGAAGGTGTTCCGGTTGAAGTCCAAGCGGACCTGTGTGGTCTGGGCAGATAGATCAAGCGGAACTGGGTTCAACCGGAAAAAATTCCAGCTTGAAGTTCAAGTGGAAAAAGGAGCTTGAACTTGAAGCTCAGTTGGAAAAGGAGCTTGAACTTGAAGCTCAGCTGAAAAGGAGCTTGAAGTTCAAGCGGAAGATCAGTTTCTTCCGGAAACAGCTGTTACGCGGAGATTCCTCCGGATTGACAGCTGTAAACGCGTTTTGAGCTAAATAAGGTAATTCCGCGTTAATTAGAAATCAACTTGCATTAAAGACGTTTAATGCAAAGTTTGACTACGAATTATTTTTGTGTGCTCAACAAGTCTTCCACCACTATAAATACAGCCTCATTAGTTGAGGCAAAACACACCAGAATTCACAGAATTCTTCCTCTCTCTAAAATTCTCTCTTCTTCTCCTTCTACCAATATTCATCCTGTCGTCAGGTTCTTGAGAACTCAAGGTATTTTCAATCTTAGAGTTATCCCGGCCGTACAATACGGTTTAGGCGATTGTGCCTGGGAAACAAAACGGTTCTTCGGTAGACCCGGAATTTGTTTTAAGGGACCCGGGTTTTGACCCGAATCCTTCGCCAAGGATTTCACAATCCTTCTTTGTTTTTCAAACTATTTCAAAAGATTTTTCACAAAACCTTTTTCTATAACCTTATGTCTTCATTTCTCTTTCATTCAAACATTTCTATTTCATTATAAATTAGTCACTGTATTTATTTTATTGCATTGTAGTTTTTATTTAATTCATTTCCGTGTAATCCTGATTCTTTATTTGTATTGTAATTTTATTTCCGTGTAACATCTTCTCATTTTCTTGTAATCGTATTGTAGGAGTAGATTCATTTTCATTTTATTGTAATAGATTAGAGTTATTTCGTTTGTTGTAATCGTACTATAAAATAAAAGTATTTATTTTAATATCACCAAATTCTTGCCGAACATTTTCCTACTTATTGTTTGATTTCTAAAACAGAAAAAAAAAATCTAACCTAGTAACCTTAGGCCCTTATTAAAACGTCAATCTTTATAATTTAACAAAAAAACATATTTTCCTAAAAAATTTAAAGACTTTAAAAAAAACTCTACATCACATTCTTATTCTTAAAAAACTCATATATGTGTAACGGATTGATATATTTACCAATTTCTTTTATTTATCCCTTAAAATTTAAAGATAAGATTTAAATATAAAGATGTTGATCTAGGAAAAAAAATTAGAAATTTCTTATATTTCCCTTAAATATTAAGGATAAAATGTGATATAAAAAAGATGCTTTAAATGCTCTAAACAAGGTAAATTAGTCGGTTCGAGATTTAAATACTCTAGTTTTTACAATTTAACTCTTCAACGCTTTAAACCAACTATTATAATAGTTTAGTTATATTTATTTATTTATTTATTTATTTATTTATTTATACAATGAGCAATTAATCTTTATCATTCTAAACTTTATCGGTCAAATCGTCAGATTATGGCGGTCTAGTCAAGTGACCAGCCCATCCAACCCGAGTGATTTGGTAATCGGCTGAATTGGATTATACGCTTCATTTAATTGTTAATAACTAGAGTTGTAAACGAATCGAAAGTTTAAAAAATCATTCAATGAAAATTATGTTCAACTAACGTAGTAGATACACTATCACATACAACTTTAAAAAAAACGCATAAAAGATAATTAAAATTACGGGAGAGAAAATGTGTGATGGTTAGTTGGTTACATAACCGTTAGTATGTTTCACTACTAAAGAACCACATATAAGTGTATCATACGATTCTCACTATACTTAACATATTATTAGTTCCTAAACTAATGCCTGTATAATTTACTATATACATATGTGTATATATTAAATAATTATATGAACAAATTGTTTATAAAAATAAGGCAACTTGATATGAAAAAGGTGTGTAATATAGCTTGAATTACAAGACCAAATTAATGCTGTGCAGTTTCCACAACTGGCATCACAGGTGGTACCTTCTTGGAAACATGTCTATGCTTCTAAGTTAAAGTAAATAATAAATAATAAATAATAATGTACCTGCGTTTGCAACCCAATATTCTAGCTCTGATCCAAGGAATTGTTTTATACTTTTAAGACAGTAAAGATTACTGGTCAAACATTTTAGTCAACCACATGCATGCCTTCTATTCTAGGTTCTATATCTCCCAACTTAAGCAACACCCCTTGCTTTTTGCACAAATTCATCCAAAATATTTTTGAAATTTAAAAAAAATAAATTATAACCTTTGCAAATTACTTTGAATAAATATTTTAATTTTGTGAATAAATCTCAAACAAAATGACTTATTGAATAAAAGGACAATTCTTACAGATTTACGTGTTCAAAATATTTGGATTTTGTGATGATAGTTGAAGAACACGAGTGCGAGAATTGGATCCTATTGGAAGTAACTTTGCAAGTGTCGGCCACCATGAAGGTTCGAAAAGAGAATCATATGGTACTATTTAGGTTTGTTGAGTGGATGGAATTTGTTCATGAAAAATGACTAGTCACAAGGGTTTAAAAGTAAATAAAAGAAAGTGAAGGGGGTGAATTGTCATATATTTTTATACTTTTAACTTTTAGTGAAGTGTGAAGAGCCTTAGGAAAGCGCCTTCATTTGTTCTTTTCTTGGGGAAACAGTTAATTGCGGTTAGAATAAAGCTTTCATTGTGGTCCACTTTTTTGACCATTTTCTACTTTAGTCCCCATCTATGGTAATCTTTTGATTTCATAAAATACATGATTTCTGGTTTTAGAAATAAATGATTTGTGACACTTAAATTATTGGTACCTTGTTTGATAAATATATATGTATACCAAATAATTTGAATGAATGTGGTCATATTTATGCATAAAATGCCAAGAAATTTTTAACACATTATATCTACTATTATAGTACATCAAATTTACCTTTAAAAGTTAAAATAAATTGTCTCTAATTGTGTCCAATTTTCATTTTCTAACACTTTAACCAAATTGCGATAAAATGAGGGGTATAGTAGTGTTCTCGCAACCTTTCATTATTCATACCACCCTCCTATAGGTGCGAGCTCTCAGTTACACCTTAGACTTAACATTTTTATTGTATTGCCTTGGTGGTGGGCTTAATAGAGCGTAGTTGATGTTCCTTCCTACCGAGGTCTCACCTACTGAGCTTGAGAGTTCGAACCCTACAGTTGGCAGGTTAGGTTAGATAGATTTAGGAGTAGAGTATGAGCCATTAAAAAAAATATTACTAGATTCAAAGTATTAAATTGCGTACATTTATGACATAAGCAAACTAGTGATATCAACTCATGTAATAATTATTATATTTTTAAGCAAAAGTTTAAACGTAAACATATAAGAAATAACAGAACATTATTAAGCATGCACCCGTTAAGAAAAATATCGAATATTTAAAACTATAAATAACAAATAGTGAAAATTTAAGAATTGTAAAACTATATTTTAAGATAAAATATAATTGAAATTTTATTACAATTTATTAAGTTGTAAATAATTATTAGAATAAGATGATTTATAGTTGTAATATTTTATTATATAATTGAACTATTTTTTAATTATTAGTATTTAATTGGAGAGAATATTGATATTTAATAGGAGTGAGGCGGAAATTTTTTGACGAGACTGAATGTGAAGATGACATGTGACTGTAACATCCCGAGATTTCGTTTCGTTTTAATATTATTATATTATGGTGGGTCTTAGTTGGGTAAGTGTGATAATTAAATAACCCGGCTTAACTGGTAAAAAATATTAGTTATTATGTTATGTTTTGGTGGCTAATAAAATTAGAATGAAAGTTAGGGCTATTAGTAGAAATTTTTAATTATGGCCTGAATTATTAAAACTAAGAAACTAGAAGGGGGCTGGATGTAATTTAATTATTAGAAGAAAAAAAATATTGAGTCTGGGATTTCATCCCAGACATATCATCGTTCACGACCAGAGGGAGAGAGGAAGGAGAAAACTAGGTTCTTGTTCAAATCACCAAAATGAGAGTGTTGGAGGAAGAATTGAGAGTGGAGGGGTCGAAATTGGGGCTAGGAAGTCATCTAGATTGCTAGTTTGTCATCTCATCTTGGGTTCTTGACCAAGTGGTGAAGGAAAAGGTTCAGGAGCTCAACGCGAAAGAAAAGCCAAAGTCTAATTCTTGAGGTAACATGAGTCTGTGATATTTTACGTGTTATGGGAATGTGAGGATTTCCCGATTTCTATTTAGAGGTAATTATTTGTGATAATGACTTATAGGCGAATCACTTTAGTTGTGGATTCATCTATGTATGAATCTATGATGTGAAAATAATTCCTGACCCGTTTGGGTTAGAAGGAAGTTGACCCATATGGGTTGAAGTGGAAGTAGATAATACTTAAGAAACCTTGGGCAGAATGTGGTTAGAAATAGCCAAAACTTGTGATTGCACCTTCAAGTGAGAGTGTTATCTTCGCACATGTCACATGTTCCAAGAGAAGGCTGAAGGTGCAGAAGAAATTAAATATAGTGGAACAACGAATGTGTGAAATAGTATATATGTGATGTCTTATATTTTATAGATTCATGTCTCGCATATGAAGCATTTTGCATACATGAATTAGATTGTGTCGAACTCGGTTAGTAGTCCTAAAGATGAAATTTACGTGAGGACAAGGGTAACCGGGTCAATGGATTGAAATCTTCGGCTTGAATAATGTTTTCCTCAACTTGTGTGTTTTGAATGTTTAATGTTGGATGAAAATTGATTTCCTTTGATCATGAAATTGAAAGGTAGTTTATGATGGCCTGAATAGAGGTAGAAAGCAAGTTTTATGGTAAAGCTGGAAATCTCTAAAATTGGGATGGAATAGGGGAAAATCCAGCCTGACCGCTGGAAATGTTTCCCCAAGCGTATCGCTTGGAGTAACTCTTTTAGCAAGAGATACACTTGCTTTAACAGGCGTATCGCCTGATTTGATTGTTGTTCCAAGCGATACGCTTGGAACCCAATTTTAAAGTTTGGTTGTTTTTCTTGCATTTGAGGGGCTTGTAGTGGGTTGGATGGTTATATGTCATTAATACTAATGTGTTACTGTGTTAATGACAGGTATAGGATAGAAAGCACTGGGTCATGGTCGAGCATGAAGCTTTTTCGAACCGACACAATATGGTTTTGTGATGTTGATGATTTGGGTAGATGTATTAGTGACACGTTCCTATGCTTACTCTGACTTTGAAATAGTTGTAAATGTTTTAATCTCACTTTACACATGGTTGCAAAAATCTCATTTTGTAAGTAATGAATGAAAAAATTTCTGGCTCGTATAAATCTAACATATCAACGGGTATGGTGTTACAAGTTGGTATCAGAGCCGAGGTTTGAGGGATTCAAGTGTCGTGGGGACACTTAAACTCAAACCAAGTGCTCATCGTATGAAAGGGTGTTCGGTTCCAGGCTCGATCGTGTGACCCAGTAAGTAGTTAAATACTTATTATTGATGTTATTAACACTATAATTTAATGGTCGCATTGTGATGATTGCTAATAGTGGCTGAAATCTAATGAAGTTAATTGAAAAGTAAAATGAGGGGTCAACCACAACTGTGGGTGTTTAAAACACCATGCCTGCTTGTGTAGACGATAATAGGCCAAGTGGGGCCAGATGGGTGAATGTGATTGGTTAATTGGAATGGCTTCCTACTTATAGGAAGAGTGTGTTGATAAAAGAAGGGGAGAAAACTCCTAATTGTGTAAACAATTAGGAATGAGGTGTGAATGATGTATGAAATGTGGTGTGAATTTTTTTGTCATTGCAAATAGAGTAATTATGTTGGAAGTTTTAACATGAAGGAAGAATGAATTGTTATGAATTTTATTAATCAGTTGTATATTTTCAATTTGCAATGTCAACTGAGATAATCAAGGCGGGGACCTTATAGGGGCTATGATTGCCGAAGTAAAGAAAATAGTGAATGATGAAGTTAAAGGCACGGTGGACGTTGTGGTAAGAACCCACGTGGGCAAGATGGAAGCTTCTCTAATGGAAGCATTAGATAATCAACAGACACATGGACTGATCTATGAACTAGGTCGGACCTCATCGGGTATATTAGTCCGGACCTACTAACTTGTTTAGGATACACCAGACCAGACCAGACATGCTTACTCGGGATCGAACATTGCAGACCAATGCTCAAAACTATGAATCGGAACTCTCATCTTCCGACCTGACACAAGATTTAATGCCATTACCCCAAATGGACACTGTAGCAGCTTGGTTCAGACTCATGGTCAAATCTGCACAGTGCCTAATTGGGTAATCGCATTAATGACAATGAGAGACAAAGGTTCAGGGTTATAAATACCTCTCAACCACCATGTATGGATTCATTTAATGCTAATCACATCTTTCGATTACGTTTATCTCTCGATACACATACTTATTTGTATGTCCGAGTTTGGTCGCATGACACACTCACGTCCTATCAAAGTCTAACGACGCTTCTGTTTTGTAGGTTCACTGGTCAAGCACAAGAACAATTCCTCAATCCGATCTAACCTTTAGTTCACTCTTGTAGTCGCTTCTAGCTCGGGAGTCCGTCCTTGACCTTGTCAATCCTATTTACCCGAGATAATCCGATTCTATTATTATATCATTATTATTATTACTATTATTATTATTATTATATTATTATTAAACCAAACGTTTTTAGTTTTAACGTAAAGGCTTCCGCTTGATGTCGTGGGAGAGAAATTTCTGTCGACTAATGTTAATCAAGTAATCTTCATTTTTTTTATTTATAATTAACACAATAAAACTATAGTATTGGTTGTTACTTTTTGGTAAAAAGGAAACTCTTGTCACTATTATGTCAATGAGGTTATACGTGGGTTAAATGCCACATTATTTTATGTCAAGAATGTTTCTTTCAATAACAATCTTAATAAAATTTCAACTTCATCTTTTTATAATTGTATTTCAAATATTTCCAATTTTTATTAAATCACTTTACGTATATTTAACGATTAGCGGCCATAAATTAAATACTACCAAAATATGTCTCATTGCCCACATCCTTCCAAGTTGTAACTCACATGCAAACCCTCATATTAAAAAAAGAAAAAAAAAACATTAATCATAGTCTTTAGTAATAAAAAATCACCGAGCCTAAATAAGAAACATTACTTCAAAAACTAGCATTTATTACTTACTATCTGCCATTTCTGAGCTTTTGGCACCTTCCCTTTAATCTCCTCCATATATACCATCCTTCTGCACCGCCTGTTTCTCCATCATCTCTCTTTCTCTCTCTGAAATTGGTCTATCAGGAATTTTAACTGATAAACCAGACCAACATTGCCATTTTAAAGATCCATTTTTTTGTTTGGTTTTTGACAAGAGAGAAAGAGAGCTGACTGATTTCTAATGGAGGTTTTTATGAGACTCTGTTCCATTACAGCTACTCTGTTTCTGCTGTTTGGGATTGTACCTTTGGCTTTAGCAGGTGTACATGACTATGGTCAGGCTCTCAGCAAGAGCATTCTCTTCTTTGAAGCTCAGAGATCTGGTTACCTCCCTGGTAATCAAAGAATCAAATGGAGAGGCAATTCTGGTCTCATGGATGGCAAAGTCAATGGGGTAAATTTCACTTCCTCTGTTTTACACTCTTGAAAGAAAAAAACATTATAATAATTATAACAAAACTCAATTGGGTATTTATCTAAACTCAAATTTAGATCAATACTTGAAACATTTTTGAAAAAGATGAAATCTTGATTTTACTTCCTCTCTTTTACACTCTTGAAAAAAAAAATTAACAATTACAATAAAACTCAATTGGGTATTTGTCTAAACTCAAATTTAGAACAACCCTTGAAACATTTTTGAAAAAAGATGAAATCTTGATTTTACTTCCTCTGTTTTACACTCTTGAAAAAAAGTTAATAATTATAATAAAACTCAATTGGGTATTTGTCAAAATTCAAATTCAGATCAACCCTTGAAACGATTTTGAAAAACGCTGAAATCTTGATTTTACTTCCTCCGTTTTACACTCTTGAGAAAAAAGTAATAATTATAATAAAACTCAATTGGGTATTTGTCTAAACTCAAATTTAGAACAACCCTTGAAGCGATTTTGAAAAAAGATGAAATCTTGACGGTTAAATTTGGTTATGAAGGTGGATCTTGTAGGAGGGTACTATGATGCAGGGGACAACGTGAAGTTCGGGCTGCCAATGGCTTTCACAGTGACAATGATGTCTTGGAGCATCATAGAATACGGGAAGCAATTGGCTACAAGTGGTGAACTTGGTCATGCAATGGCTGCGGTCAAATGGGGCACTGATTACCTACTTAAAGCTCACCCGCAACCACATGTACTTTATGGAGAGGTACATATAATCTTTTCTTGATTAGAATGTGAATTTGGGTGTGTTTTTTTTAAGGATGTTGATTGAAACGTGTGGAATGTGGTAGGTGGGAGATGGTAATACTGACCATTACTGCTGGCAAAGGCCAGAAGATATGACCACTCCAAGATATGCATATAGAATTGACCAAAATAACCCTGGATCCGACCTCGCCGGAGAAACCGCGGCCGCCATGGCTGCCGCCTCCATCGTGTTCCGACGCTACAATCCGGCTTACTCCAGAGAGCTCCTTACTCATGCTTACCAGGTCAGTTTATATATTGGCTTAATTTAAATGTTAAAACAGAATTAGATGAGTAGTAAGTTGAAGTAAATAGTCTTTTGTGACACTCCTAGTCCTAGTGTGTCGGTGTATAATTGTTTTTTGTCATAAATAAATTCACATTAAATATTAAATAGAACCTAATATCCAACTGCAGACTGAATAAACATAAATGGGTGTACGTTGTTAGCAAGGTAGTTGAAGTACAATTAAGGAGTTAGGCTTTTCATGGTTTTGCTCTCATATGTGTCATATGTTAGGAGAAGAGGTGCCCCATTTATGCCATATGTGTGGTATTCACCTCATATTTTTTGAACTTTTTTTTATTCTTTTTTTCTTTTCTTATTATCTGAGTATCATATAGTATATTTTACTTTTAAACTTTATCTATGTAAATTTTTAGAATTAATTATCACACAATATTTTTTACTTTTAAATTAATTTTAGAGATGGAGTTGAAGATAGAAAATTCAATTTACAAATCCCTTACTATCCTTAACTTTTTTAATAACATTTAGATAGAAAAGTAAGAGAGAGAGAGAGGTTAAGTTTAGAAAAAGAGAGACAAAACATGGAATACTATGACGCATCGCCACCACACCATACGCAAAATTACGCAAAATGTTCACTAATTCACTATTATCATGTTTTCAGCTCTTCGATTTTGCGGATAAGTACAGGGGTAAATATGACAGTAGCATCACCGTGGCCCAGAAGTACTACCGCTCCGTCAGTGGATATGGAGTATGTTATCAAAATCTTCGTTTCTCGTTCATCTTACATATTTACACTTTCATTTATTTATTTAATTTTTTTTTGTTTTTCAGGATGAATTGCTATGGGGAGCTGCCTGGTTATACAAAGCAACAAACAATCGGTACTACCTAGATTACCTAGGTAGAAACGGTGATGCCCTTGGTGGGACGGGGTGGTCCATGACGGAATTCGGTTGGGACGTTAAGTATGCTGGTGTTCAGACCCTTGTTGCTAAGGTCGGTTTTAAATATTTATCATGTATTATAGATCAACTATTTATTTGAGTGTAACAAGAACACATACAATTAAAAAAAAACTAATTAAATAATATTTTCTAATTACATATTTAAAAAAAACATAACTAAAGGTGTCTATCTTACCATTCTTAAACCCTATTGTGTAAACTGAATTTTCTTGTTGAGTATGTTTGTTTGTTGGTTAGTTAGTTATACTAAGACTTTACGACTTACGTTATGCAGTTTTTGATGGGGGGCAAAGCCCGTGGTCACGGTGCAGTGTTCGGAAAGTACCAAGAAAAGGCTGAGAATTTCATGTGTGCATGCCTTGGTAAAAGTAGTCGAAATGTTCAAAAGACTCCCGGAGGGCTGATTTTCCGACAAAGATGGAATAACTTACAGTTTGTTACAAGTGCGTCTTTTCTCCTAACTGTTTATGCCGACTACTTGACTTCGGCCCGAAGAAACTTGCAATGTTCTTCGGGCACCGTCAGCCCACCGCAACTTCTAGCATTTGCGAAATCTCAGGTAAAAAAGCTGACATTTTGACTTTTAAAGTTTAAAGTTGACTATAGCTACTTTTTTATTCAAGAAACATGTTTAAACGATGATTTTGCCCAAAATAAGAAATGCCCATGTCCATGATTGCAAAAAAAAAACATTATGGTTGTGATCAAAATCTAAACTTGTCTACTGGTTTTTGATCTTTTTGTAGGTGGATTATATTCTTGGAGATAACCCAAGAGCAACAAGTTATATGGTTGGTTATGGGAAGAACTACCCACAACAAGTCCATCATAGAGGTTCGTCGATAGTGTCGATTAAGGTTAATCCCTCATTTGTTAGCTGCAGAGGTGGTTATGCTACATGGTATAGCCGAAAATCAAGTGACCCGAATCTCCTAACGGGTGCTATTGTTGGCGGGCCTGATGCATATGACAATTTTGCTGACCAAAGAAACAACTTTCAGCAGACTGAGCCTGCTACATATAACAATGCACCTCTTCTTGGAGTATTGGCAAGATTACATGCTGGTCATGGTGGTTATAATCAGCTGCTTCAAGGTATATTATTAGTTAAATCTAGTTTCGTTTTAACCGATATTTTGCCAATGTTTTCAAACTTTTCTGAATCTTTTGTTCAATCATTTTGCAGTTGAAGTCCCTCTCCTTAAGCCTGCTGCTATTCAACAGGAGCCTAAAACTCCGTCTGACGGTATAATCTTTATAACAATCTTGACCTTTTTTTTATAACAGTCATAACTTGGTGGTTAGCCAAATAAATCTGACTCAAGATTGTATCTTTATAGGTTTGATTGCAGTTTCACAAAAGACTACAAGTTCATGGGTTGCCAACGGTAAACAATACTTTAGATATTCGGTTACATTGACTAACAAGTCAAACAAGACCATCAAGAACATTAACATTTTTATTTCAAAGCTCTATGGGCCTCTATGGGGTCTCACCAAGACCCCAAGCGGTTCATACGGGCTCCCAACATGGGTTAAATCATTACCATCCGGAAAAAGCACCGAGTTTGTGTACATTCATACTGCTTCTCCGGCTGAGGTGTCGGTTTCAAGCTACACATTGGCTTAAAAGGTCAAAGAAGTTCTTGAAGAAAGTCCATTTTTTGTGATTTTTCTTCAATGGGTTAAGAATAAGGTGTGAAGAATAGAGGAAAAAAGGAGTGAAGAGACGGTTTTAAAAAAGAGTGCTCATCCTCTTTGTCCTCATTCATTTGCTTCTGAAACACAACAAATTAGAAGAATCACTTTATCTTTTTTTCTTTTGCTTTCTTTTTTTGTCTACTTCAAAATAGGTTTGAAGTGTTTTATATGTCATGTTGTTTGTGTGTAAATTTGGCAACTTTTTGTTATCTTGCAATATGAATATTGATTTTGCAACAATTTACTTGAATGTCTTGTTTTAGTTATGTTTTTGAGTTATAATTGGTACATATAATGTAAGAAAAAGAGTAAGGAAAAACTTGAATGATACAAGCACAAATCCGAGGAAGTAGTGTTTCAAAAGAAACCTATTTCTGGAGTCGCCATCTTAGATTAGTAAACATGTAAACAATCTTGAACATAGCATATTATTGCTTTATGCAAAAAGCCAAAAACTATAGTCTATAGGGATATGTTTGATTAGAAAGATGGTCTTTGAAAATCCTTGTGTTATTTAGATGTTAGAACTTAAAGCCCACTTGTAGGGTTTGATGGGCTGGTCACATTAGAAAATTATCCATTAGCACATAGGCCCAATCAGTAGACCCAATTCCTTTATTGCATCCTATCCCTGCCAACAGAAGAGTTGTTCTAGCAAAGGACTTGTAGTGTTTGCTCTAGAAGTTCTTTGATGATTAAACGACCAACTTGTATTCATTGGCCTAACTATAACTGTTTGTCTTGAGTGTTGGGTTATGTGTCCAGATTTTATTCATCATTACTAAACGCATCGTTTCATACGTCAATTCATGAATATGTGTGGCTAAATCACACGTGATCATTATCTGGTGTAGGTTTTAGGTTTAGGCATGTATTTCAATTTGGTTTTCGTTCTTGCTAGACATGAAGTTATGCTTTGGTTGTTTCATATAGTGACGATTTGGCTTAATTTTATGTGTTTGGTATTTGGGAATGTCGAAAGACATGTAATTGCGGTTCAGTGATATATCAGTTCGTTATTAGTTGTGTTATAATCATTAAAATTTGTTATTTTAAAACAGGTTATTTTTTTTAAACCAAATGTGAGCTATGCCATGTCAAACAAATGTAAAACTTGCAATTTTCAATGAATTTTGGAAAATTGGAATTAAATAATCCCAACTTTTGGGTATTGGCCAAGAATAATCCCACTTTTTAATATAACCCACAATGGTCCCAACTTTTAACTTAATTATTCAGAATGGTCCCGTCGTTAAAAAAAACTAACACCGTTAGTTTTTAATCCTACGTGGTGCTGACGTGACGCTGATTTGTTATTTTTTTTATTTTTTTTTAATCTCCTAAAAATGCACATCACATATACCTCATCGAGTCATCGTTACCAGTTCCACATCACATATATTTTACACAGGTATACATATGAAATCGTGAATCTATATGATACCTCCCATGTCTCCAAAGACAAAAATATACAGCAATTTCCAATCACATGAACAAAATCCTATTCATATTAAACTCAATTCAGAACTACAGAACATAAACAAAATTAACACGATCTAAGACCACAAAACGGAGAAATGGAGAGGCACCTTAACCAGTGGATCAATAGTTAATAAACAGAAAAAAGGCATATCGTATCTGATCGATAGCACAGGCACACAGCTAATTCCTTTACAAAGCAATCGTGAAAAACCAAGCGAAGAATTGCAGGAGCAACGGTTGAGTTTCGATCATAGATCCGGCATAACGTGGATCTGATGATGTGGAGCGCTTGAGGGCATGATTCTCGATAATAATCGCACTCAAGCATTGAAGAAAAGAGAACAGGGGGTCCGAGAAAATGACAGAGTACGAGAAACAGAGGATGAAAAGAATTGAAGAGAACAAAGTGAGGATGAAGGCGATGGGTTTGGATAAAATGGCGTCTTCGTTCATGGGTTCGATTACAATTTCACGAAACGAGAGTAGAAAAGGAAAAAATAAGGCGGGTTTGGAAGACGATGAGGAGTATAAGCCATCTGCTATCGATGATGAGGAATCAAGGAACTGGTAACGATGATGAGGAATCAGTGAATTAAGGATCCGGACGATGGGGTATATGTGATGTGGATTTTTAGGAGATTAAAAAAATAAAAAAATAATAACAAGTCAGCGTCACGTCAGCGCCACGTAGGATTAAAAACTAACGGTGTTAGTTTTTTAACGACGGGACCATTCTAAATAATTAAGTTAAAAGTTGGGACCGTTGTGGGTTATATTAAAAAGTGGGATTATTCTGGCCAATACCCAAAAGTTGGGATTATTTAATTCCAATTTTCCATGAATTTTTGAAAAACTACATATGCCTAGTTCCTAATAAATCATAGGTTAACTAACTAATACATGAATTACCCTAAACCACACCAAGGACCATTCCCTAACTACATTAACTAACGTGGAATTGCACCATCGAGGAGTCTTCACTCATCACGCCAACAAAGGGAAGTCTCCTAACTGCACTAACGGCATTCATAAATTAACGCGAGTAATTGTTAAATCGCTCAAAACAAACATCAAAAAGGTTAAAAATAATGAAAACAGATTGTGGGCTCCGATGATCAACGCTCGAAAACTGCCGTCAAGACCTCCTGCTCAAAACCGATGAGAACCCACTTTCGATGGAAACTGCCGATTCCCTTTTTTAATTTTTGTAAAAACTTGTGGGCCGTTAGCGGATTACTCCACTAATAAATCCATCCATATGAGCAATTCCTCGAAACACAAAATGATACATGCTTTTGTTTATGAGTTGTTATATAGACACCAAAGGTTTTACTAAATTCACCCATTTTCTACGGTCGTTTTGGTTCAAACGGTCGTTTCAAGGTCGTTTCAGTTGAAACGGCCGCCACGTGTCGCGACGACGAAACCTTAAAATTCAGGGGCCCCCCCTTTATATTGACCGTTTCAAGGTCGTTTTGGTTCAAACTGTCGTTTCAAGGTCGTTTCACTTGAAACGACCGTTTGGTTTTGGTGCTTTTAGTAAAATCCTCAGGTGGATATAGCAGGAGCCTTGTTTATTTGACACACTTCCTCACGTTTTCTTGTTCACTTTGTACCAAAAGTAGCTTAGGGTTGTTTGTTTGTCACTTAATGACCTCTTAATGGGATAGCATCTGAATCAATCAGATGTTAAGGCATTTGGTTGACCGATCTGATGAAAAAAAAAACCCACACACTACACGGTAATGTATATGATTAAAATGTGGACACAAATATGTCTACTTTAGTTACCACATGGATATCATTAACTTTGTTGTAATTAACCACTAAAAATAGTTATTGAACTTTGTTATAATTAACTTTGTGGTAAATTGTAATTATATGTTGCAAATGAAGTTCCTCCTTTTGATGATTCTGTTGTTTAGATTTTTGTTGATAGAGGGGTTCTGAGAAATAAATGGGTCATTTTGTTACGCTCTTGGTTGAGCTTTCATGCTCATTTTGTTAGACCGGTCATTGGGTTGAGGTCTCTGGAGTATATCCCGGGACTCTCAGTGTCATTGGGTTGTAAATATTATTTCCTTATTAATAAAATTTATTGAGTTACTGTCCCCTTTAACAAAAAATAATACAAATAGTTTAGAGGGGTAAAATAGTCCTTATACACAGTCATTTAGAGTTCTAACCAAACAGTACTAACTGGTTCAGCACTACCTGGTTCAAGACCTCTTACTCAATCAGACCTCTTACTGGTTCAGCACTTAATAACGCAGATATTACCAAACAACCCTTAGGTGTTTACTTCGCATGTTAACTGAATTTTCCATTACTAAACGTCTATTTTGATACAAACACATGCATTTTACCTCATTTTCATGTTGTTGGAATTTTGAGAGAAAATGCTAAGTATAGCATGTGGACTCATCTCACATTAGTTGGGAGATGAAACCAAAAGTGGTATATAAGGAGAGAACCTTACCAACTATTTTTTCCTTGAGTATGACACATCCCTTGGACCCTGAGGGGGAAGCACCCCTAACTCGCATATGCGTGCGTGGTGTGGGCGCAATGTGGTGCTTTGATGGCGCACTTTGCACGCTCGCATCGCCGCGAGCCGCTTGAGAGCCGTCTTATTGTTTTTAAGTTCAACCGGAAGTTGGTCCGGTTAAAGTGGGAAGTTGGTCCGGTTAAAGTCCAGGCAGACAAGTTCAAACGGAGTGGATAGTTGAACCGGAAGAACAGGTTCAAGTGGAACCAGTTCAGACGGAAGGTGGGTCAAGCGGACTTGTTTGGTCCGGGCGGAACCGAGTTCAGCCGGAAGTTCTTCCGGTTGTAGTTCAAGCGGATGTTGAACCGGAAATTCTTCCGGACGAAGTTGGAACGGACCGGAATATCAGTTCTTTCGGAAAATAACTGTTACGCGGATTAATTCCGGAATGATAGTTGTGAAACGCGTTTTGAGCTAATTAAGGTAAATCCGTGTTAATTAGAAATCAGTTTGCATTAAAGACGTTTAATGTAAAGTTTGACTACGAATTTACTTAGAGTGCTCACCAAGACTTCTCACCACTATAAATACAGCATCATTAGTTGAGGCAACACACACCGAATTCAACATAGAATTCTTTCTCTCATCTCTACTCTCTCTTCTTCTAAAAAACTATTCAAGATCTTCATCCTGTTCGTCAGGACCTTCAAGAACACGAAGGTAATTCTGGGCTTAGTGTTATCCCGATCGTACAATACGATTTAGGCGATTGTACCCTGAGAAACAAAACGGGATCTTTGGTCGACCCGGAATTTGTTTTAAGGGACCCGGGTTTTGACCCGAAGCCTTCACCAAGGTTTTTCTACTTTCGATTTCTTTTCTTTAAACAAATCAATTTTATCCAAACATTTTCTTGTCACAATCCTCAAAACTCTTTTCTAAACTTTCTGTCTAAAATTGTGACTTTATCTTATCACTGTTTGTTTTGTAATCTTCTTTCTCATTTCTTCGTAAATCTATTTTGTCTTATTGTATATCATTTCTATCGCACTGTATCTTTTATTTCTTGTATTGTAATTCTTTTCTTCATTTCCTTGTATTGTAATTCCCTTCATTTCCTTGTAAATTGATAGGAGTAGAATTTCCTTTCTTTGTATTGTAATAGATTAAATTTCCTTTGGTTGTAATCGTACGAAAACTAAAATATTTATTTTATTTAAATTCACGAACGGTTTTCCTACAGATATCCCAGAAGGCTTGCGAGGATGTAGAACAAGAGATTAAAATCAAGAACAAGTTGTGGTATGTTTCTATACTTCCACTTTCCAATTTTAGATGAATCATTCACACAATTATTGAACATTGTGGTTGATACTCAGATTGAAGACTGAGCCAAGCAATAGAACAGTTTGACCACCTTAAATATCTACAATTGATACTACTAGCATCCGGATAAACCGTATACCTCATCATGTGTTTTGTATATGTTGAAGGTCACTCCACGTTATTCCCCTCAAATATCTATTGTCATAAAACTCAACCATAACAAAATTCTGCAGTTTAAAAAGTATTTGAATATGATTATTTGGGTTAGTTCAGTTTGACGACCTAAATTCGAATTTGAAATGCGTTTTGGATAAGAATTTGATCCATATGCATCGAAATCGAGTTCCAGTTCAGTTTAGTTTGAGTTTTCAGTTATTGAGTCTAATAATATGAATAATGGAAACCACTAGTTTTAGTTGAGGGTTGTTGACAGTTACAATCGGTTGCCACTATACTGATGCATTCAACTCCAAAGAAACTTTTTTAGCCGCTAAAACCGGGGTGAAACCGAAGGCCGAAGCTAGGGGTACACCCCACCCTCACGCATTGTAACTCTATCAACTTTTTTTCTTGTTTCTCTTTAGTTTTAAGTAAGTCGCCAACATGTCATGTGGTGGTAAAATGATGGTTCTCTAATTAAAAGATTTCAATATTAAAGTATAGCTTTAATGATTTAGCTATTACAAACAAGTAAATCCCTTTTTTTAGCAACTATTTTTTTTCCACCAAATATTAACAACTTGCATTTGTAAAGATTTGAACTCTTACCACTTTTGTGAACCGTAATATTTGTAGTTCGTCATCTTGCATATCAGATGGTTAGTATCCTTTGTCTTTTACCTATATTATTCTTATAATATATCTATTTATTAATATAATTCATATCCGAAAATTTTCATTCTTATTCATTCCAATATTTTTTTTATTCTACATATTCCAAAAGAAACTTTTTAGAACTGTCTTTAAAGCCAATGCATTCTTCTACAATCCAAAATACCAGGACACCAAGACCAAATATAAGAAATGGTAATATAATTATGTTCTATGTTAACAATGACAATGTAATCTATACTATATCCATTTCATATTTTCATCTCATTAATATTTTCATCTTTCTAAATCATTTTACATTTAGAGATCGAAATAAATCAATTTCTTACTCACCTTTATCAAGCACCGCACCATCCATTCATCATACCAATACAAGCAATTCTACAACCAGATCATCATTAACCCAAATAAAAGCCGAAGTAATATCTGGAAACAATATAGGTCATCGTACATTTATTCCAAGAATTACTATGTCACCCCCAAATAAAAAAATATCGTTTAATTCTAAAGAAGACAGTATCCAATTGCGGTTTATTTGGGAATGACCATTAATAAAAGTCAGTGTCAGTCACTTTCAAAAGTTGGTTTGTATCTCAAAAATCCATGTTTCAGTCATGTACAGCTTTGCATCGCATTGTCAAGAGTGAAGAGCAGAGAGGGACTAAAACTTTTGATACTAGATGAAGATGGCAATGTGACTAACCAGACATTAAATGTAGTTTACAAATCTGTAATTTACTTTTATAACTTATCAGATGTTTCATCTTACTTTTAATTCAAATGATGAAATTCATTATAATTGGTACATTTTTGTGTTTACTTTTCCTTTTTTTTTTGTTAAAAATGTTGTCTTGCGATGCACGAGTTTAAAATATATCCTAATCAATTTAATTATCTCATAATTAAATCAATCCACAACTAACTAATGATGTCTTAATTAATTTCTTTTATGTTTTATAAATAAAACGTCCATCGTGTTTATTATTAATCGTAAATATGTTATTTAAATTAAGATTTTTGTTCGTTGTCAAAAGTGTAACGCTTTGTATCGTACCTCGTTAGTTAAGTTAATATTATCCGACGGTCGAACACTATATATCCAACAATATCATCCCCAACTTGTATGACTTTTGATTTGAATGTTTCCTTGCCTTTTCCTTTTTTAGGCCGAATAGTTGAATCTTCACCAATGCCTTGAGTTGATGCTTTTCTTTTGACAGAAGACTCTTCACTAACACCTTGACTCGATGGTGTTTTTATCTTTAGACCGATCAAAAGTATCTTGACTAACCACAAGGTGCATCTGGGTGTCATCAAAGTCCTCAAGATCAGTTTGATCAAACACTTCTACAAAAGGACGAGGAAGTGTAGAAGATGGGCCACAACTATCAATGCCAGTTGAAGTAGGCCCTTCAAACAATTGAATACACAACTCCGAATGCTCAAGTGGTGCTCGTCTCAAAGTTTCTACGATTTTGTTGGACTATAACCAAAAATAATAATAAATTACTATAAGGCAATTGAAATATAAGGTAATTGATATATATATATATATATAATGTATATATATATATATATAGGGAAAAGATAAATTGGAACCCACATTGAGTTGGAGAATCGTTGGAGCCCGGTCAAAAACGAGGTAAAAAAAATGTTTTTTTTTTCTGAATTTTTTTATGGTGGTTCTTTATGTTATAAACTACCCTTAAATGAAAAAAAATCAAAAAACCGCCTAGTAGATTTTCAGTTACGAAAAAAGTTACATTTGTAACTTTTATGCATATATTTGCAGTTACGCAAAAGTTACATGTGTAACCTAGACATTTTTGATATTTTTTTTAAAAAAATCTAGTAGGCGGTTTTTTGATTTTTTTTTCATTTAAGAGTAGTTTATAACATAAACTACCACCATAAAAAAATTAAGAGAAAAAAACATTTTTTTAACCGCGTTTTTGACCGGGTTCCAACGATTCTCCAACTCAAAGTGGGTTCCAAAATACCCCAACCCTATATATATATATATATATATATATATATATATATATATAGAGAGAGAGAGAGAGAGAGATACCTTGATCTCAAGTTGCCATTCCTCTTCTGATAAGTTAAATGTGTTTGTTACAGGGTTATACACATTTCCAGTTTTGTTCCTAAGCTTGTTCCAAGCTGTAAACCTTTTTTTTCAAGTAATCATAGCGGTTCTTCATTTGTGTTTGATCCACAATATAACCATGTTCTGTTTTTATTTTTTCTGCAACTTTCTTCCAAGAAGTTGCTTTCAGACTCCCGCCATCACGCCCATGAAGTGAAATTTCATGGATACATGATTCTAGAAAAGTTTTATCGACATCTAGCCTCCAATTAATTTTAAGCTTTTCTTTGTTCCATTTCTTTAGTACAATCTACCATCAATTAAAAAACCACATCAAACAATCTACACACAATATTGTCAAGAACAATCTAAATACTAAATAAAGCAAATAACCACATCAAACAATCTAGACACAAAATCAAACACTTTAAGTACTTGGTTTTTTAATAATAGTTACTAGATGTTTGAGAATATTGATAGCCACTATTGTTTAACCAAACAGTGAAGCAAAGAAACCAAAATTAGATATCCCAAAACTATCTTTTATCTACTGTTGCAAGAAAAAATCTATTTTCGGTGAGCTAATCAACTAATCAAGCATCAAACATATAAAGAATTGAAACCTATAGAGAGGGAGACGAGATTAAAAAAAAGGATTCTTGATGTTTAAGAACACGATAAATTACCTAATCAATCATGAAACCTATTAAATATGCAAAAAAGTTGAAAACAAATATCATGAAATCGAAGCCTGTGGAGAGGGAGACGAGAAGAAAAAATACCTTATGAATAAAAAGTAGTCGGCGACCTGAGCTTGGTGGCCGGACGTCGATCTTGATGGCCGGAGGGGCTGATCTTGGATGGATGGAAGTGCTGCAGATTGAGGGTGAGGGGAGAGCTTGGATGGAGGCGCAGATAGAGGGTGAGAGGTAGAGAGGGAAAATAACGTGTTTTTTTCTTTACTTAATGAATCAGATAGGGTTAAGAAGCTTACCGAATAAGACCTTATTAAGAGGTATTTTTCATTAAGAGGTTCCAACCAAACAGTCTTACATCTGAACAATTCAGATGTTAAACACTTAAGAGCTTATTAAGTGTGGCAAACAAAAAACTCCAACTTGCCTTAGCATCGTTTATTGCAATCCTTTCCCTAAGGACTGTTTATTTATACTTCACCAAGTATATCAACTTGATTGGAAATATCTGGAACTATTTATGGACAATTTTTAAAGATAGGATCGACTTATGTTTTATCCAAGTTACATGACTTGGTTTGTCTATTAAGTTCATACATCATATCCAATACCTCCTTTTAAGGATCCTCTATCTTTAATGTTATGACTGTCATTTAATGAGGTAACTGCAATTTTTAAATTGCTGGATTTATTTCTAACAATTCTTATAGTTAATGATGTATTTAAGGCTTATAAGATTCACTCTAACCTTTTGGAGTGGTGAGCATAACTCTAGATATATAAATTTTTTTCACATTCCTATCATTAGCTCGACTTTCATTTGACTGGAAGTCTAACTTTCTTCTTTACCAAAACATCCTTTCAGCTTTAAGAAGATTGATCTAATGATTTTGGTTAGACTTCCAACTAAGGTGCTAGCTTCGATCTAATCGAATTATTCCTTAGTTTGACTGATCGTATTTTATACTTAATTTCCAAGAATCTACTATTCTTTATAATTTCCGAATAAACATAATTAAGTTTTATACTAATGTCTTTAAGCTGCTGCATCTTCATGCCTGTGTTTATGGATTTGATTTCAATCAAATCCATTACTAGTTAGCCATATGAACCATGTTTGTACACTTAGATTAATTCTTTTAGAACGTATTTTCCAAATAACTCCTAACGTACCAACATTGGTTTAGATTGATTAACTCTAATACCTTGAATCTTATTCATGCATAAAATACAATTCGTTATTGAGAGGATATCTATCTCGTAGATTTGCCTTTGTACGAAGCAAACTAATTGCAGAAATAAACAAAATCTCAAACATAAAGTAAATATCTGTAAACAAAAGCAGAAAACGATATTTCAAAACAAATCATAGTTGTTCAGAAATGAAGAAGTAAACTCTTGAATATCTTCATCTTCAGTCGACTTCTCAAGTCACTTCAGTTAATCATCCTCCTCATCATTGCTGAATTTCACATCCTACAAATAAAAAATATGGACACACATTTTATTAGTGTCATACACTTAGTGATTTCAAGATAGGAAAATGCTGAAATGAATATTATCTCATAAACATTTTGTGGGGAGTCCGATCTGATCAGTTTGGGAACTTTTCCCGAGCAACCGAGCATATCCAGTGGTCCGGCTTGCAACATACAAATCAAGCATCATCATCAAAGACTCGGACTCTCTTTGTGCCTTGATTAGGGTTTTCGGGTAGAGGCTTTCCACTTGGCTTGAGTTTTCTTTCCTCAGCTATGAGCATCTCTCTCAAAGCTGGTATAGACCCATCAAACCTACTTTTGAAATATCCCTTTGCAAATGTGCCATACTCGCATGGAAGGAATGTGAGAATCATATTCAGCGCTATAACTAGGTGCAGTGGAAAATCTAGCTTCTCAAGCCTGTCAAAATAAGTCACCATTCGATCAACATGATCTGCGACACTATGTTCTAACCTCATAGGTTTAGTTATCTCCTTAGTGATCTTAAGACTCCAACCTGTTTAGACTGATAGTCAGTTCCTAACTCTTAGGACCATTTTATAAGCATATAAGCTTTTGAAATCATCCTTGATTTCATTTAGAAGCTCTTCACTAATTGTTAAAAGAATTACGTATGACACTTTACTGGAAATTTTGGTAATGCTGAAACCACTGAGGTCTAGTGTCCTCCAGAGGTGGAAGATCAACTAGCTGTACGTCCAATACGTACGATAATCTCTCCTTTTCAAGGACGATCCTCAAACTCCGATACCATACCGGGAAATTCCTCTTGGTGAGCTTGTTTCGGTATATTATTTTTCGGTGACGGAATTCCGAGTAATAGTTATATAACATCTACAAGAGGGAAACAATATACATTTTAGTATTCCGTGTTACTAATAACCTAATTAAATAAATAGACCCAATAGCATATATTTCAATTAGGATAGAGACCATATTTCATAAATACAAGGTGATTGCTTAGCACTATTCACCTACATTTATTACGTAGGTGGATGAAGGTTACCGATTTGATCTCACACAACTCTCAATTTTGAGGTTACATGACGTATTATGAATTTACAATTCAAATTTATGTCTTTGATTAAAAAAATTACTTTAGACAATGACCATATTTCATAAATACATAAGTGTTTGGCTTAGCACTATTCATTCCTGCATCTGCTACGTAGGTGGGTAACGGTTTACCGATTGTGTCTCCACATAACTCTTGGATTTGTCTGACACGATGCGTCAATTTTGTACGTTTACCCCAACTATGCCCACTTATCTTGTCACAAGTGATATTATCCCTAAATAAGAAACGTGTTTCACCAACCTATGTTACACAAGAATCGCGATTCAGCCTCGTACCAAAACCGTATGCCCAATGCAAGGTAAGCGCTAACATAGGGGGTTCAGATAGATCGGTTCGAGTTCCTCAGATTTAGGATGACATTAAATATCGCTTTGAAATTGGGATTTCTTTTTTATTCTAAAAATATAATGGACGACATATTGCATGATTAATAAGTCGTGTATTTTAGTAAAATAATATTTTACAAGTTCGTGATAAATTCTGAAAACTCTTTTCAACACATGATGTGGTCGTATTTTAGATAACCTAATTTTTTGAAAATAGGTTGGTAATTTATCACGAAACTATTTTGAAATTAATAAACTCTTTACTAATTTTATGGTTTATAATATATTTAACGACTTAAAATTAAAACCATCTTTATAATAACGACTTATTATATTTGCATTTTAATTAAAACTCCTTTTAATTTAAACGTCCTTTAAGATTGTGAAAAAATATTTGCTTGGGTTAAATGCATTATTCTAAATAATCAATCAACCATAAAATAATAGTATCGAGCCATTTATGATTATGTGTTTAGTATTGTTCAATCCAATGAATGAAACTAGACTAGGTCAAAGGGGACATGCAACCATAATTCTAGCACCGCTCCCACTTGATTTCTTTGATCATTCTGAGATGCTTAATAGAAGTATCCATGCACTACCAATCTGGATCTACTTCTAATTTGGCAAGTCTTGTCCTTTGTTGTCTTTTACTTGATGTATGTCTTCATATAGATAGATTTCAAATTTACAAAATAAACAAACCTAACTATTACATGGCAGATCCAAAATACCCAAAAAATATATACATCATAAATATATAAAATAACTACAACCAAAACAATCACAACCATAATATAATCATTGGGTCAAATGGCTCAATTCACACAATCATAAAACGTAGAGGCATGATCTTATGTCAAAATAAATTTTGACATTCATAAAACGCAAGATCAATAAATAAAATTTATCTAAATCATTGTAAAGTGGCTCTGATACCACTATTGGTAATCGCGAGCTCATTTAGAACAAAACAATTTTTATCAAACAATATATAAAATTAGATTTTATAATCAGAAAACGATTATAACAAATAATCTAATGCAGAAGCGATCACATTTAAAACTTCAATAAACGAGTTAGGTATCTCAAACCAGTGATCCAGTTAGAAACAATTAAGTTAAATACAAATAACACAACCATAGGGTCTTTAGATATTGACCTTGACAAGACCGAGATGAGACACTCTGAATGCGACAAACGAATCCGCTAGAAATCCTTGATCACTGCTCAACTCTTGCACAATCCAAAACCCGAATCCTGATCGATGACCGGACTAACCGGAGATCTAGAACCGATGGGACAACAGATAGGACGGTCGGCCGCAGCAAGCGGCGGTGGTGCGTGGGCGGTGCGGCGGTGACGGATCAGGTTGGTCGACGGTGGTGGAGGCGTCGGCGGTGGAGGTCGGCGTCGCAAGGAAGAGATGATAGAGGAGATTAGGGTTCTTGCTTTTAGACTTTTGGTGTAGGATTTCTGTAATTAGGGTTTAGGATTAACCTGTATTTATACGAATACAAGTTACATCCTGGTCCCTAAAAATACTGACTTTCTCCCAAAGTCATTATCCTGATATTAATTGTTAATACAATTAATATCTAACAAAGTTCATTTGTACGGAACAAACCCAATATAATTGATTGTATATTTTAATCTCCGTGTTTTAGTTAACGGATTATCTAAAACATTTTAAGGATAATTGTTATTATTAACGTCTTAATAATAATATCAATTTCATCCGTATTTAATATATTTCATAAATTAAATCTCCAGTTCCCTTTATTCCATGATAGCGTCTTATCCTAGATTTATTAGTCAAAACTGCATTTTGAATAATAATATACCCCGTTCAAATTTGTCAACCGATTTAACAAATTAATTTCTCGTTTACTTCTTAAATGATCACCGTTTTATTTTGCTTATTAATTATTTCTCTAAAAATTTAATATAATCATTATTTCGACAAATAATGATTTGCCTAATATTCGTTCTGTGATCGGCAATATGTAAATATCTAATATTCAAATATTATAACTTACTCGTTGTCCATAGTGTAACTCTTGGATTTATCTTTATGGTTACATTAAGTAATCGACAGTCGGACACATCAAGCTCCAACACCTTAAGGGTTTGAGTTGAATCGATTGAGGGTTTTTCCCAGTTATTTCTTTATCTCTTTGAATCTGATTAACGCTATGTTAGTACTGATTTGGCGATGATATGAATTTATGGTTTTAACAACTCTAATCTGAGCCTAATGAACCTCAAATGTGAATCTGATTAAGGCTATGTTAGTACTGATTTGGCGATAATATGAATTTAGGGTTTCAACAACCCAAATCTGAGCCTAATGAACCTCAAATGTGAACTTGATTAAGGCATGTTAGTAGTGATTTGGCGATGATATGAATTTAGGGTTTCAACAACCCTAATCTGAGCCTAATGAACCTCAAATGTTTGTAAAGAAACTATGTTGGCAAAGATTCGACGATGATATGAATTTAGGGTTTTAATAACCCAAATCTGAGCCTGATGAGCCTGAAATGTGAATCAACGCTATGTTAGTACTGATTTGGCGATGATAATTTAGGGTTTTAGCAACCCTAATCTGAGCCTAATGAACCATAAATGTTTGTAAAGAAGCTATGTTGGTCAAGATTCTACGATGATATGAACATTAGGGTTTAACCCTAATGGCTATGATGATTTAGTTTAACCTTATTGACTGGTCTTCTCATAATGTGTTGGCTGTGGGATTGGGAAATTGTGTTTATATATGGAATGCTTGTAGTAGTAAGGTAAAATTCAAGCATTAAGATTGATATTGAAGTTTTAGTGCCTAGCTCCTTCGATTGTTAATGCTAATACTCTCTCAGATTCATCGAGTCCTGTTGGTAACAACGGTAAAGATATTGACGATGAGACGAATGCATGGATTTTTCGTGTAATCAAAATCGATTAGAGGTTTACAAGTTGTTTTCCTCAGTCGCATCGAGTTCTTCGAGTTGGAACGAGGACGTCTACGAGAAGCCATCTATGGTGGTATGATTCATGTAGTTCTTCGATTTGCATCTTCGTTATTTTATCTGCTTTTGGTTTGTATTTTAATTGTTCATATAGAAGTATATTGGTTTGTAAAATATTGGTGCTTTGTAGTTTTGTAATCTGTGTATGTTTGGTTGTTCATTTGGTTATTTTAAGTATCAACATCATTGTTACTAGTTAAGACACTAACGTTCATATCTATAACACTAGTGCGAGTAGTTGTAAGATTGAGATTAGTTGTACTTATTAACCACAATTGTAATATATGCATATGTAGTTGTACTTAAGTAGTAGCGTTAGTGTGTAACAACAAGCGTTTATATGTGATGAACCACAAAATCCCACCGCTCGAGAGTTGAGATTAGTGACTCAACAGGTAAATGCTTGAATGGAGATTGTAACAATTACTTGAACAAGATAAGGAAGGGTTTTATTGATCGCACAAGTGTTTTATACAATTCGGAGAAGATATTGGAAAATACACCGTTAAGTGTGTGTAAGTCCAAACGATCCCTACAAAGTATTACATTGGTCCTATATAGAGAGCTAATAAATCGTATCAACACTCACGCAATTGTATGAGTGTTGACTGTGTTGAGAAACCGTCCCGACAATGCGCGGACAACAGACAAGTGGACTCGAATACACATTGGTGATCAAATTTAGGTTTTCTTATATTTGTCCTAGCACATATTTCCCTCACATAACATGCTACATGATAAATATAATTAGGTCACAATTATCTATAACATTATCTGCGTATACGATGTACGATTGACGGGGCAATCGTACAAAGTCTTATGTCTCCTACCAAGGTAGGGGACTTAGGACTTGTACACTCGTATAACTCATAACTAATTTGACTAATAACATACAAACACTTAATCATGTAATCTCATGATCATACACATGCATTTACATAGTTATTTATTTTCGGTAAATATATATTTTCTAAGTGTAAGGTAATTTCATGATAAAACCACATTGTCACACCCCGGTCAACGGTTTCGGGTGTGAGCGAGAATGGAATCATAGTCGAGGATACATAGAACACTTCTAATAATTTAAAAACTTCATAAAACATTAATTCGTTTCATTGCAGCGGAAAGAGTAGTGGAAACATCAATGTTTTACAATTTAAAAACATAAGTCTTAAACGATTATTAAAAGCACATCATCATTTCATGTAAGCCACATAGATAATCAATTAACACACTTCAATCCATGTTACAAGTTCCTAACCATATGTATGAATGTCATCTTGATAAGCCATTTACACGATAATTTCACGTAAATAATTTCTATAAATTATTCCACATGCATTTCAACCTCAGGTTTGCAACTTTATCATCCCTCGTGCATCCATTTACATGAATCATGCAAATTTATACAAGATCTAACACAAATCAAGAACCTTTATTCAAGATTTAGCATGCATGACTACCGAAATCAAGTTTTATCATAGATCTCACGTAAAGTTAGCAACTTTAATGCATAACAACACTAGATCTAGTATTATCAAGCATCCATAACAAGAATCATGCATAAAAATTGGATCTTTACTTGCATGTAACATCTAAAACCCTAGATCTATGCATGGATCATCACTAACATCACAATAATCATACTTTTGCTTCAAAGATGTAAAATTTATCATTAACAACACAAGAGCTTCATATCATCATCATATCACTCTAGATCTGGAAATAAATATTACAGCTTGGAGCTTTTTAACAAGAAATCATGCAAGAACACATACCGGTGATCTAGAATAAAACAAGGATGAAACGGGACCTGAATCTTCAAAGAAAAACACCAAAAAGGTTGGATCTTGATGGAGGAGCACAAGAACATAGAAAAATGACGTTTTGGGTCGTTTAGAGTTGAGGAAATGAAGTGGTGGTGGCTAATGGTGCTTAAATAGGAGAAATTTAGGGTTTTGCTGGAATCTGGCCTTCAAGTGTATCGCTTGGAGCCACTGGTTGCTCTAGGCGATACGCCAAGAGCCTCCATCTGGCAGCCCTTTTGACTTTTGTTGACCGCAACCCTTTTTGTCTGTTTTTCACGTTTTTGGTCTCGGTTTCCTACGTTTTCTCCAATTTTTGATTTACCATCATTTTTATCACATCAAATCCAATAAAATCAAGTATCAACATGACATATACTAATTTACAATTATGCAATTAAATTCACGTATTTCACGTCACATAGCAGTTTTCAGTTTATCACCAATGTTTCGAGACTCCAACTTGTGTGTGATGTTTGTGAAGTGTTAGGGTTAAGGATTTAACATGTATCTATAGGAATACAAGTTACAATCCAGTCCCTAAAAATACTGTCTTTTTCCCAAAGATATTATTATGATATTAACTGTTAATACAGTTAATATCCATTAAAGTTTGTATGTGGAAAACATGCCCAATATATATATATATATATATATATATATATATATATATATATATATGTATGTATATAGATTAACCTCCACGTTTTAGTTGACTAATTATCTAAAACATTTTTCCAGATAATTATTATTAACGTCTTTAATAATATTTATGTTATCCGTATTTAATTTATCTCATAAATTAAATTTCCGTTCTTATAATTATAGGATAACGTATTATCATAAATTTAGTAAAAAACGCTTTTGACGTAATAATATTTCCTGATTGAATTGTCAACTGCTTTAACAATTTTATTTCCGTTTACATCTTAAGCGATCATCGTTTTATTCGCCCATTAATTATTTCCTAAATAATAAACAATGATCATTATTTCAGAAAATAATAATTTTCCTAACGTTCGTTCTGTGATCAATAATATTAAAAAATATAATATTTAAATACTATAACTTGTTCGTCGTCCAGAGTGTAACTCTTAGATCGTATCTTTATGGTTACATTAAGTAATCGACATTCGGACATATCAAAATCTAACACAATCATCGATTTGAGACGATATCGTAGAGGGACATGAGCCTGACTCCTCATTTGAACTACAATAAGTGACAAACAAGCGTGTATATTATCTTGGGGTGGTATTCTGAATATTCTACAATGGTCAAATCATTTACCTCTCCCGCGGGTGTGGGATGTAAAACCTACATAGAAGCTCTTGATGCCGCAAGGAAAGATATTGAATGATCGTTTGGTTGTTTGTAGAATAAGTGGCATATCGTTCGATATACGACAATACGACTCTCGAGAAGGAGGGGCCTGTGATTTGCCAATTTAACGAGGTGGACTTGAACATGACTTATGAGCCGCTTAACGAGGATGAAAAGCAAGCTAACCAAGAGGACATACGAAACCGATATATCTATAACTAACTTAAGGCTGATTTGAATGAGGATATCTAGAAGTGCTCGTTGGCGTAGTTGGTTTTTTTTAGTAATGTTTGTTTATGTGTGATGTAATGTTTTATATTTTTATTTTTGAAGTATTTTCTTAAATTGTTTTTTAGTCTTGTAATATTTAATTTATATTTTAATGAAATTATTTTATTAACTAATATATTCTGTTTGAAATTTATTGTAAAAAGTGTTAAAAAATATAATAATGAAATAGTACAACTCACACCACTCAGAGTGTCACACTGGTATGCTCCTCCCTTGTGAGTCATGTATGAGTTGGTGTACGAGTCGAGTCACTCTACGTGACATACTCACACAACCAAACTCACATGGCTACAGGTTATGACCTAAGACAGAATCATATTGGTCATTGCATTAACGCATTCTCAATCGTCATTGTCTTCGTTGCACCTTATAATCTCGTATCGTTTTGTCGCAACCTTCTCCTCTCCTCTCGCCAATCTTCATCGTCACAGACTCGCAACTCTATTATAACCTCTAATTATTGCTCAAATCCTCCCTCTTTTGGTTATCTTGATATGGGTTCTTTGTTTTTCTTCAAAAGGTGAGCTCGAGATTTTTCTTGATTAATTTTGTAATCTTTACAGTATTTGTTGATGTTTATTTAGTAATATGTGTTGTAAATAAGTGATTAAACAGAACTTGATACTTGGACTCTTCCTTATCGATTATTTAAATAAACCCATTGATAATTCATTTGAGTGGTTGAAATAGAAATATTTATTTATGTAGGGTGTTTGCATGTGTGTTGAAATAACAAATATAGTTTTGTTAAGTTGTTATAGTTTCACAAGTCACAACTAAATGCAATTTATAACTACAAGACCAAAATGATATGGTTTTTCATGAAAATAGGTCAAGATGAATTATATAATGAAGAATAAAAATGACATGAATGAATAGAAAGTAATTCGTTTCTCTATCGAATTCGTATATGAAATTATATCGATGTAACCGATAGGATGGTAAAAGCAACTATTTTAAATTTCAGATATCCAAATTTATAATTCTAAGAAAATCATCGATAAACTCACATTATGTCATGCATTGATCACAGTTTCGTGTATCTTCAGGAGTCAAGTTAATGAAAAAGTTATAGGGATTATTATTGTATCAAACGATTTTTTTTCTGATTTGGTTTGATTCTGTCACCTAATATTCTTGTCCTTTCCATTTTACCACTTATAGATTTATGGAATCTTATTAATATAATAGAAATATAATTTCGACACACAGAAGTATATAAAATGCACGTTGAAAATTTAAAATTTAGGTGGGCCATCTCTGCTCATTTGACCGTCTACAAAATTAGGTTTTAAGTGGAAATGCTATATATATGAAGGACCAGAGTTGTAACAATTGTTATTGTTACACACGAGAGTTAAACAATATTATTAAAAGAGTAAACTTCGTTTTTAGTCCCTAACCAGGGGCGGACCTATAACAGGCCCAGGAGGTCCCGGGGACCCCCTCAACTTCGTACGTGAAATGGAAATTATGTGAACGGTTTTCAAATTATTTTTTTTTGTTATGAGTAGTTATAAATAAATAGTTTGCTAAATTAAACAAATTAACTCACTGGCCTAGTGGTAAAGCTTTCCGGACCATTTAAAATGGTGCAAGTTCGAGTTATGTGGACTGCTTTTTCCATTTCCCCAACATTCTTTTTCATTTAATTTCCATTTTCTCAACCTTTTTTCTCCATTAAATTAATTTACTGTTGCATAACTTTTTTTTCTTTCCCAACCTTTTTTTCATTAAATTATTGTTGTATAAGCTTTTTTTTCATTAAATATAGTGTTGTATAAATGGTGTAACGCACCTTTTTCCCACCTTTTTTATTAATTTTAGTGAGGAGAGTAACGAGGGGTAATGCACGATATGTTTCGGACAAATCTGTAAATCTATTGATCATCCTTTCATTTTCATCATTTAAGTATTTTCATTCTACACCCCTTCTTTTCTAATACATTCATCTTAAACCACTTTTCAAATACATACATTCTAATGACGATATTTTTTTTGTCGTATTTATCTTATGTGATCAATCCGATCCGGACCAAACTTCTTTATGTATGTTTCTATGAAACTGAAATATCTAAAAACAGTGAATCCGTAAAAAAATTTTGTGGACCTCCTCAAAACATTTTCTAGTTCCGCCCCTGTCCCTAACGTTTGCACATTTTAACAATTTTAGTTTCAACTTCTTAAAAATTCCAATTTAGTGTCTCAAATTTCATTATTTTTTTTAATTTCGGTCTCAACGTTAACAGTTATTTAAAAAGTCGTTAGACTGCCCTCATGTGGTCCCCAAATGAGGTGTATTTTTGTCATTTCTGTTTGTTTTAACTCATATTTTAAAACAAACGAAAATAACAAAAATACCCCTCACGTAGGGACCATGTGAGGGAAGTCTAATGGCTCTTTAAACGGTTGTTAACGTTGTAACCAAAATTGAAAAGAAAATGAAATTTTGAGACACTAAATTGGGATTTTCGAAAAGTTGGAACTAAAATTGTTAAAATGTGCAAACGTTGGGGATTAAAAACAAAGTTTACTCTTATTAAAATTTATACAAGATTTTAGCACGTTATTTTATTTTTATTTGAATGATTTGCGGTTATGAACTTATGATATATGTAATGTCATGTGAAAAATATGCTACTATATAGAATTAAACAAAATTTATGTGCATAACAAATTAACAACCACCATATTTTTGTTTTTATTTCTACTTTCACCACTTTTTAGTGTTAAAAACCGACAGAACTCAACCTGTGTAATTTTTTTTTAAAGAAAGTTATAATTTATATCGTATAATAACAAAACTTTTATCACCATTTATCATTTTATTGTTATTTTAGAACCCAACTTTTATTTCACTTTTAATTAAAAATCATAATAACAATTTGAATCCGTTGCTTATCTCATACAAAAAACTCTATATGTTTGCCACTTTTTTCGTGATGATGAAAAATTAGATATGTGATATTTATTTGTTTCAAATAATTTTATGATCTTGGGACTCCTTTTAAACATGAAAACACCAATTAACAACCGGTAACGGTGTTCCCCCTTCAAATCAATAGTCCAAATTGAACTTATATTTTAACACATATTCTTTTAACTTCTCTTAATTAAATAAAAAAACGAAATGAATATCGCAATAACAAATTTCAACTCTCATTGGTAAATTATACGGAATTACAGATTAAACGTTGAATAAAATTTAAAATAATGTCTGTATGGTCAACAAAATCTTGCGTTCATATTAAAAAGTAAAAAATATACTAACGTTTTTATACATGGAAAACTTCACGTCTTCACTTAAAGATTAATCATGTTTTTAATAAAATAATTTAATGGTTTTTCTGTATGTTTAAAGAAATGTAATTTTAATTGAATGTTTCAATCTTCTATAATCTTTTATAATGACGAGAAAGTTTAATACAAAATAAGACAAATAAAACATATTTAAATTTATTATTTGATGTTTCTTTTAATTATATTTTAATACGGTAATAGCAAAAAGGAAAAAAAACAAATTTTCTAAATAATAACCCAGTTTCATCACTATTAAATTGAATTTAGATTGGCCAAAAAATAACTAAATAGTAACCGACTAATATATGCTATTGTGCATTGTGGCGTCAAAAAGAGCGATGTGGGATACATCAGTTTTCACATGTGAGTATGAAGGAGGAGAGTGAACAAAAACAAAAACAAATCGGTTGCACATACTGATTATGAATCACACTCACTCAAGCAACAAAATAAGAATATGAGAGTTTACATGGTTAGGTATAAACTGATATATGTTTACGGGCTAACTAGAGTTTGTATATTACTTGTACTCAACTGAAAGAGTTACAATTACAAACTATATATAGTGGAAAAACTAGGGCAACACTTGATAGAGATAATGAGCTAGACCCAATACCTGTAAGTGACACTGGGCCACTACACCCAACAGTTTGGATATGTCAAAGTTGCGAAAATCCTAAGGAAAAGGTAAAAACTTGTCTCCCATTGGTGTGACTTGAAACTTAAAGCGATACATAAGTGTTATGGGCTTTTCTTATCTATTGTTACGTTTTACTAGGTCATACAATTACAGACTCTAAGGGTGCAATGAACATAATGTGATGCATTGACGACGTACTTTAAAAATTAATCAATTTGTATTTATTATTGAGCTGGAACAGAAAAATTAACTGCGTCAAGCAAAATTAAAATGAATAGATCTCATTGAAATTTAGTTTCTTTTTAACTCCTTAATGAGATGTTTCATGTTTGCTTTACTATAAATACTAATGCATCATCATTTTCAAAACACACCAAGAATCCTTGAAAGCATTCTTTCTCTAACACCCAAAGTTCTTCTTCTACATGTTTATGATCCATTATTTCCTTGTAATCAAGTTAACATTTTGGGTGATAGTGTGTCTTAGCAATGCAATCTACTTAGGCTATTGTAACAGGTCCATTTTATCTCCGATGGATTGCCTATCTCGGAGCTCATGGCTTTATTTTCACCCTACAAGTTGCTAGATGGGCTCCATCAGTGGTACAATAGACAATATCTTTGTAGGGTTTACTTGGGCTGTTAAAATTGTATTAGAGCCAGGTTGCAGTGGCTGACATGTGATATACGCAAAAATATACATATTTTTATATTAGATATTCTAACAAACGGATAATATTTTGAACAATTATTTATGAAACAATATAGTATTGTCTCATTGTAGTTTTCAATGTTATCCAAGTCCGAAAGTACAAAAAGAGCGAAAATCCAAGAAAATGAAAAAAAAGAAAAAAAAGAAAGATAAAAGTCTCCTAAAACCAGACTAGACACAGGTCGTGCCTCCCCAGGCATGGTTCATGCCTCCCTCCTGCAGAAACGATAAAGGCGTTGACAATTGCCCCGATGACGTGTCCTGGCTCAAGCAACACGACCCTTGTTGAGTTAACCAGCCCCTCTGACACAAACATACGGAAGATCCAAAGAAAAGACAAAATTGGTTGACTTTCGACCCGGCATCGGTCGTGCCTCCTGAAGCACGGGCCGTGCCCCTTGCCGGCCATCCTCTGTAAATACCAAGCCAACTTTTCATCTCAACTTGCTCAATTCTTTCACCTTCTCTCTAATTTTTTTTAAGTCACTTCTCTTTGAAGTTTGGTCATTTTTCTCAAGATTGTAAGAATTCAACTTATTCAAAGTAGTCTACATTTTTCTATGGACGTCTCTTCTTTGTTTAAGCAAATCTTAAGCCATGATTAGCTAAACCTTACCACTCACTTGAAGGAAACAAACTTTTGGTGGGTTAGCAACATGAGTGCATAAACTACCCTTATGGTGTGTGCATTGATGACTTTGAAAACTAATATTTAATACTGAAATTAAGCTCGCCCTTAATGACAAAACGTGCCTTGTGTATTATGGATCATTTGCACTCTTGAAGCGCGTTAACCCATAGGTGACAACCGTTTAGAGGATGAGGAGTTGTTTTGACAAAGATTCACACCTCATGGAAAGAAATGCATTCCTGTGCTTTATGTATATATAAACAAAACAAAGGGGTGTGTCGCGAGAGTGGTATAAAGGTATTGGGTTGTGGTTCTGGGTTGGTAATATTTTACCACTTCATGCGTCGCGAGAGATACATGTTTGTGGACTTGGTTTTGGTAACGACTAAATGTGTACGTCAAGAGAGCGGTACATGGGTAGTTAAGGACCATTACTCCTTGTAATAAATTTTTATTTTATAGCAAACCGGTAGATCCGAGCGTAATGACAGTGTTTGGCCGGGAAGTCATGATCCTACGATTGAACGGCATCGATAACACACTATATTTGTTATTTGACAAAACAGTTCTCTTGGGGACTCATCCAAATTTATGATTGAAAAGGGGATCGCATGACCGGGGCGTATCCAAAGATGGGTCATTTTCTACTGTGATGTAACAATCTTAAGGGAGGGGTTATGTATAATATGGTTACCAAATCCACCATTAGCAAGTCATCCCAAGTGACATTATCTTTAATTAAATTAACTAACTTCGCTTTATTTTGATTTTGTTTTATTTTCCACTTAAAAACCATTTTCTCAACTTATAGATCAAGTTAGACGTTGACGAAGATTTTTAGTAAGAGCTCTTATGTCCTTGGACGATCTCGGTATCTTACCCTCACTATACTATACTTACGACGGGTTCACTTGCCCAAACGTGTGGTGTATGGTGATTGTTAGTTATCGTGTTTTATAAATTTAAAAGTTGCACAAAAAGTGGTGTTTTACAACCCAATAACGTCATATTTTATACATCAACACCCGCACGTCATCATGCCAGCAAGGACGTTGGGTTCCTTAAGGGGTGGAGATGTAATTCCCATATCGGTTGAGGGAAAATACGAAACATTCCTTATAAGGAGGTGGATACCTTCTCTACCAAGACGTGATTGGGTATAAACA
>JBCNJP010000007.1:112188542-112311067 GCA_039602395.1 Deinandra increscens subsp. villosa | reverse complement strand
ACTAGGAAATTTAGCTTCCTGCACATCACAATTGCCCATTTATTCATTTAGTGCCATTTCATATTATTTGACAACAAATATCAAATTTGTTTTACCTTTTTCGTGTAACCAGTTTCAAGATCATTTCCCATGTCCTGTGGTTCCTGCACAGAACAAAACACACACATCTGCCCAAATGCTCGTACCATGTCATGAATGCGGTTCCAAACAACAATGGTGGCCATACACTCTTGTATGCAAGTCTTTTCAATGCTACTTCACTAGCCTCTTCTTCTTCAGAAGATAAGAAGTAAGGCTGCAAGTTAAAGTTAATCAATCAAACAAGAAAAGGTATAACAAACTGGTATATTGTAAACTTTGACTATCTTGAACATATGAAGGAACTTACTGGAGCAACTAGAGTGATGGATTTGAGACTGTTGGGATGCTTTGCAGCTAATGCTAATGCAATTATACAACCCATGGAGTGTGCAACTAAATGGAAAGAATTCAAGTCGAATTCACGGATGACTGATTTTTCAACCATTTCCAAGTGGTCATCTAAAGTGTAGAGACAGTCTCTTGGCTTTGGACTACTTCCAAATCCCAATAGATCAACAGCAAAAAGTCTGTATTTACTGTCAACAAATTCAGGGAATACTGTTTCGGTCCAAATAAAAGAAGACGACATAAACCCGTGTAGAAATATTACATTTTCTGTTGGTGTTTTACCCAAATCTTGATTTCCTGCATAATTATCAAGAATCAGCATTCTTTTCCGGGACCCAAGAACCAACTAAATGTTTGCATTTGCGACTTTGCGTTTTGAAATTGGTTATTTGATTATTGTTTGAGTGAACAAATCATTCTTGTAGTTGAAGGATCAAATAATCAGTTTTGTACATTTTAAATCAATCACAACAAATTTAGAGAGTCTCTACTCTTTTTTTCACTATTTTTGGTCATTTAATCTAATAGTTTGCTAAATAATCAGAATTTGTTAAAACCTACATCCAAACCTTATATTGTGTACGTTTGTTGTTAAAGATTGACTTTTGTGGTTTAGTAAACAAAAACTCAAAAAAGATTGGTCTTTCAAGTTTTGCTGCCACATTTAATGTATACCTTATCTTGCCAATCTTGGGTTTCCAAAATAAAAAAGATGATATTTTTAACTATTGTAAGCTACATGCTTGATTTTTAAAATATAATATCATATCTTTATTACTTTAATAAACATCTAAACAATTGTTGCAATTTTGAAGCAAGCAATCATTGTACGCGTATATCGTTGGATCAGGTGTACGGCCCTCTATTGAAGTCAAATAATTTTCATATCAATTTATCTTGTCTAAACATATTGATAATCTCATTGAAATTTTAAACACTGATAAAAAGCATGTTTGACTTCCAAAAGTCAAACTTACACATCAAAATAGATCATTGAAATGAACAAAAAGAAGAAAATAGGTACCTTTTGATGGGTCTTTAACAACAACATGAAGCTTCTGACCACCGCCATTTTTCATCCAAGAAACACAAGACTCACACCCACAATCAGACCACCTTGTCTTCTCCAAATCATTGCTTCTAGTTTTCATGGAATCCTCTACAAATTTCCTTCCAAGAAAACCCATTTCCCTAAAAACATTCTTCCTACAAAACAGAGTATCTGAAACGCCATTGTTTCTCTTTTCAAAATCGTTTGTTCGATTTTGAGTTCGACAGCAACATGGGGTTGATTTTCCCTCCAAAATCTTATCAATATATCCGTAGAAAATGCACATTGTGAAATCCAAGAAATCAAGAAAGAAAAAAACTAAAGGGTTTATTATATAAAGGAGTAAATCAGCTGTTTTTCTGGGCAATTTCCTCCAGAAATCTGCTATTAGAGACCCTCATTCTAGCTAAATTATAGAGTTATATAAACCCCCTGTGTATATCTATACGGGTTTGTATATGCCTGTGTATCTCTTATATATACATACATATACATATATATATAGAGAGAGAGAGAGGGAGAGGAAAAAACAAAGAGAACCTTAGTAGAAAGAGCGAGAGGATTGAAAGATGAGGCATTAGTTTGCATTATACATGAGACGTACTTCTGGCCACGTCACGTAGAATATTGAGTTGTTGGTAATTTCATTTGACCCCCTTATACTTCGCCTATTTGGACTTTGATTGGCAAACCATTTTAGGTTCATGTTCACATCTTTGGTTCCTCGTTTGGTTTATTCGGTTTTGATTATATTTTTGGTTAAACCACAAATCGAATTGACTTTAAAGACGTTAAAAGCGAACCAAAAACCTAATTTTAAAAATGTGTTTTGTTTTAACGTGAAAGATATCATTTTAACAAGATATGGAATCGGTTTAATCGGATTAAGTTTCATAAAACTGAAAATCGAATAACTACCGAAACCCAAAATCGAATATGTAATTTGATTTGTTTTTGAACATTTTAGTTTTTTTTCAATTTCATCATCAGTTAAAACTGAGTACTGAACATCCAAATTGTAAAAAGAAATAAAAATTAAGTGATAAGTGTATTTGTATAACTCAATTTATTTCTAATTAACCATTTTATTCTAGTTATTATCAATCATATACTCATTTCTAAAACTTATATCCAAACAAAACTTATTGATTCAAGTGAAGGGGGTTGTAATGTAATATCAATTTATTTTTTCCATTAGGCCTAATCTTCAGTTGTCTTTTACGTTGAGGTCCGGGCGACCAAAATTTGGTCCATCATGTCAATGTTTTCAAAACCGGTTTTTAGTTGAACCGGAAAATCTTTCGGAGCCAGTTCGACCGGTCGGACTCGTTAGACCGGCCGGTTGAACTGGTTAGGGGATTTATATATATATATATTTTATAAAAATGTTAATAAACTTGTACACCCGAACAAAAATAGTTAAAATACGAATATAATCCACTAAAAATAATACCAAATAGGTATTTTCCAAGAAAATATATGTTTTAAACTTTAAAAAATAATAAAAAAAATAACAATAAAATTCAAAAAAAAAGTTTCAAAAAAAATAGTCAGAAAACCGGTTGAAACGAACTGGTTGAACCGGAAAAAAATGGAAAACCGCCCGGTTCGAAACGGTTCGGTTATGTCCAAAAAACCGGAGATTAAAAAACCGGTATGAGGATCAGTTGACGATTGAACCGGTTTTTAAAACATTGCATCATGTAACATGATTCGTTTTTGGTTAATACTTGCAAATTTTAATTTTAAATTTTATTTTTTATTTTTTAATTTTACATTGATTGTTAAAAAAAGGGTTTTTACCTTTTTGGATCCTGAAGAGGGTTTGGACTAGCCCAATATAGATAGTATTGGGCTTTATGCACTGGATTAATGTGCAGGCAGTTGTAGTCTTCCTACCGTGGTCCTGCACCTTCGATCACCTCGTCCGCCATTTGCACCGTCGATCACGACCACCTATCACTGTGTTGCCGCTACGCTCAGGTATCCTCCTCCGTTTCTAGATCTCTTCTTCCGATTCAATTTCTGAGCACATCTTCTTCCGATTTCCTTTTTGTGTACTTGAATTTGCCTGCCTGTGATTTGTGAGTTAAGGCCTAGGGTTTTTGAATAATTGACAATCTTTCTTTCGATATAACGTATGATGATGCTACTGTTTTCCAGAATTCATGTTAGCGATATCATGAGTCAATTCGATCATCATCGCTTGTTCTTTGCACAAGTTGTTTGTTAGAAATGGAAGAAGTTTGACATATCTTGTTCTTTGCACATTTCTCCAGCGAATCAACGATGTAATTGTCTATCTACATCAAGTTTTCTTATGTTTATGTATACCGATTCAATTTGTTTGCCATTATAATAAGTATAAACTTCTTATCTTTGTTGAGTGTGCTAGTTTCGCCTTGATCGTTTGCTATTTACCGTCCCCAATTCGTCGTTTATCAATGTTTGTTGTTGATTTATGTAGGTGCATTTTCATGTAAGTTATACAAACAATTAAACCTGTTTGTATAAACCATAGACCTTAGCTTATGATGATGAAACGATACTTTGAAACAATAACAACAAATCATATTATATCATGGCCTCAATTGTAGGTATTAGTATTTCAATGTGTTGGTAAGTTATCCTAAAACAATCAACAATAGCTGCTCATTTCTGTCTACTCTATGTGAGCTTTGCAAGGGACTAAGGGTGGGAAGAAACTAATGAAAAAATAGAAAGTATGGTATTTGCGCATTCGGTTCTTAACATGTGAGATATAACTAGAGGGGATATCTGTTAGTATCTGTATGCTTCGATCCTTACTAATCCATCACTGTCATTTGCCTCATAAGTCGGTGAGTAAAGAGTTGTCTGTGGAGGTGAATGTTTGTGTATTATCCGTATTATCTTTATGCTTGTTATGACTTTATACATATGCAACTATGGATACTAGAAATATGAATAGGTCTCTTCATATGTTAACAAATTCACACGATGGATTAGTAAGGATTTTATATTTTGTGCATGTGTATTCAACACTTGGCTTATGCTGACTTAATTTGTATGTTAGCATGCTGAAATTGGGCTAATAATAATTGAACTTATATAAATTGTTGCACATATTCTCTTCTTAGAATGAATGCGGAATATAAGTATATAACTATTTAAGTCACACATGAGCTGTATATTCAGATCATTTGTAGCCGGTTAAGCATCTCTGTCTTTTTTGTTTGTTTTTGTCTATCATTGATCATAGTGCTTAATATGTTTTTGGTGCTTATTTATGTATTATTCATTTAACGTTGATCACTTTATTCCCTCCAGGATTTCTACTCCTGCAGATACGGTCAACTTTGATCTACATTTCGGTGAATCAACCTAAACCACCATCTTGAGGTAGACAGTAAACACATTTTCTCTCCGCTTTATTCAAATGATTTTTGTTTAGTTAATTAGAGTGTGGTCTTTATTTTTCACTATTTTACTATGTGGACTTTTTTAGGGTAGTTGCAGGAGTTATGGATGGAGGTACACCTAATTTCAAAACATGGAATATATTATACCCTGTCTACATAAATTCAAAGAAGACTATCGCTGAAGGTAGAAGAATCTCTGCAGCAAAAGCATGTGAAAACCCTACAGCTATGGAAGTCGGCGATTGTTGTGGCCACCTCAAAATTCCTTTTGCAATCGAGGTTTTTTCTCTTCTTTACCAGTTAAATCCACACACACACACACACACACACACACACACACACTACTGTGATAGGGTCATTTGCATAATCAAGCTAGATCTGGATTAAAGGATAGCTAAAGTTCATCTAATGTTACAAATATTGGCTTTGAATATCATGTCAATGCATATGAATTTGCTTTCCAAGAGTGGGGTCTTGATATTCACCTTGATCATTTGTATGTCTAAACTTTTGTAATGGCTTTAAAGATTGATAAGGCATATCCAAGGGATTTCATGCAAGTAGGGAGGGTGAGGTTTTTGCTGAAAAGACCAGATGGGAGTCTACACAACCCCCTTATTGCATCCAGTAAGCCTAATTCTGATGTGTTTCCCATTTATTATATATATTTTTTTCTTGTTTTTGCTATGGTCACATGAAATTTGGTAACTAAGTAGAGGGGTTTCTTTTGATGGTGGCAGAAAAACAGCTGATGATTCGTATTGCTGAATTGGTACCTAGACACCCGGGCAGACTGAAGAAACAAGAAGCTGCTGCATCTACTTCAAATGCTGCACCTTCAAAATCTGGCAAGGGTGGGAAAAAGAAGAGATAGATTCATTAATGGCATGTGTAACCCTTCAGCTGGGAATTGTTAAGAAGACATTTTTTTAAAATCTTGTGGGTGTTTCTATTGAACTTGTTTTCAAAACCTAGAACAAAGAACCAAACAGCATATAAGCCGCCAGACCAGATGGATTTGGTTTTCAGTTTTGTCGGATTTTTACACACCCCAATCTAAAAGAAAGAACACTCTTGATTACATTCTAGAGGTTTTAAGTTCAGAATTACCACTTGGGTGTTGCGTGGTTTTGTCATCTAAACTGACGCATATGTCCATAGATTGTTTGATAACCCTATCCAAACAATGAACATTGAACAGGTCATTGAACCACTCTGATAAACGGTTAACCTTATTGAACCATAATCTCATAACCAGTCGAAACTCTCCGGTCCAAAGCTAGTTCTATGACAACCACAAAATCCAAAAGAACATCTCCTGACAGCCTCTTCTACGCCTAAACTCGTATCAAATGTACCAAAGGTATGAATTTTTTAACGCCAGCACTGCCAATAAACCCTTAAATACAAGCCTATTACACAAATTAAACACTTGCACAACAAATAGGTTTGTATGTATATTGTGTATATTTGATAGTATTTTGCGTTTTCTTATTATGTTTGAAGTTCTATCGATAGATTATTATTTATATATACCGTTCGTCGACCAAAACATGTCAAGTTGAAATAAGAATGGCTCTTTCTGTGTATTAATAAACAAACAATCTCATGTCATAAAAGTGTAAAACAACGTCACATAGTCGGCTGCTCTAAATAATATCAAATGTTATGGAAACGTATATATATTGTAACAAGTCAACGAAACTGACAGATTGGGGGTGTAGCTCATATGGTAGAGCGCTCGCTTCGCATGCGAGAGGCACGGGGTTCGATTCCCCGCACCTCCAATTCTATTTTTTTCATAAATAAAACAGATGGTCATCATTTTTTGTAACTTATTTTTTCTTCACTACACACCCACCATCCGACAAAGAAACTGTGGCAAAATGGCAGGCATTTCTTCTTTTCAGCGTTAGTTGTCAAAATCATAAAAAAGATGGGTCCTAGTGGATGGTGATGATGCTGTTAATTGGGGTTCTGAGTTTACTAATATTTTAGTTCCGGCTGAACTGGAAGTTGGAGCAATATGGATTTGACACCATCCATTTATCTAAACTGTGACCAAGTAAGAATAATGTTATAACCCCTTTATATAATATTGACACATAGTAATCAAGTTATAAAGGTGTTAATTGCGCTAGTCGGTTGTTAAATTTCGGTTAAACAGGTCATGAAGAGGCAAACGGGTCGACCAGTTTGAATATACGAGGTAAATAGGTTAGCCCAAACATGACCCATTTAATTAAACATGCCATATTTGTTAAACATGTTAGATATTACAACCCAAAACCTGATTATTTTTGTGGTGTTTTAGGTAGCATAGGAGATTGTGACCCCTAAATTTAAGACAGTAATTGAGGCCGGTTGGCCTTGGACCAACCGGTAAGGTTGTTGTTAGACTGTTACCTGTTAAATAACAACCTTAAGGTCATGAGTTCAAGCCATGGGAAACAGTGCTGCTTGGTAACCTTTTGGCGGCAACCAAGAAAGACGTCAAAATTAAAAAACTCACCCAAATCAGAGCAGCAAATTTTTATTTTTATTTTTTTGAACAGCAAGAAAATTCTATTAAAAACAGTAAAAAACCGGGGATAAGCAAGGGGCACTACAAGGTTATTGTATGTAATCTATATTTCATCTTTCATTTTTGTGTTTCACAGGCCAGTATCACAACAAGAATAAAAACCCAAAATGCACAAAATTCCCAGAACAGAAAAATTAGTGAACAGAAAAATTAGTGAACAAAAATGAGAAAAATTGAATATTTGAGAAGCATGGGCTGTAGAGGCTCGACTTTAGCGCGTTCTATACCTCCACTTCTAGATCTCGGACTTGAGTATGTAACACAAAGTTCGGAAACGCTTGAGTGATCTCCCTGTTGTATGTACAAAAAATGTTTAGACTTATTATGAACTTATTATATGATGTTATGAAAAGGATAAAATGTTACAATTATACAATTGAAATTAAAACTTGCCTTAGAAGGGGAAGAGTCATGTTCTTGAGAATGGATGGATTTTTTGTTATAAATGTCTTCCACTCTTCTAAATCAATTTTTCCATCTCCATTTAGATCTGCATCCAAGATTGTCTGAACACACAGATGAGGAAAGATTCAAAGACTAAAAGTCAAAATTGAAGACTAAAGCCTTTTATAAGCCCATGATTATTACCTTATTCAAGATACCTTCAACTGCATCATCTGGTAAATGAATATTCATTTCACTCAAGAGAGCCAAAACCATCTCCTTCAACTTCAAATTATGAAACATTTTCAACATCAAGATTTTAATAAAAAGTCAAACTATGACTCATTGTCAAAACTTTAGTATGTTTTCATTTACCTCGTCACGTTCTATGAAACCGTTGTGCTTCAAGTCATATAATCTAAACATGACTGTAACAAGATTATAAAATGTTACTATTAATTAGTTGAAGATCGGTTTAAACGTTATCAAGCTAGTCAAGTTTGACTTTAAGGATCCAAACAAATTCATTTTGCTTACAGATCATCAGCTTGTTCCAGCCATCTTACATTCAATTTTGTCTGATTCAGGAGCATCAGGATGGAAAACGCTTAGAGAACGAACAAATTCATCAAACTCAATTACCCCGTTTTTCTTGATGTCAAATGTGTCAAAAAGCTGCAATAATGCAAGCAATAAATCAAAGTTTTTGGATTGATATGCTTGTGTTGATCTAATGATCTTGATAGGCTGATAGCCTTACTAACATTTTATCTAAGGTTTGATTTCATATGATGATATAGAATCTATCATTTTAGGGAGAAATCACATGTTGTAACTATAAAATATTGAATATGTTTACTCACTCTATCTGCCAACAGATTCTTCATGCTGCTATTGCTGAAAAGTGCAAGCAGAAACTCTTCCTGTCATGAATGACAAAAATCTTAGCTACTTAATCTTTTATCTGATAACTAACCATCATCACCAGATTACAAGTAGCCTTAAATCTATCCCGATAGGATAAAGAGACTGCTCCTAGAGAAACCCCTAGCTCAGAATATTTTTTTGTGGGAAATGCATACATCATACAACTAAAGACACTATGAGGAAAAACACACCTAAGATTAAAGTCAAAGTTTAAAAACCCCTACAACTAAATTAGCTAAAGCTAAAGGGCCACCTTTTATTTTAACATACAATATGCAATACCCTTTAGAATTCGAACCCACAACCTTTTTAATTTCCCTTGGAGACTAAAGTTATTAGGCCTAAAGTCAGACCTAAAACTAAAATACACCAGAAAATAGCTAATGCATACAACTCCGACTAAGGGCGACCTAATTGAAGAAAAATCATGATAAGATTACGAGCGGAATAATGTAGAATAAAGTTGTAACAACCAGATAATCATTCGTTGAGCGTTTCATAAATTCGGTACCTTGTGAATACGGCCATCTTCAATAATAGCATGGCTCAATCTCTCAAAAAGATCATACAATGCCTCTATTTCATTGATAGAAACTGCAAAACCAAAACAATAAAAAAGATATGATGACATTAATCCATCAGAAATCTGGTTTAAAACATGTTTTTGCTACTAACATGATGTCTCCGAAGCAAGAATCGCATGCTGTATAGCTCGACTCGGGTTTCTAAGTTTCTTCAAGAAACAACAGCATTCTTTTATGGACATGTTTGCCATGATAAAAGTATTGATGAGGAGTATTGCACACCTATCAAACCATTCAATCAACATAAATTTGAGTAAAAACTGTTCAAAATCTTTAATTCTTGAAGATTACAAATTGCATAAGAAGATGAAGATGGAGAAACAGACCTGAGATTGAAAATAAAATCATCTCTTGGATCTGATTTGTTCTTCCAGGATTACTGTTTGTTGATGAAATCTGATCAGGGCTTGTCATGTTCTGGGAAGATGTCAACTTTGATTATTTAATTTACAAAAAGATCGCTAGTCATGTGGATTTCAATATAAATAAGATTCCAGTTTTACTTTTGAAGCTTGTTTCAATAATTCAAATATTTAAATGAGCAACGACTTTCTTGAGAATGGCAAATTGTATTCACCAATCAATTTTCTTTCATCCAAACTTCTTATTATATTTTGATGATTGCACTGGTTTACTTCCTGTTAGGGAAAATGAATATATCTTCCTTTAATGTGTCAAATTAACCACTGCGAAGTAAAAGACATAAAACTATACTTCCTGCAAAAATAATCTTTGGATACTAACTAGAAAAATAGCATAGCTACTAAATAAAATAAAATAAAATCATCTGGTTTTGGAAGCCACGATGATTCAAACATGTGTTGCTTTGATATAAACATATCACTCTAACCATTTGTGTTATGCTACAGTTTGTATCTTAAATAGAAACTAATTTGTACACAAAAATAATTGCTAAATTAAAAGAAATTAAAAACGCTTGTTTTTTAGCAACAGGTTTCGAACCTAGGGTGTATAAGCATGACACTCTAACCGTTTGCAGTGTGGTATGATTGTTTTTAAATGGAAATAAACTTTAGGCAAATTGGATTTTTAATAAGGAAAATTGGATTTAAATAATCCCAAGTTTTGAGGGTTGGCCGGTAATAATCCCACTTTTAATAATAACCTTCAGTGGTCCCAACTTTCACCCTATTTACTGATAGTGGTCCGGCCGTTAAAAAACTTAACACCGTTAAGTTTTTTATAACGTGGCAGCTAACATGGATATTTATTTATTTATTTATTTTTAAACCCATGCCACATCACCATCTTCATCCCCACATCATTTTTTTACCATCTCACAAGCACCTGCACCTCCTACAACTCATCACCTACTCCTCTATCTACTTACTTCTACCTACCTATTTATATATAAAAATATACACTACATACATAACATGTTCAGAACACAAAAGCCTTTCAATCAGAAAAGAAAATGAGAGAAGGAGAAGGAAAGAGGTCGGCGACCCTGCCGTCGGTCCTCTGTTCGACCTTGTCGATCTCTCCGGCAAACCACCACCGAGCGACGGCGACCTCACACTCCCATCGATGACCTCCAATCAACCTCCTCTCTTCCATTTTTTTATCGCGACCCCCTTTCCTCTCCGATAGACTATACCCGGCGACCTAGCCCAACTTCACCGAAGCGACCAGTTCGACTCTCACGCAACCTCCTCCGAGCTACCCTCGCCCAACCTCCAAGCTCTTCTCCCTATTTTGTACCCAGTGACGACGGTTTTTAAGTATAAAACCCGTTTTTCAGACATGAACTCCGGCGACCTGTTCGACTTCACTAAAGCAATCGGCGACCCTCGCGCAACCTCCGAGCTACTCTCTCACCTGAGCTCTTCCTATTCGAACCCAACGGCGACGGTTTTTAGGTATAAAACCCGTTTCAGACATGAACTCCGGCGACGATCAGGCCGATGCCAGGCTGAGCTTGTTCTATCTGCTAATTAACCTGTGAAAACCCGATTTGAATGGGTGTATGATTCTGGTGCTAATTAACCTGTCAAAACCCGATTTGAGATTAAAAAGAAAAAGGAGATGAAGGTGGAGTTCACCTGTGGTCGGTCGGAGAAAAAAGGAGAAGATGAATGGTGAGGTAGCAGGTTTGAGATGAAGGGGGAGTTCACTGGAGTTGGAGTTCGCCGGAGTGCCGGAACGGAGGATCAAGCTTGCCGGCCCTCTTTGGTCCAACCGGTGGCTGAGGGTTGAAGGTGGTGATGGGTGGTGAAAAATGATGTGGGGATGAAGATGGTGATGTGGCATGAGTTTAAAAAAATAATAATAATAAATATCCACGTCAGCTGCCATGTCATCAAAAACTTAACGGTGTTAAGTTTTTTAACGGCCGGACCACTACCAGTAAATAGGGTGAAAGTTGGGACCACTGAGGGTTATTATTAAAAGTGGGATTATTACCGGCCAACCCTCAAAACTTGGGATTATTTAAATCCAATTTTCCTTTTAATAATCCAAACTATGACATATTGGTCGATAATAATACAAACTATCAGTTTGGCCAGCAGCAGTCCTAACTTTCATTTTCGTGGTCTTATGCCCGAAACATCATACATTTACACATGATTTACACATGTGTTTCGTTTGTTTTTGCTTTTATGCTTCTTTTTTTTTTTGGTTCAAATTCATCATTATGAGCCAAAAATCAAGTGTACATGTATGATGATTATGATACTGGGAATTGCTCTTGATAACGAAAATGAAAATTGAGACTGTTGCTGACCAAACTGATAGTTTGGATTATTATCGGCCAATGGGTCATAGTTTGGATTATTAAAATCCAATTTGCCTAAACTTTATTAAACACCAAAAAGTAGTTGTTTTATTAAAAAACCAACCAATAAAGAGCCCTCCACGAGTTGTATTTTTTACATGGTATAAGTCGGGTATGCATAACCAATGAATTTCCTTTAATCAAATCGCATGTCCAACTTCATACCCTAATACCCATCCCGGATATCTTAGGGTGCGTTTGGTTGTGGAAAACACACCCTGTTTTCCATTTCTGTTTTCTAAGAAAACATGAAAAACAGAAAACACGCTCAATTTGTAGTTTTCTATCTAACTTTTAAACTAAAATTGTAAAACATTTTTTTTTGTTTTCCATTTTCCGTTTTCGTTTTCCAGATTTCTATTTTGGAAAACGGAAAACCCATCTTTTGGTTTAGAACGCGGTTTCAAAAAATTTCTATGTGTTTTCTAGAGATGGAAAACCCATTTCATTTTCTAGAAAACTGAAAATGGAAAACTGGAAAACGTTTTCCACAACCAAACACACCCTTAGGTTTTCCAGCCGGGCTTAGGTTTATATAAGTCTAAAGTTGCATAAACCGTATTCTCTTAAGTACATCAAAACTTTTAAATCATTTTTCCTGTACAAAGTTAGATTATTTATTACTTAAATGATCTAATTGTAATCATGTTTGAAACCAACATAAAAACATTGAGTCAATGTAATTTGTACAGAAAATAGTTTAGTTTTGACCTGTGATGAGAGGTTAATTACTGTGTTATAAAGCGTTGAAGTGTGTGGTTTTAGTTGTTTATTTACATGGAACACAGTTACTTTGAGATTGTTACGAATTGCTGAATTACAGGATACGACACTTAAAAGCTATAATCTGGAAGCAATTCGGGAATGAGGAAGTAGGGGACTACAAGACAAGGTTGAATTGCGGATATGGCATATAGGCCGCAATTTACGGCCCTAGATGAATTTTTGGTCGTAATCAAGAGCGTAAATCAGTTGCTTCGTTGGGGTTTTCAGATAGGACCGTAAAGTACGTCCCTAGGGGCGTAATTACGTTCGGTGTCAGCAACAGTCACGAATAACGAGTGCAGTTCTTTTTTAGCCAATCCATCCCCAAAATAACGTCGTATTCACTTTAGGATTTCGAGTTCTTTATTTAACCCAACTTTAGGGTTACGAAACCTCTCCTCGGCCGTTTTTGTGCTTTTCAAGGCGATTTTGGAGCTTTCAACCATTTCGAATTAAAGTTTCTTCATGCTATCAAGAATCAAGTCAACCACTTTCAATTGCATAATGGTGACGAATAGCTAAATAACCCGTGATCTTCTGAGGGTGTAGAATTTGTGTGTTTTTCAATTGTTTTCTAGTTGATTTATACATTGGGATTGAATTGTTAAGTTCTTAAGTTTTAATCAATTCAAAATTAGTTTTTCATTTAAATATCCAGTTTCATTGTCTTTAATCTGATTTGATTAGTGATTGTATATCTAACACCGTTTAATTTCTAAACCATAGCTACTATATAATTAACCATATGCGTTGTCATTATTAATGACTTCCCATTAAGTTAACTAGAAACAATTGGATTTTATAAACTTGAACCCATAGAGGATTACCTTCTCATCAATTACTTAAAAACTTAATTTTCAAGTGCAATTTTAAAGTTAAATAAAAGAGTAAACTTCGTTTTTAGTCCCCAACGTTTGCACATTTTAACAATTTTAGTCCCAACGTTTTAAAAATCTCAATTTAGTGTCTGACATTTCATTTTTTTTTCAATTTTGGTCTCAACGTTAACAGTTGTTTAAAGAGCCGTTAGACTACCCTCATGTGGTCCCCAAATGAGGTGTACTTTTGTCATTTCCGTTTGTTTTAACTCATACTTTAAAACAAACGGAAATGACAAAAATACCCCTCACATGGGGATCATGTGAGGGCTGTCTAACGGCTCTTTGAACGGTTGTTAATGTTGGAACCAAAATTTAAAAAAAATGAATTGTGAGACACTAAATTGGGATTTTCGAAAAGTTGGGACTAAAATTGTTAAAATATGCAAACGTTGGGACTAAAAACGAAGTTTACTCTAAATAAAATTCAATCTTTATTGGATTTCATAAACTTGAACCCATAGAGGATTCCCTTCTCATCAATTGTTTACAAAATCAATTTTCAAGTGCAAGTTTGAAGTTAATTAAAATTTAATCTTTGTTTTCTCAAAGGCAATTAATTTAATTAAGTTAAACACTTTCCACATGCTTCCCGTGGATTCAATCATGTACTTTTCCTTACTAATTAGGTGAGTCAGGAACTTGTTTTTTGATGACCACGACATCTGCATTATAATGACGTCGTTTCCAAGGAGTTAGTGGGCAAGGTGTTTCTACTTTTAGTTTTAGTTAATTATTTTTTTTGTAGTTATTTGTCAGTGCTACTCGGGTTGTGTTTTGTATGCAGGTGACACTAGCGTTGCATGCCTTCTAGGTTTTAATGGAACTCCTCACCATTGATTTTTCTATCTAGAGATTGAACGGACCACCTAGAAAATCGTGTTCACCACCGTCCCACAGTTAAAACCAAACCCAAATCTTCAATGGTCACTACAGGGTCAGTTGAGATTCGTAACCCTAATCAACAACATGATCCGATTATTCCACCTCAAAACGAATCAGATCCACAAAATCAAACCACTTTCACCACAACCAAACCGACCATCACCTCAACAAGTCCGCGATGGCGATAACTTTTAGCCATTTCACAAAAGACCAAATATACCACCACCACCTCAACAATTCCATAGTTATGGTAACTTCCTACCAATCAACCTATTTTCTCAAAGAAAGAATATACCCCCAGTTAACCTAGGACAATTTTGCATATGGTGGTGGTGACTATCGTGATGAAGAAGGAAGTGAGCACACTTGGCAGGGCCTGGGATCGCAAGAAGATGATGTGAACCAAGAGCCAAACTGGGAAAACGATGAGATGGATGATTAATGATGACGATGGATATGGTGGCACATATGGGTATCAACGATAACAACCAGACCATAACCCGAATAATCACAGGAATGCAGGTCCACGAGGCAGACATGGTCAACCACCCTTCATCAATAACAATTTTGGGGGTGGACATGGTTATCAAAGGGTACAACGATCCGGTTTCAAGAATGAATAATCAAGTACCAGTGCATGGAGTAGACATCCACTTCCGACTTACCATTGCCATCAATGCCTCACTAGTTGTGCTGCCATGAGTGCGAGGAAGATCTTTTGAGGTTAGGCCCCAATGCCTGGGCATCCTCCCTAGTTTTCATGGTAGACCTACAAAGGAACCCTATCTCCATTTATCAGAATTTGAATCCATATGTGGCACGGTAGGTGGTCAAGGGTTTTCTCCAGATGAAGTGAAGCTAGTGTTGTTCCAATTCACATTGAAAGACAAGGCAAAGCAATGGCTTTTCGCATTGCCTTCAGCGAGCATCTATACATGGGTTGACATGCAACAACAGTTTCTGGACATGTGCAAAGAACCAGTGAAGCCCAAAATGCTATCTGAAGCTTTCAACAACAACGGGAACCCTTTCATGAGAGAGGTTTAAGGAGTTGCTTACTTAGAACATGCCACATCGTGATATTGTAAGGTGGGAGCTGATCACTGTTCTTTATGACGGGTTATCTTCTGAAGACATTCGAGACGTCAACTCTACAAATGCTGGTACCTTCTTGACCAACTCGGAGGATGAGGACCGAGAAGTTCTAGAAAAGATGAGCATCAATTCAAAGAGGCAAATTATGACACCAAAACAAGGGTTGAGGCCTTGGAACGCCAATTAGCCGGATTTAACGTACTTAACAAAAATGTAAAAACACAAAGTTTAGTGACTTGTGGGGCTAAAATTGTCATTCGAGCTAAGAAGAGGGTCCAACTCCAAACTCATAAACGTAAACCGGGGGTAGGGTTTTACGTGTAATAAACCGGCAACACATAGGGTTTTGCTTCAATTTTGCAGGCAGAAAAAAGGAGACACCGGAGGTAGAAAGCAACCGATAGACATACAAATGGATTCGTTTTCGTCTCCGTCGAGTTCATCGCCGTCGTCACAGATGTCTGCCGACGACTTCATGGATCAGCTTAAGGTTCAACTTGCCCAGGCCTACGCCGAGGAATTTCTCGAGGTATCTCTTTCAATCGATCTATTAATATATGCCGGCTATTATACTTATTTACAATAAGGATTGGTTTTCGTTTGGTGTTATTGCTTTAATGGATGATTTTAGATTCAAATTTGCTCATTATTACTGTTTGCGAAAATTGCCCAATTTGTTAGGTTTACACCTAGATATCTGTTGCTTATTGTGCGATCTCAAGAATTTAAAGCACAAAGTATTTTGAGATCTTGTGCTTTCAAAATGCAAATAACTTTTCTTGTTTACAAACAATCTGGTAAGCAAGAAATACCAATTTATATAGGAATTAATCAAACAATGATAGGAGTTTAACTACCTTATCTACTACTAATACACTGTTTAATTAAAATATGAACAAATTGCTCCAAGTCATGGCAATCAAGAAAATGTTTATGAGCTATTTCAATACTAGAAAACGACATGCTTATAAGAGGTATGCATCTTCCTATTGTATGCAATGCACTCCTTATTATTGGTTAATATCCTAATTACTATCTGATTATTTAGTTGGTCACCACCAGAGTTTTCCAGATGTAACTCAAGGTCTTGAAGCAACAGAGTAGCTTATATGTCAAGTATCTTATTATGTCTTTTTCTGCTCTTTAAGGCCCCATAACCTGTAAAGTATAAGTAACAGATGGAGTATCGATACAAGGATTTATAATAAAATTAACCTGCAAGACTTGTAAATATGTCGGGTATGGTTAGTTTTGGGAAGATTAGTATTTCTTTTTTTCAGAAATTTGACATTGTTTTAATTTGTTTTGGAAACAGACAGTGAGGGGGAAGTGCTTTGACAAGTGTATCACTAAACCAGGCAGCAGTTTGAGTGGAGGAGAAAGTAGTTGCATTTCCAGGTGTGTGGATCGTTATATTGAGGCTACAGGTATCATTAGCAGGTCCCTTTTTAATGCACAGCGATAGATGTTCGAAAGCATATCATTTTAAAATGAAAAGATCATGTTGATTTAGACTATCCAGACAATTGTGTAAGCTGCATTATGCTATCTTTGATTGGAACATGAGGATCATAAGTTCTCTTTTTTATTACTAAACTTGAATTCTTGATTTAGCCATAAATTGCATGGTGAAACAAAAAGTCTTGTATCTGAATGGATGTTGAAACTTGCATCTTCTTTAATTTCACATAGCCTTTTTGGGTCAACATCCTGTTTATATTGTGGTTCTTAAAATTCGTATGTTCCTCCAAGTTTTTTCACTTCCAGAGTTAAAAAACAGTCTTGGCTTAATATGTTTCCAGAACTTTGTTCTCCGTTGTTTTTGAAGACAGAGACTGCTGCGATCATTTACAACGTTTACTTATACATCCAACGTCTTTTTAACCACGTGTGTGTATATATATAGGGTTAGGTTCAAATGAGAACTTTTTGTTTTGAGAACTTTTGAGAACTAAATCTCAATCACTAATTTCAGGTGGGACCACTATAATTCATGGAGGGTTTTTTCATATATATAAACTAGTGGCTTAAAATGGTTCTTTTTAGTTCCCAAACCCAATTGGTTCTCAAATGATCCTCTCCCTATATATATATGTATATATATCTATAATTCTACCACTCACACTGAAAACTCTCTAATTTATGTAATCTACACATGTATTTTCGATCTGTTTTGTTAAACCTGCCGTGCCAATTGAAAATGTGAGAATTAGACATCTGAATCTCAAGAAACATCTCGGACTAGTAATCGAGTGTAACAATAAAGATGCAAAATTTACATATGCTTCCTGGAATTTAAAAATTGAAGGGGGTTGATAGGTTCAGTTGACCAAAACGCCTAGAGGTGGAAGTGAGATGAAGACGTGGTGATGGAATTACGTTTTCTTGAAAGGGACCAAATCCTTCAGTTTGGTTATAAAATACAAGTTTATGAGTTGGTATAGGGTTCTTCAAACTTCTATGTTCAGATTTTATAATGTGTTAAGGATGATCAATCACACATTGAAATATATGCCTAAGGTAGAGGTGTACATAAAAACCGGTTTACAAACCGAACCGGTATAAAAACCGAAACCGGTTCGAGATAAAAACCGGTTTTAAGAAAACCGATTCGGTTCAAGTATAAACTGGTAGTTCCTCATCGATTTGGCATTCTCATTTAACGAACCGGTTTCAAACCGGGTTGTCTTTGAAACCGATCTGGAACCGGTTTAGAAACTGGTCCGGAATCGCTTTAGAAACCAGTTTATTATTAATTCCAATTATCCATTAATCACTTAAATGTTATTAGCTGTAATTCCAATACAAATAGAAGTAGCACATTTTTAGTTTTACTAATACTTGCAAGCTTTAAATTTCTAGGCTTGTACTCTTGGCCAACTTTTTTTTCTTATATCAAGCCTTAAGCTTTTGCTTAGTTGATTATTTGAGGAATTAAAAAAAGCAAATAAAAAAGGTTTTTTACAAACCGGTTCAACCCAAACCGGTTTCAAACTGACCCGATTCAGTTCTATAGGTTTGAGGTTTTGTTGCTTCAAACTGGTTTGTAACCCGAACCGATTTTGTTCAAACCGGTTTTGACCAAAGTTGACCAAACCGGTTTCGGTTTACAACCCGAACCGGTTTGAAAAAAAACCGGTTTTGTACACCTCTAGCCTAAGGTAACAATGATTAATTAAATAGTTAATAATATAAAGAGTCTTTTATTCAAAATGTTCGTCATTTTGATCCACTTCCTTTAACATCGTTAGATTTCATGTTAGTATTATGGGTCTTTTTGTCATTTTTATTAACATACCTAAATTTAAATTTTCCGCTCATTTGAACCTATATATCCCAATATTGCATCTACCTGTATTATTTTTATATATTATAATCTTAACTAGCTTTCGAGGAACACGCATTATATAGAAGAGTGCTTATATAGACACCCAGGGGTTTACTAAAAACACCCAAACCCTACGATCGTTTCGTATGAAACGACCGTTTCAAGGTCGTTTCAGATGAAACGGCCGCCACGTGTCGCGAAGACGAAACCTTAAATTCAGGGGGCCCCCCCTTATTACGACCGTTTCCTCTGAAACGATCCCCAAACGATCGTTTCACATGAAACGACCGTGTGGTTTGGGTGTTTTTAGTAAACTCCTCGGGTGGATATAGCCGAACCCATATAGAAGAGCGGAGGTTCATATAACTAATATTACTAATCAATATTTGACAACTTTTAATTGGGAATTTACATTAAAAAAAAAAGTTATTAATTTTGAGACCTGAAGCTAGTCTCGATCGTAACAGTTTCTCACACACATTATATGTTTTCTTTTTTTATTAAATTTTATTTATTAATTCAGATCATATAAAATCTCAAAAAATTCATAGCCACAATGGAAGTAAGCCTTAAACAGAAAGAAAGTGTAATTATTAGTATGAAAGGCTTAGAATATGAGTAAAAGTCTTCGATCATAGTACGGCTGCGAGAAACAAACTCTTTTTGTCTTGCCCCTATTAAGAACATCGTAATCATAAAAGGTACTCCTACAAAAAACATCATAGCCAACTATTCTGAATTCATTAGGCTAAGTGTAGTGGATAAAGCCCCAAATGGGGCGTTATCCGTCATGTGGACGATGACTGCACAATGGGCTTTATGGGGCTTTATGGTGTAGTGGATAAAGCCTCCATAATGTCCCACGAACCCCCCCCCCCCCCTTTCAGCGTTATCTCCCTCACGCGTCACGCCCCTCTCGAATTTTAGCTTGATAACGCCCCATAACGCCCCTGCGTAGTGGGGCGGGGCATTATCAGGGGCGTTATGGGCTCTTTTTTTGCCCTATAACGCCCCATTATGGGTAGCCTTAGGGACAAACCAAAGCCAATGTGTATTACCAACAAAACACACGTCCCGACAGTAATTCCCAAGTGTGTCAACCGACATTACATTTCAGAAACCCAGATCAAGGACCGGGTCCAAGCTGCCAAAGCCAAAAGGTCAAAAAAAGAATAATGAAGTAACCCTAAACGTAAACCTCAAAGGGTTTTAAACCAAGCATCTGCATGCACAAAAAAATCCAAGATAAAAAAGGAATCAAAAGGTTTGTTTGACAGTTTCGTCAAAAACCTTTTTTTTCATGTTTTTGGTTACATTCAATATAATAGTGATTATTGTACGGGTTGGTCAACTGGGCCAATCAAATTAGAAGTTCTATTTACGAAATCACTATAAAAAACGAACACCAAATCTAACCCCATTTCATTTCGGAAAGCTTAGACGAAGAACCGATTGCGAGTGTTTGCCATGCCATGGTCCAACTTGGTGGATTGGCCGAGTAAAAAATAAAAACATAATAAAGCATTTTTTTTCCCCTTCTCTCAACCTTAAATCCCTAATTTTGATATCACATGTGCTAAGTCGCATAACATACTCAAATCACAAGTCAACACCACACTCTTAATCAACATACTCAAACGACAAGTCAATATCGCACCCTTAATCCCTAAATCCTGCCAAGAATCAACCTGGCAAATCACAATCACACCTTTGTTTGTAAGGTAACCATACTTGTTTAGGGAGATGATCATTTGAGAACCAATTGGTTTTGAGAACTTTTAAGAACCATTTTAAACCATTGTTTAAAATTCCCCTTAAACTCTTAATTTTTAAAATAAAAGACAACTTTGCCCTCCTCATATGTATTATATGTATTATAATATAGTATACAAGATGATGATAGATCATAATCAGATGCATATGGGTCCGGAAGTGTACAAGAAAGGATAACTAGTGATGATTGAAAGTAGTCATTAGCAGATGTAGAGGATCAAGACTCAAGTGAATGAAGGGAAGATGCAGTTTCGAGGAAACAAGACCAAGTTATTAAAAAACAGATGCGGTTGGGAAGCTCTATAAATAGGCGAGTATGGGGTCATAATCGGTGGCAGACATTTTTACACCCATAAATATGTGTTTTACTCTACTTGTAATAGCTCTCTGTTCTTGTAATCTTGAGTAAATCAATAAAACTAAGCTTGATCTCTCTCGTTTCATCTTACTTTTCTTCTAATCTCATTCTAATCATCGAAGTATTCAATCATATCCGTTACGATGAGATTTTATGCTTCATCAATACATAAACATAAGAAGCTCTAAATTTGTGCGAGATTTGGTTGGGCTATGAATGCTTAAGCCCAAACTTAGAATCCAGCCCAAATAATCCAATATTGCCAACATTAACCAATGATTTTGACAGCTCATCAACTTTTCTAACGCTATACTGTGGCTCTCATAAGGGCATGGGGTATACCCATGTTAACTTAACATGTTAAAGATGCCACATAGGCGCCACACAGACTTTAACATAACACAATAAAAGTTAACATGGGTGGGGGATACCCATGCCATGTTAAACTTTATTTTATTAATTTAATTATTCTTTTTAATTTCAAATTAATTTAATGGGTTAAAATTATTTTAATTTTTTTTTTTTATTTTTTTTACGAAAATAGCAAAAGAAGTTATAAAAAATAATAATTAATCCTAGAAATTCCTTAAAAATTTAAAAACCTACAAATCACTTCTTAAAAAAAGAGTACAAATACTAGATCATTAAAAAAACATAAAACCTACAAATACATCAAAGTGATCGTTCGTAAATGTCATCGATCAAGTCCGCCTTCAACTGGTTGTGGATGTCTCGATTAAATATTTCTTGACGAATGGCTCTTTTTTGGTCCTCCTCGATTTCATCGTACACCGTATCCAACTCCTCCTCGTGAAATTGGCAAATCGCGGCACCTTGATCTTCGAGGATCATGTTGTGTAAAATAATACAACCACGCATAACATTTGCAATTTTGTTTCGATGCCACATTCGTGCGGGGTGAGCTATGATATGCCATTTATCCTTCAAATCACCGAATGCACGTTCAATGTCTTTCCGAGCGGCGCTGTGAACTTTTGTGTACACCTTACGCCTTTCGCCGATCGGAGCCGTGAACCCTTTGACAATCGTAGCATATTCGGGATAGATCCCGTCTCCCAGATAATACCCCCGCTTGTACACGTTTCCTCGTAGCTCGAAAGACGAATCCGGCTCGCGTCCCTCGATGACATCGTCCCAAATTGGTGATCGGTTGAGAACGTTGATATCGTTGTTCGAGCCGGAAACACCAAAATATTGATGCCAAATCCACATATCGTTGGAGGCAACGGCTTCTAGCATGATGGTTGGGTGGCCGTGATCACCACGCATAAACTGACCTCGCCATGCGTTCGGACAGTTCTTCCACTCCCAATGCGTGCAATCGATGCTTCCAAGCATCCCACGAAATCCCCATTTGTTCTCATGATACTCGTACAGTTGCCTGATGTCGGAGGCGGTCGGTCGTCGTAAATATTTTCTTCCGTATAAATCGAAAAGACCTATAGATTAAAAAGCTTTAAAAAATAAAAACAAAAACGGTATATAAATTTAAATATAGAGGTAATTTTATAAGAGAATTGTTACCGCTACAAAAGTGTTGAATACACGACCTAATGGTACGATCGGACATTCTTAGGTACTCGTCGAATGCATCGCCCGTTATACCATACGCCATGACTCGAATTGCCGCCGTGCATTTTTGAAGTGGAGTGAAACCAATCCTTCCTCTCGCATCTCGCCGTTGTGGAAACCACGGGTCCTCTCGCTCCAAATCGTTCACAATTCGTAAAAAAAGTGAACGTCGCATACGAAAACGTTGTTCAAATGCGTCATCTCGGTAGACACAATCTTCGTTGAAGTAGTCTCGTAGAAGACTTTCGTGAGCCGCCGCACGATTTCGGTTTATGCGAGCCCGTCGAGTCATCCGCCGGTTCATCCGTATTTGATGATAATTAAACATCAATTGTAAAAACATCTCGGCCTCTTCGTCGGAGGACGTATCGGAAGAGTCGTTCGAGGATAACAAATCCATAATATTCAAATTGTTGTTGATGTTTGAGAGGATTTGGAGAGTTATGTGTGATATGTGTGTGTTAGTTTATATATATGTGATAATTAAATTAGAAAAATTTTTTTTTTTTTTTTTAAAAACCCAACGGTACACTCAACGGTCACAAATGTGACCGTTATCCTCACTATGTTGGCGTTAACATATTCACGCAGGAAATTGGCGCCGCTGATTTTTTTTGGGGGGGGCGGTGTTTGGCGCCGTTGGCGCCGCCAAAAGCGCAATATGGCGCCTTCGGCGCCTGTATACCGTATGCTCTAATAAGTATTTACCATAGAGATATTTAAATATAAACCATCTAATCTCTAATATAAAGTCATAGAGTCAATTGAAAAGCACTACAGCATAACGACGATAAAAGAAAATTCTAAATTGGTTTAGGCCAATGATCTTGCTGGCTTGTGTAACATCTAGTCACACATACCGGTTAATATTAAATGGTTTACTCTTAACGAGCTCACTGATTTGTTTTTCATTGCCCGAGTGGAAAGTTACCATAAGGCCACCATTTGTTGGATTGATCCAAATCAATCTAGTTTAATAGAGTTCTCCTCACTCATTAATAATGCCCACAAAATGCATCGGTGAAGTTTAATGTGAAACATTCCTTGTTGTCTTGTAAATTATCAGTTGACATAACAAAATGATGTGAGATTTATCGAAGGTGTCACAAATATCCCCTTTGAGACCCGTCATCCTCAATTTAGATTTTTTTTCACCATCATAAACAGAACAAATTAAAAGTAGTCTGTGATACCATTTGTATGAGCGCTCAATCATACAATCCGATATTGTCCATTTTCATGACTATACTCTCATCTAATCACACGTTTAACTGTGAAAATCTCTTATTATGACTAATAATATGCTCAAAATGTCTTCATGTATTTGGCTACATCCCACGATTAATCAATATGTAGTGCATGAAATGTTTACACTTTTTGGTTTTATATATCGATTCATGCATTTGGTAAATATTGAATGTTTCTTAATAATTTTGTTCTTCCATAAATGTAGAACAAGATGCCTCAAGTTGATATTGATTCTGTCCCAAATGCGAAGAAACAACATGAAGTCAACGTTGGTATGTGGTCAACTTTGAACAAGACATGTCAATGCTCTAACATTATGCTATACAAAAGTATTCATAATTTAATGTATTTTAACCTTTTATTATCAATGGATTGGGAGTAAGGACACAATTCTCTGGTTGTGCATTAAGTGCTTTTAATCCCTAAACAGTTTTTTTTAACAGCGATTTCTCAGTCGAATCTGATGCTCAGCCTACCACGATGACTCAGTGTCTCTGATAGTGTCTCAAGTCTACGGGTGTGAGCGAGTCAAGACACCATCTCCTTGTCCCAGTTTGGGGGGAAACCCGGCTTACGAGCAGCCACCGGTAAAACCCCCAGTCCCCAAAGATTCGAACCTTGGTCGCTAAAAGCTTCCCAAGCCCAAAGAGCTTTAGGGGTACCAAAGAACAAATAATGTCATTAGTGAGGTTTGAACTTGAGTCCCTAGAAACCCAAGCCAAAACCCCAACCAACTCCACTAGATGCCATTGGTCCCTAAACGCTTTTTCTATTTTTAAGAAACGCTTCCTCCCACATAATTAAAGTTGTATTTTTGTAAATAGAACTACAAAGAAGAAAAAACACGAAGAAACTTAACCATATTAAAACAATTTATAAAACATTAAACATATGGGTGGAGTTGGAGGATCTAATTGATAAGTTGATCAAATTGGGTTTAGTTTTGTAATTGTAATATAGCTAAGTACAGAATGTTTAAGTGATTAAGTTAACGTTAGTCTATATATACTGAGTTATAGTGTTATAGTTTATTATCTCATGTAATTATTTAAGTCATTTTTGATTGATCAATGCGAGTCACTCACTTTATATTTTTATGTTCTTGATTTATCGATTTGGGACTTGAATTGGTATTAAAGTCAGGTTCAAGGTATCCGGAATTAATACCAAGATCCATAAGGAAGCTGATTGAATTACCCACATCATTGGTAAAGTGATTTAGGATTATTTGTTCTGCCACGAAGATCTATGGCCGAGTAAAGTCGGTAAGTGAGATATGCGCGTAAATGATTGTTGCCGAGGATGATCAAGGAGGCCACCGCAAACCAGCCTCGAGATGCCGCCACATCTTGTTTGTCAGTTCTGGGAACCAAAGAAGTCGTTTATTTACCGCCACGATAGAAGAAGCCAACGATCTCCATTCTGGTCTTCGACGCTGATGTTGTCTTTATCCAAACCATGAACCGGTTTTGCTTAAGTTGATCCAAATGACTAGATGGGACTCCAACGAAGAGGCTTATACAAAAAGATTTTTGAAGAATTTAGGGTTAGTCTATAAATGTCGATTGAGTTTAGTTTCCTGATTTATCAATTTGGCACTTGAATACTAACCCTCAACCATTTTTCCAATCGCTCATAATTTACACTAAACTAAATTACACCGATCCACCCAAATCCTTAATCACAAGAGAAACTGCATGTACTACTCTAACTATGAAATTTTCCATTAAACCCACCCCACCCACCCATCCAACCCTTAACCACTTAAATCTCTCTTAGAGTAGTTAGAATTAATTTTAATAAATCAAGTTTATCCTATTAATAGTCCAACTAGTCCTAGTCACAATTCATAACTAGATGTTACTTAAGACTTTATCATCTCATATTCACTTGCAAGAAGTCTCGAAATATTAATAAAACATATAATGGAGTTAGATTCTGTATCAAACATTGTGTTAAATTAGAAATCATAAGGCAAAATATTATTACTAAAAAGATTAGTATCCAAATCATTATTTTCACTAAACTAAAGAGACATTAGTGTTGTTAACTCTTATTTAAACTTAATAGTTAACTCTTATTTTCATAATTAATATTGTATTGGTGATTGATGGAGTGGCTAATGCATTAATTTTTAATCATTTGAAATCCAAAACAAACACTCGACTTTAACAAGAAACTGTCACCAGCCAGTTGTTGGTCTGATAAGTGCACCCCATAAAGTCAGATTATTAGTCATAAACTTTACGATCTATCTTACAATTCTTAATTAATTCTAGTTTATTTTTTAAACTATAAGACAAGGTTTATAAACGTCATTTGTGTCGTCACATACAACATATAAGATTAAATTATATATATATGTTGGTCTAATAAGTGCAAGCCATAAAGTGATCAGATTCCTAGTCATAAACTTTACGTTCTATCTAATCATTCTTCATTCTAGCTTGTTTTTTAAATTAAAAGAGACACGGTTTGTAAACGTCATTTGTATCGTCACATCCAACATATAAGATTAAATTACATTCTTCCAATATGTATTATTCATCTAGCTATATATACCAATAATCCTAGCTTAATTGGTTGATGAGATATTCAAACTCCAAAGACATTAAAAGTGAGAGGTCTTAGGTTCAAAGCCCAAATGTTACAAAAAAATAAATAGGGGTCCAGGTTGGGGTAGTCAGTATTCTCACATATAGTGAGTTTCCTCCAGATGGGGAATGGGGATGATTGGGTGGGTGTCAGTAATCCAAATTTACCGCTAAAAGAAAAATTAAAAATCTAGATATATATCATTTTCATTTTTTATCATGATTAAATGTTAAATATTTTTCTTCAATAACAAAGAGAAAAGAATCGATCGTTCAAGTATTCAAAATTTAGAGGGAAAATCAGCGGAAGAGAGACAGACTTATAGGTATGTATACACCTATATTGAAGTATGGATACATAAATGATAAAATAAAATTGTGTTTGATTGGATCGAATAGAGTGAGGTTATAATGAGAAGTTAGGTGAAAATAAGAAGGATAAGAAGCCTTCTCATCCGTTAGATCTGATGATCAATGACCCAGATTTAATCCCTTAATTAAAACTAAAAAAATAAATAGTCAGGTACACGGAGGGGCAATTTGGTCAAATTGCCCATTTTTCTCTTTCCCCCCAATTATTAAAACCTTCATAACTTTTTCATACAATATTATTTTTTTATAAAAATTACACCATAAAAACAAGGGTTTTTTTATCTTTAAAACCCATACATATTGCTATATAAAAAATAAAATAAAAAAATTATGTCAATGACGTGAACATATGACACAACGACCTGAACATATCACACAATTGACCTGAACATATAACACAATGACACAATGACCTGAACATATGACACAATGATTTGAACAATGTTCAGGTCATTGTGTCATATGTTCAAGTCGTTGTGTTATTGTGTTATATGTTCAGGTCGTTGTGTTATATGTTCAGCTCATTCACAATTTTTTTTTATATATAGCAATATTGTATGAGTTTTAAAGATAAAAAAACGTTTGTTTTTATGGTGAAATTTTTATAAAAAAATAATATCGTATGTAAAAGTTATAAACGTTTTAATAATTGGGGGAAAGTGAAAAATATGCATGTTTCCAGATTTGCCCTCCTTCTTATCCTTCTTATTTTGCATAAACTTCTTACGTGAACTTCTCTCGGATCGAATATGAGCCTCCTACAGAAGATGAAAGAAGATAGACAAGAAATCAAAGACAAAGAGAAGAAACACTTTTACGAAACGGGAATCAATATTTATATAATGAATTTAATGGTTCCGGTATAATTGAAGAAAAAAGAAACGAGATTGCAATGAGATTTTCATCTCAAAAAGGGCAAGATTGGTAGATGCTACGGACTTAATTGGATTGAGTCTTGATATGGAAACTTACTAAGTGATAACTTTTAAAATCAATTCTACCGAGAGGCCACAATTACCCCGAGCAAACATATTTATTTAATGACAAGGAATGCGTTTTTGTTATGCTAATAATATTTATACTTGCTCTGCTATTTTGTCCCATCCTGGCTGAGGAAAAGTTATGTGTGCGTAAAACAAAAAACACGCTGATGGGGGGCAGACATACTATGTGTAATGCTTCACCAATTTACTGTGTGTTTGAACGGCATATGTGTGTGTGCGTGTGTGTGTGTGTTTAGGTGAAGTTCATTGTATACACTTTCGTATGTGAAATAACTCTTTTTCATATTTGAAAATTTTTGAATAATGAGGAAAAAAAAAGAAAAAAAATTACTCACAACTATTAGATTAAGAGATCTAATAGTGAAAAAAATGTCTTTCAGTTACACTTTTAAAAGGTGTGTACAATGAACCTTCCAATATATATAATATTAATTTCATTCGTAGCTGGAAGTGGGTTAGTAAAGTTGTTGCTCTCATAATATAATCACTTTTGTTTTTAGTGGACGTAATATGAAGATTAAGTTCTTAATCTCGACTTTAAAAGTATGATTAAATACTTTGTAACTCCTTCCTTGTTCTTTCCTATAATTACACATATATGTGGTGATCATTTTTGTCATAATTAACTTTTTGTGGTAAATGTGATAGTTGTTACCAAAATGTTATCAACACCTTTTAACCACCGAGATCAAAAAATCACTGGTTAAGCGACTTATTATGCGGACACGGAATGAGGAACATGTTAGAATTTGTCTATCTTGTCATAAAATTAATGTCTAAGGTTGTACGAATCATGAAAACTGATCATTGTATTACACTTGATACCTTATTATGATCCAACATTACTTGAAATTTAGTATCAATACTAAAATAAGACATTGATGGTTATAAGGTTTCACATGGCCATGATAAGGTCACTATTACCTTAAACACTCAAGGTTGTTGGTTATAATTATTTAGTTCTACTTACGTGGATTGAAATCTTTATAACTTATAACTAAATGATTTATGATTCACATTCTTTGTTATCATATAGGATAGGTGAGAACTAACAATGAGAATACACGTGTTAAGGGAATAAACAAGGTGCCACTAGGAGTTCTAACTTACCAAAACTCAAACATATTAGTGGCTCTGATCCCACAATGAAATATCTAGGCATAAATCATTTATCACTTACAAAATGATTATTTACTCTTGTAGTTAATTACGGAAGAACATATTTCTCACCTAAAACTTTTAAGGACGAAGTTGAAAATCAACTTGACCATTAAATGAAAGTTGTGAGATTTGATATAAAAGATGAAATACTAAGATTGACATACAAATATTGGTAATGCTCATAGTCCATTAGTAAGGACCATAGTAGTGTGAACTAGTAAACCATGTCTGGTACTTATCACTAGCATCTTAGATGATACAAGTATACTTATAGACGTGATAATAAGCATGTCATCTAAAGTCTTACATCTCTCCCTATGGATCAACTCTAAAACGACAACAACTCATATATTAAACAAGGTTACTTAATCTGTCCCTAAAATTCATTATGAAATCTGGACAGGAAGGCAACTAAAAATAAAACATATGATTAGTTAGCCAAACCTTAAAAATCCTTAACGTAAGAAACTTGCCATGAAATCCAATGTCGTTTCCTTATTAGATTCTCTTAATCTTCATCAGTCACACATGTGACTAACACTAAGCATGCTAAGTTTCTAAGGAATTCTATGATCAGTAGGAGCACTAAAGGTCCTTATACACGACTTGCCTAAAGTACAAGAGGCGGGGGGTGGGGGGGGGGGAGACAAAGTTAAATTTAAACTTTGAATTTAACTCCGATTACACCTCTTGTACACCGCACTACGATAACACTACACCACTTCCTCACACTTAGAAAATAATATCAGCCCTAATATACCTGACTTAAATGTTAAAAGAAGAAATCTATGAAACTATATTTACTTCAACCCATTAGATCCAGCTTAGTAGGACATCAAGGCATGAATTGCCTATCAATATTGATGATTATGTAACCTACCTTAATAAATCTTATATGGCTATTCGAAAGATTACTGATCATATCTCTTATACTAAAGCCCTTAATGGTGATCAATCTTATGATGGAATAAAATTCTCATTAATTAGCTTAACTCCCTAAATCCCAATGACGTTAGAAGTTTAGTTTTTCATAACTAGACTGAAATCCAAAAGGAGAAGTTGGACGTTATAAAACATGGTTGGTTTCTAAAGGCTATACTTAAATAAGAGTGACACATAATGGACTTCAAAATATCTTTCTCTAATACTCACTCAACATAAAGGCATGTTCCTAAAATAGACTGAAGGTTCTTATCCTGAAAGTTAAGAGAACTCAGTCTTTAAGATGAGTAAACCCATATAAAGGGTTAAACCAAGCAAACTTACAAGTGAAGCTTAAAGTTTGATGAAATTATACATGTAATAATTCTTCATCAAGAATAAGTGGATTTATGAACCTGCCTTAAGATGAGTGGAAGCAACTAATACAGTATGTTCCCTTATATACACTTTTGTATGGAAGTGTTAATTTAGTTTTGTTGCAGAGTCAAGCGGCTTATTCTCGCATAATTTTGACATTAAAATCTTGGAGGTGCTTATATAATAAGCATCGAGATACACCAAGATCAACCAAACGTGAAATTAGTTAGTTTCATAAGGCTTAAACATGTGTTCATACATTAGAACGTGCAACATTACTCTTAGTCTGTAACTCTAAAGGAGATTAATAATGTATGTTCGTATAAGTAAATGAGATTTATATCTTATGCTTCATTAGTTTGAAGCCTTATGTATGTTCAAGTCTGTACTCGTTTAGACATTGTCTACGTTTAGAATGATGTAAATACATTTCTAGTTTAGTTCATTATAAAAGCATCTAAGATGGCATTCAAATATCTATAAGAAATTTAAGACTATAATTTGAACTATAGACAAGTGAGAAACATAAAAGTGGTTGATTGTTTCTTATTTTTGACTTTGTTGTAATCAAGTGACTCAAAATGTCAACTTTGGGGTATATTCTTATAAAGGAATCATAAGAAGTTAATAACAACAGCCTAAGTTATTATAACGTGATATTTGCCACTAAATGTTGTTGGCAAATTTATCAGTAGACTCATAATTCAGTAACTCCAATATAACATCTTGAAGACTCATCATGATAAAGTCAGCAACCATAATTTCTTAAACATTAACAGTTTGAGCGGAGCTACATTAAATTTTCGATACAAGATTATTGTTCATTAAAGAACAAGTAGAGGAAACTAAGTCCTTGTATTGAAAACATTCATGATATGCTTAAGGATCCTATAACGTAAGGACTATCCTCATAAGTCTTTTCTAGGAGCTCATAACAAAGACGAAGTTTACTAATGACCAATCATATCATACTATGAATGATTAATTATTAATTTTGTCCTGGTTCGTTTTGATTTGTTTTGTCTCTAAATATGTTACGCATGCCTAATGGGACATATAAACAGTTTATGTACAAATCAACGTTAAGGGCTTAATTGTCAATTGATCCTAAATCTAAGTTTAGTTTTAAATTTGGGATTATAGTATGATTAATTAGGGTCTTGAGTTGGATAATCAATTATATGACTGTATTTATCGGCTACAGTTTTGGTTTAAGACTGATATGATCAGTATTAACTTCTTATCAAACTTATCTAATAATTCATTATAAACGATGACTAGGCCAAGTGGGAGAATGTTAGACTTTGTCTATCTTGTGGCCCAAGTCACCATTATACTTACATGATCATTAACCTAAATAACTCCCTAAGTTTCCTAATTAGTATTTAATTGATTGACGTAATTGCCCTTAGTAGAAGTAATTAGGGTTTCCCCTTGGGTGTATATATATAGAGATACTAGGGAGAGAATAAACACCACCATAATCACCATCACATAAATCGATGGTCTCTATCTCCCTCTCTAGAATCTGCGGGTCTTCCACCTTAGTCATCCTAAACCGGGACTCGCTCAGTGGCTTCATGGAATCCTTAAACATGACTGCAGATGTTGTGATATCAGGTAATCTTTACGTTTATGTCATGTTTTATTATCATGTTAGAGTAATCGTCCAACAGAACATTTTCACAACGCGAATAATTCTCTGGATCAAGTTGTGGAGGAAGCAAAGCTTTTGGGCCATCTCTGGATTGCCAACAGAGATAAAAAGGAGAAGGATGGAGTAGAACAACTGGAGAGAATTTGAAATTACTTGAGTTTTGTGTTGTGTTTGGGTTATTTTGCTTTATTATTTGGTGTTTTGTCGATGCTTGTTCTATGTAGTCTGTTGTCGTTTTTTCAGTATTTAGTATCTTGCTAGCCCTTCAATAATTTTTTCTTGCTTTGTCGTCCAAAAGAAAAGTGACTTACGGTAGAAAAACAATGGATGAAGATTCGAACCTGTGGATTCTTTTAGAGAGGAGGTGTTTGCCACTGCACCATTCGTTAAATGTTTTTTATACGTATTAAATTAGTGTGTTAATAAACCGTTAAAACTGAACAAACCATCCAAGCTAAAGAAAGTAGCTTGGTTTTTGTTTAAAATAAGAGGCATATTTAATATATAACACTAAAAAGAATTAGGGTGTTAATATATCGTCATGTTTAATTACCATGTGGGAATGAAATAAATTATTGTTTCGCATTGTTTGATAGTTAGTAAAAACGAAGTAATCGAATATAACTTACAAATATTTTCTTTTAAAATTAACATATTTTTTTATATTTATATTTTCTAATGTTTAAACTTTTAGTTTTATATTAAATAATTTAATTTATATAATTTATTTTAGTTGTTTTTTTTATTTTCTAATTTAATTTTCTCTTTATTATTTGTTTGTTTTTATTTATTGTTTTATTTTTATTTTATATTAATTTTATTATTGTTTTATTTTTATTTTATATTAATTTTATTATTGTTTTTCATTTTTTTATTTATGTTTTTTATTTTTATATTTTTTTCTTTTTCCCATAAATTTTTAAGAAGAAATCTAATTGGAAAAAAACTTTCATTCCATTCCTTGAATGAATAAAAAAACACATCTCCCCCATGGAATGAAAATCTAAAAAAATGGAAGGAATCACATTCCTTATGCAATGGTCCATTCTATTTCAATGTGCTACTAAACATGTCATTTTTCATTCCGATGTAATGACTCGTTCCATTCCACCCTCCATTCCTGCATACCAAACGCTACCTAAGTTTTATTAAAGTTTGGTTTATTTTGGGAAGGAGGTTTAAGTTTTCTTGGCGGGTAAGTTTAGATAATTCTATATATAGGGATTAGATTATTGTAATTTATTCATTACTTCTTCTTTGTAAGTTCATTTTATTAGTAAAAAAGGGTCGTGGTTTGTCCCCCCCCCCCCCCCATGATCATTGTGTTCGAGAGTTTGTGAGCTGAAAGATCCGGTTATTTAACCGTCTGGGCCAATAATTAGCATCAGAGCCTTAGACTCATGCCATGATTTTGCGAAGCAGAAAGAAGATGAAAGCCAAAGAGATTCGTGATCAAGAAAGAAGCCCGTTTCAGTTACGACGAAAAATATGCGACTAGAATTTTGGATTAGCGATGAGATCAAAGATCAGTGACAAGATTCTGGTTTAGCGACGACATAGGATCAACGACTTGATTAAATATCAGCGGCCAAATAATTGCAAATCAGTGACCATAATTAGCAACCAGGATTTTTCCGTGACCATAATATTCAAGAAAAGAAACTGGAGATAAATCATGGTGGACAGTAAAGAAGGCAACTTAGGAACAGTAAAGGAATCAATGAGTCGATTAAATATTCAAGCGCTAAAACTGACCTAAACCAATTATGCAGCTTGGTCAGTCATGGTAAAGATTGGATTTGGTGCAAACAGTTTGCACGAAACAATTTATCCAGGAAACGGGAAGGGAGAGAAGAAAGAAGTTCATGGCTTTCGGTGTTATCTTCCAAACCCTACCAGAAGATTTTATGCTTCAGATGACAAAGTACTCGGAATCGAAGGACGTATGGAAGGTGCTAAGAGTCCGACATCTTAACATAGAAAGAACTTAGAAAGCTCATTTTCAGATGCTAAGAAGCGAGTTGGATGGATTAAAGATGGGAGAGACAAAAAGTGTTGATGAATTTGCAGCAAATCTGGATAGGGTACATACAAAGTACAAGAATTTAGGAGCATTACTTGAAGAAGAGGCCGTGGTAAGAACATTATTGACCTTTATGCCAGATTAATACTTACCCATAGTTTCTTCGATCGAGCAATTTGCAGAGATCGAGAATATGACATTCGAAGATGAGGTTGGGGGTTGAAGGAAAATGAAGAAAGAAGCAAGTCAAGAATGTGAATGCAAGTTCATCCCAAATTCAACACTTGTTCATCCAAACTAAAAATAAAGATGAAAACTACTGAGCACGCGGTGGAGGTCGTGGAACCTTCTCCGGTTAGAATTCACAACTTACACCGTAGCCACCATAGCTTACAGCGAAGACACCTCTGATTCAGAATTCATAATTTTTGGGCATACTGACGCGTAAAGTGACCCGTACATGAACCAGAAATGGGTGATTTTATTTCAAACATGCAGAAGGAAATCGAGCAATTTCAGGTCTTTCTCCAGTCTCTCCCAATCTCACAAAAACCCACTCAAATTGAACTCCAATCGAATTCAATTCTCATCAAATTCCCAATCTGAAACCCTCAATAGCTCCAATTCGGATCAGGTTATGGATCGAAATCAAAGGAACACAAGCATTCTTCACACCCTAGGTGAAGAAATCGTCAGAATCATAACCCCTGTTTCAATCTGTATGTTATCAGTGGTCATTCTAGTCTCTGTATTAGACAATGATTCGTCAATCTCTTCTTCCATCCCCACCATAGATACCTTCGGTCATCTTCTCTGACCTATCTATCTTATCGGGCCGTTGGAGAAGATGACCGGAGAAGGTTCCGGCGAACCTTTTTGGGAAACGGACTTACGGTCGTCAAGACCGGGACGTTAAGACCGTAATTACGGTCGTCAAGATCGTACGTGGTGACGTGGCAAACTATGGTTGGCTCCATGGAGCAATGGTCGTCAAGACCGTAACTACGATCGTCAAGATCGTAAATACGATCGTCAATACCATAGTTGAGTGGCTATATTAAGGAAAAAAAGTCAAGAGTCTATTTTGGTCCCAAAAATGATCAACATGACCATTCTTGTCTTTTTTCCTTTTTCAAATGGTTAACACACATCCATTCACACAATTATTCTAAATTACAATAGAGTATTCTTTTTATAGTATATTTTTCTTAAACGCTTAAATGATCTCATTTGTATATTGATGCATTCTTGATGATTAATTTCAAGCACAGGTGATTAAAACACATTGATTCATTCATTCATAATCTGTTCTTGCAGTTTGAACAATATTTAGATTTAATTATTTGTTTAATCCAAATTAATTAGGGAAAATGGATTTAAATAATTCCAGCTTTTAAGAGTTGGCCGATAATAATACAACTTTCAATAATCACTCATAGTGGTCCCAACTTTCATCTCATTTACCAATAGGGTCCCGTCGTTAAAAAATTTAACACCCTAAAGTTTTTGATCCATTTTTTCAACCCTAATCTTTGATTCACCATAACTTCTTCAAATCTTGTTGAAAGTTCAATCAGTAAGTTGCTATGAACTCGTGACGAAAAATCAAATCTATAGCAACAAGAATCATGAAAACCACTAAGAATTGGTCAATCCACCATTGTTGAAGTTTCATGAAAAATATGAAGTGAAATTTGAAATCCGATCAAGACTCCATGAAAATCAATTTTGTAACTTGTTGTAGATTTGTGAGAACATGCCAAACCTACTGGAATCGATCAATATCACAAAGACAATGGAATTGATGTTCAATTTTCTTTTATCAAAAGTCATGAAAAGTCATAACTTTGATGCTCTTGCTCATCTTCATAACCTGTTTAAAACCTAAACAATATGGATCTAGTTTTGTTCGATTTTTCTACACGAGTTCATAGCAACTTACGGATTGAATTTCATCAAGATTTGAAGATGTATGGTGGATTAAAAATTGGGATTGAAAAGAATGGATCAAAAACTTAACGGTGTTAAGTTTGTTTTTTAACACTAGGACCACTATTGGTAAATATGATGAAAATAAAGACCAATAGAAATTATTATTAAATTAAAGTGAGATTATTGTCGATCAACCATAAAAGATTAAAATTATTTAAATCCAATTTTCTTTTAATTAATTAGTCAATTGTGTAATAATATAGAGTAACTATAAAAATTCCACATCCATTTAAGTTAATGGCGACTATTATTAACTACAGGAATTTTGTACAACAACCGGCAGTGCTTAAGGTAAGCCATCATTAAACTCTTTATCACTTCATAGATAATTCTATGTAGCACTTATCCCTATATATAATGGGTTTTATGAATTATTGTTTCTAGGAATTTTGCGCTTTTACGTTTCAAAAAATAAGTTCTTATAAAAATAAACCACTTAAGAGAACAAAAAACATGTGAAAGCCCGCTTACGGACCAAATCTTTTAAACGTAAACAAACATCTTCTTGCATGAATACTTAATACCACTGGATTTGATAAAGGAAAGGAAAACAAGTCCAAAGTCACTATACGACTTAAAACAAGCTAGCTTCTTGAAACTGATACCAAAAATTCACCTAAGCTCTTCTTGAACTCGGTTTCAAACAATCAATGGTAGATGATCATTCTCTTTTCATCTAATAAGAAATGAACATTTTCGTTGCTGCAACATATATGGATGATGTAATCGTAATTGGAGATAATTCCTCTAAGATCAACGATACAAAAGAATACCTCGACAAAAGGTTCAACATCAAAGACCTTGGAAATTTAAAGTACTTCTTAGGCATAGAAGTAGCAAGGATGATGGAGGGTCTAGTCCTCAGCCAACGAAAATATACACTTGACATATTAAAAGATATTGGAGCCCTAGGGTCTCGTCCGAGTGCGTTATCCATGGAGCAAAACCTGAAGTTAGAAAAGATGATGAAAACACAAGAGTTAATGCACGCCAGTATAGACGGCTTGTTGGAAGATTACTGTATTTACAAGCAACATGATCAAATCTCGTTTATTCGGTATGTCTTAAGCCCATTTGTATTAGACCCACGACAAAGTCACATGGAGATGGCTGCGAGAATTCTAATCTATCTATAGGCGACACCAGAACATGGAATTTTGTTGCCAAACGACGATGGTACAAACCTCACGGCTTATTGTTATTCGGATTGGCTCGGATGTCCTAACACAAGATGGTCAAGGACCGGCTATTTATTACTATTAGGAGGAGCCCCGTTCTCATGGATGTCCAAGAAGCAGTCAGTGATTTTTCATTCTTCAGCCGGAGCAGGATATCGTTATATGACCACCACTCTTAGTGTGTTTTTGTGGATTCGTTGGTTATTGAGTGAGCTTACACTAACCCAAAATCAAGTGACATCTCTTTTGTGACAACCATGCGGCTAGACATAATATTGCAAACAAACTCCCCTGACCTACACTCGGTTAACCGAATCTCCTATTTATTTACCTTTTTCTGTTTGATTGTATAAGAGGGGTTGGTGTTCCACGTGAACGTGAGCTATATCACCCACTCAGAACCCCTGCCTCTATATGAAGCTAATAGATATATATGGAGAGGATCATTTGAGAACCAATTTGGTTTGAGAACTAAAAAGAACTAATTTGAGCCACATGTTTATTACATGTATCCCCCCTCCCATGAATTGTAGTGGTCCCCCCCCCCCCCCCCTGAAATTTGTGGTTGAGATTTAGTTCTCAAAAGTTTTCAAAATAAAAAGTTCTCATTTGAACCTAACCCTAGATATATATGTTAATTAAGTAGATATTGTGCGGTGGGTAATAGAGAATAATCTGTGTTCACTTGTGATTGATGCCGTAATTGACCAAATGTGCTACACTAACACTAAGTGAAATTTTGTAGGGTTTGGTCAGCATATCATTGAGATTTATAATGTGCCTCTTGACTTTTTTCTTATATTTTTAATTTATAATAACTAGTGCTCTTCGTTTGATTATTCTCTTTGACCCATCTTATTATTATTATTATTATTTTAATGAACGGCAATATTTTTGGACCGATCTTATAGATCTCCATTCTAACTTTGCTACATTTTTCATAGTTGATCATTCTTTTTTTGTTTTTCTTTTTTCATACAGTAAAACTATTATCAATACAAAATTGTAAAAATATAATTCCAGTGCCGTGAATGACTTGCCTGGAAGTCTGGAACCATTGAGGTTGACTTATACACCGGTCTCTATTGTTTACCAAATTAACAACCCCCTAAAAGCAATTGATATCCTCTTGATGAGTGTAATCTGCCCTGTTATGTAAAGCTTTTGCTGAAATTTTTTAGAGATTTTTTTTTTCACTAAGTTGTGAAAAATATGTTTTTTTCACTAAGTCCGAAATTTTGTGCGAAAAATATATAGTTAAAAATGAAAAATGAGTTTTTTTTCCACTAAGGTGTGGTCTTAAATGTTAACACATGTCACGTCATTGCTGACTGAACTTAACACCACACAACATAAATGACGTATACGTCATGTGGTGTGGTGTGGTGTGGTGTGATGAGGTGTAAATATGTGAGTGGATAGTTTTTAAAAGCTTTTGGTTTTTAGTGGTTTGGCGGCGTAAAGAATATAGCACTGTTGGTTTTTAGTGGATAGTTTTTAAAAGCTTTTGGTGTGATGAGTGTATACGTCATGTGGTGTGGTGTGGTGTGGTGTGATGAGGTGTTGGTTTGGCGCAAGCATTTGGTGAAGGACGGCGCATGTGTGGGGTGGGTTTGGCGCCGCCATCTATTGCCACATAGGCTTTAACGCCGTTGACTGGGGGTGTATACCCCTTGCCCTAAGTTTGAAATTTTGAACGAAAGTATGTAGTGAAAACTGAGTTTTTTCCACTAAGTTGGGAAAATGAGTTTTTCACCAATTTTGAAGTTTAAACAAAAAAAAAACTATATATAATTGTAGTTAATATGTGTGTTGATTTCTTATACACGACTATTTCTATTATATCACCAACTATTCTGCTAAATTCTTTACTCTTAAATAAAATTAAAACAAAACCTGTTATTAAAAAAATAAAGACAAAAAAGTAATTTTATTGTTTCACGAAAGACAAAAACTAGAAAAAAACTACATTTACTATTCACATGCACTTGATTATATATAGAGAGAGATTTAAATAAGAAGTTTGCCTTGAGTAAGAAGGATATGAAGGAAATTCAGTCATTGGATCTTGATCTAATAAAAAATGAATGAGGGTTATTTTAGTCTTAGCAATCTTTGTTGGTTTTTTATCTACTTCCCTTTTTTTTAAACATTCATAACTTTCACATACGGCATTTTTTTTAAAACAATTACACCATAAAAACGAGTGTTTTTTTATTTTTAAAACGCGTATAATGTTGCTATATAGAAAATAAAAAGAAAAATTACTCTTTCGATTTTTGACATAATATTCAGATCATTGTGTCAAAAATGTTCAGATTATTGTGTCATTGTGTCAAAATTATATATAGTGTTGCTATATATAAAATTTTTAAAAAAAAAACTCTTTTACACCATATGACACAATAATCTGAACATTTGACTCAATATGACAGAATGATCTGAACGTTTTTGACATAATATGACACAATGATCTTAACATTTTGATACAATGACACAATGATCTGAACATTTTGACACAATGATCTGAACATTTATATAATCGTAAGAGTAAAAAAAACTAATTTTATATATAACAACACTGTACGCGTTTTAAAGATAGAAACACTTGTTTTATGGTGTAATTTAAAAAAAATTAATATTGTATCTAAGAGTTATGAATGTTTAAAAAATGAGGTAATTGATAAAATGTCAGAATTGCCCTTCCATCCATTGTTTTTTTTTAGTTTTTTCTTTAATTCTATACATGAAAACTTTGGGCCATAAAACTTAAAAAAATTAAATTAGATTTACTATTCGTACACACTTGATTTTAAATATATATAAAATTCATGAAGCTAAAGATTAATTTGAGATGCCAATCAACTTACACTTATATGTCGCTTTAGCTTTATTTGAAAAAACACTTAAAATCCTTATATTGTATACTTTAAGATTATCTTGCATTATGAATTCACATTGTTTTATTTTTTCTTTCTCTTATAACTTTTAAAATTATAAAATCCTGATAGCATCGTTACGACTTGCGTATTCTTATATACGTTTAGATGTAAACTTTCTTCAAAATGGAGTTTATATGATAATATACAAGTCATCAAAAAGTTGTTTCAAGGTTTTGTTGCTTATAGATTTTTTTTCTCTTTAATTTATAAGTGTTTCTACTTGAATTGTTTTCACAAGGTGAATATTAATGTACAAGTCCTCAAAATCCACTTCTCCTTGCATACTTAATCACATTAATGGCACCATAAACATAACAAATGTGAGTAAAGTTGCAAGGTTAAGAAAGGAGCAATGTTCGAGCTGAGAAAACCTAGAATGATCGAAGTTGTTTTCTTTCTTTTCTTGTAATTGGAAAGAAATGAGCCCATGGTCATGGTTTGGTCAAAAGTTGGCCAGACCTTCAACTACTTCTTGCGACCAAAGCACCAAACAAATTCCCTCTTTCTTACCCTTTTCCATACATTTTTCTTCTCTGTCACCCACACTATGCACATTTACACAATTGATCCCTGGTTTAGGTTGTAGAAATTTTGAGTAACTTGGAAACATCAATTTTTATACTAAAATATTTATAAATCAAAATTGTGTTCATGTTTTTACTTATAAAGTTGATGATGTAGGTATGATCACGAACTTGGTCAGGCAAAGTGTATGGTCAAGACAAGTAAGAAAGTCCCAAAAGCAGTGGCGAAGGATATAAGGGGCGGGAGAGGGCGCCCGACCCCCCGAATTTTTTTTTTGCGATGTAACGAGTATATAATTTTCGTGTAGAAAATTTCGATATGCTCCGGTTTCGACCCCCCATATTAGCTGTGAAATTTTTTTATATAGATCCCGACCCCCACTAGTTTTTTTCAAGCTTCGCCACTGCCCAAAAGTATCTAAAAATCAAAGAAAAGGTGACTCAAAATACATCGTCAAGAGAAAAGCTAAACACCCTTGGAAATATAATACACTATCTATGGAAATGCTAGGATACCATTCATGTAAATAAATAAGTAAAACACGTTTTCGTTTTATACGATTACAATACAAGAAAATAAATAAAGATTAAATTTTAATACAAGTTTACAACTTAATGAAATAAAGTACAAATGGAACAATACGAATAAATAGTTAGATGAAGTTGACGACAATGATTATATAAAAACAAATGGGTGGCTTAGGATTCGTGTTAATATATGTGTCTCTTAAAACAATTTTTGGGTCTTCCAAGAGAATCATTTGTTTTTCAAATTATAATAGCTAAAGCTGATTTGTATAGCCGAGGAGGACTCTAGCACCCAAATTATACCTTACACACTTGAAGAATATAAGATGAAGCATAAATATTTTGAGAGAATCCTTTAAGAGTTTAGAGGGAATAAGCAATATGTTGCTTGGTTGGATTTCCTTAACACACGAGGCTTCTGTTAATAGTGTGGAATAGGGGTGTTTATTGGTTCGGTTTACGGTTTATTCGGTTTATTCGATTCGGTTTATTCAGTTTGAAGTTTTTTTTATGATAACCATAACCAAACCAAACCGTATTGAAAATCTCACAAACCGAATCGAATAAACCATATTCAATATGATTCGGTTTCGGTTGAGAACCGAATGAATCGTATTCAAACCGTTTAAGCCGTATTCACCAAATAACATATTTTGCGTACTTTTTTGCTAATAAAAAACAAAGAGCAAACATTTTTAACATATCCTCAGAGTTTAAAACCATAATCCGATATACAACCAAAATACTTCTAACCAAAATACCTAGAACCAAAGTACCCACAACCAAATACCTACAACCCAGATACCTACAACTCGTATGAATAAATCAAGCGATCGAGCTCATACCTATGCTTCAAATGAAAACAGTAGGTCGAGGTAGCACGTAGGCGCTTGTTTTTGTAGAGTGGAAGAGGAGAAGACGATGACTACTCTTTACGAACTAGGGTGGGAACGTGGAGTAGAGACGTAGAGTGAGTGGTAGAGTTATCAATAGACTTGTTTTACCCTAAAAGAAACCATGGATATATGGGTCGTATTTAGTTAGATTGTGGATAACTGAGCTTAACTTAAATGGTGTAATGGTTTATAAATATATTTAATATATATATATATATATATATATATATATCTCTTATTTGGTTTTAAACGGATAACCGAATAAACCGAATAAACCAAATAAAAACAAAACTCAAAACCATAACCGAACCATAAACCGAATTCACAATTCGGATTGGTTTATTTGGATATGGATACGGTTTGGTTTGTCGGTTTATTCGAATTTCGGTTATTTCTGCACACCCCTAGTGTGGAATCGAAGTTAAAACACCAAAAATATTGATAAATTGAGTCAAATGCATTAAACGTCTTTAATGCACTATTTTCAGTTTCTTAGACTAACAGCGAGTGTTCCAAGTTTAGATTTTAGTGGAAAAATGAAATAGTTCCAATTGTGTAACAACAGAAGGCTTCTGGATTGTTTTAGTGGTTGTGGTCTAGACACGCACTCTCACATGCACTCTAGACACATTCGTACCAGTCGCCGCACCACACGCAAAGGTCACCGAGACCCACACATCGCAATCTGTATCCACACACCCGACCAATATCTGCATGCCAAGATGTAAACCCATAAGCAATTTGCGTCAACTAACAATGTACACGCTACCGATCCACATCCCACGTATAATTATGGTGCTTCACACCCTTCGGATCCCACTAGCGTGTCCTACTAAATGAAACAATATTAGAAGGAAACCCTAATTTAAATATTATTTCAAGTTCCATCTCACAACCAATGTATCAATCTTTTTCTTTCATATTTATAGCCACCTAACACCCACAATGCATGAACCATCTAGCCACCTTAACCCTCACTCTCTCTATTCCCGGTCACGAGACAAGCCCCAAACCCGTAACCCACTCCAGAAACCCTAAACACTCCACTTTCACCACCTATATAACAAACAATTAATAGATCATCACATTCTTACCAAAACCCTAGCACACAAACACTTTCTCTCTCACTAGAACTCATATGTCACCCACTCTCTCTCTCTATCTCTAGTTTCTCCACTATATCATCACTTACTTGAAGATTTCTTGTTCAAGAACATCAAACCTCAAGTTCAAGATCGTAGATTTAGCTAGGGCTGTTCATGAGCCGAGCCAAGCCAGGCTGGATCGGGCTCGGCTCGAATTATAAACCGAACTGGCTCGGCTCGGCTCGAATTCTAAACCGAGCTGAAATTTTGAGCTCGAGCTCGGCTCGGTTTCAAACCGAGCCAGCTCGGCTCAGCTTGGTTTTGGCTCGGTTTTAAAAAGAGATCGTAGGCAAAACATTAAAGTAAAATGGTTTAACAATCATTCTATGGTTTATAAAAGGCATGTCCAACACATACACGACACAAGTACAAAATACACCACAAATCAAATACAACATGGTAGCAACTACAAGATAAATGTTCAAAGCGGAGATTGAGAAAGACCAAACCGTAAGGATTTAGGGATTTATGGCGTATACTTATATCGTATCAGGGATTTAGGCTAAAAACATGAGTTATTTTGTTTGGACTCTCTGTAAAATGGGCTTGTACATATTTAAATATTGTTTGTAAAATATTAATCAAGGTAAATAAAATCGAGCCAAAACCGAGCGAGCTAATGAGCCAAAACCGAGCGAGCTACGAGCCAAGCCACCATTGGCTCGTGCTCAGCTCATTTACAAACAGAGTTGGCTCGGCTCGGCTCGGTTACAAACCGAGCCACCTTCGAGCGAGCTACTCCGAGCTATTTTCGAACAAGCTTCGAGCGAGCTCCAAGCCACAAGCTTTTTAAACAGCCCTAGATTTAGCCCCTTCTACACTTTATTCTCCTCGTTGTATGTTATGAGGATTATTTCCTTTTCATTTTCATTTTAAATCATTTCTTCGTTCATTTCCTAGCTTATATTCGAAATATATGTTAATCCATCTAAGTCTTGATGTTCCAAACTCAGGACCTTAAGCTTTGTATAAAAACACTAGATTTTTTGTAACTAATTCTTATGTTCTTGAATTAGTTTTGTGGTTTAGGTCACCGTATAGTGTTTTTATGTTTAGAAATTTTATTTTGTTAAAAGTCTTGAAAAAACAAACAAAATCTAATTCATGATGTGAAAATGGAGAAAAACCCTAATGTTACTTATGTTTTTCGAAAACTTTTGCTTTGATAAGTCTAGATCTTAAAAAAACTTTTTTCAACAAGCGTGCGAAGGCATCTAGGCCATTGATATAAGAAATCAATGTTTTAGATTTACTCCGGATCAATTGCAAAAATAAAAAGGAAATTTTAAACGTGAGGAGAGCTGAGGGGTAAAATTGGTATAGGACCTTTTTCAAGTCCCCCCCCCCCCCCCTAATTTTTTAAACGTCTATAACTTTTTTTATACGACATTATTTAAAAAAAAATTACACCATAAAAACGAGCATTTAATTCGCTTTAATTCGAGTATAGTATTGTTATATTTTTTTTGAAGTTAATTTTTTTTTTAGAACTCGACTATGCGTCCAGGTGACGTTTGCGTGATTATGAAATAAAGCATGCGTGATTATTGTATTGGGTGGCAAAATAGTGACAATTGCCTTTTTGACACCATTTTGCTAACAAAACATAGTTTGGTGACAAAATAGTGACAATTGCTTATGAGAGTAAAGCTTGCGTGATTATCTATAACTTGCGTATTAAGACCTGTACATTTTTCACAACATATTTGATGATAAAATGGTGACAATTGCTTATGAGAGTAAAGCTTGCGTGATTATCTATAACTTGCGTATTAAGACCTGTACATTTTTCACAACATATTTGATGATAAAATGGTGACAATTGCTTTGTACATTTTTTCACAACATATATTGGTGGCAACATGGTGACAATTTTTTTTTAAGACCAGTTTGCTACCAAAAGATATTTGGTGGCAAAACTTTTTTTTTTAAGTTCGTCTTCGTAAAGCTAGCTTGCGTGATTATAATATAACTTGAGTGATTATGACTTGCATGTACAGAGGTTTTTTTCACAACATATTTTGGTGGCAAAATTGTGATAATTCCTCTTTTGAAACCATTTTTCTACCAAAAACATATTTGGTGGCAAAATGGTGACAATTACCCTTTTGACACCATTTTTTTTAAGTTCGTCTATGTGCTCTCGTATAACTTGCGCGATTATGTAATATAAAGTGCGTGATTATGACTTGTGTGTAGATAGGTTTTTTCACAATATATTTTAGTGGCAAAATTGTGACAATTGCCGTTTTGACACTATTTTGCTACCAAAATATATTTGGTGGCAAAATGGTGACAATTGCCCTTTTGACACCATTTTGCTACCAAAAACACGGTGGCAAGATCTTGCGTGATTATTAAACGTGGGCGGACAAGTTTACCCCTCTTCGCATGCTTCGCACGCAAAATACCCTTTATACAATAACTTTCCCCTATATATATATATATATATATATATATATATATATATATTATGATGAGTATGTGATATGTAGTATGTGATATGTATGAATATTTAGGTGTTTGGTGTAGGATGATTATGATTGTTGTTTGGTTCTCAAAAATTGCATGAAAAATATATATGTTGTCCTGAAATAAATATTCATGATAATAATTAATATGTCGTCACATGATCAAGTATTAATTATGTTTGACTTGTATAATAAGATATATACATACATTATCACTTAAATAAATCGCTAGTGTGTCGTTGAGTCAACTAAGTCCATCGTGTTGTTTTGGGTCTTTGTATTCATTCAGTTTATTCGTTTGTTAAGGTTATCTTCAAGGGTTAACCGTTTCGTTTTCGTGGTGTCATTTTTCGTTCATATCTCCAGTACTAGGTGGGTATTCATAACCCATTTTCTTTTATCGTTTGGGGTGCAACATGTACGTTATCTAAATCCCAAGTTCTTTATACTTTGTTCTAAATCAAAATGCGAACTTAATGACTGTTATGTGTGTTTTGGTATGTTAAATTTGTGTGAATTATTGCGATGGATGTGGTACTCGAACTTCATACATAACTCATTAACACACCAAGTGTGGCAGCCCACCTAGTCTGCCTAGTATATGGCGACGGGTGATTGAAAGCCTAGATGTTAAGGGTTTGATTACGTTGCTCATTATGTGCTTTGGTTCATTGTTTGTTTATCGTACTTATGAATTACACTTAACTCATGAATCGCATGTTTTACTCTAGTATGGTATAAAAACATGTGTTTACTCACCAACTATTCGCAGTTGACATGTATGTTGTATATGTTGCGAGTAAGGCAGTTTGATGATGTTGATCGATGAAGTTTAGGATGCATGGGCCTTAGTTGTGACCTTAATAACTAAATGGATATTATGTTTGTTCAAATTGTTGAAATTGTATGTAGATAATGCTTAAACTCTTTATGTTAAGAAATGGGTTGATTAAGAATAATGCAACATATAATTTAGTGTTGTGTGCATCTGGACAATCATCATGCCCCGACGTATTCCGACGTCAGTTGGGTGTGACACTAGAGACATGGTAGGTTTGTGTCATTTATAAAAATGCGTAGCCGCCATACGCCAGCTAGCTTATGGCATCACATCTGATGCTTTTGATGAATATTTGCATATTGGAAAGAATACTACGCGTGAATGTCTTTATAAATTTTGCAAGTATGCTCGTCAAATATATAGTACTGGTCAGTATATGCGCAAACCTACATAAAGTGATATTGCAAGGCTATACGAGTTTCATGAAAACAAACATAGTTTTCCTGGTATGTCGGGTAGCCAAGATTGTATGCGTTGGGAGTGGTCTAGTTGCCCAAACGCTTGGCATGGGCAGTTCGTGCAAAGCGAGCATGCACACCCCACGATTATGCTAGAGGCGGTAGCCTCACAAGATTTGTGGTTCTGGCATGTATTCTTTGGAGTGGTCGGAGCCAACAACGACATCAATGTGCTTCAGCAATCTCATTATTAAATTATTTGATTAACAATTCTGGCATGTATTCTTTGGAGTGGTCGGAGCCAACAACGACATCAATGTGCTTCAGCAATCTCATTATTAAATTATTTGATTAACAAGGCACTCGAGTCCTCGTTTGAAGTGAGCGGCTCGTTTTACAAATACAGTTATTATCTTGTTGATGTCGTATATCCTGTTTGTAAAAACTTTAACAACCCCCACAACAGAAAAACAAAAAAGTGTGCTAAAGCTCAGGAGGGGGCAAGAAAGGATGTGGAACGAGTGCTTTGCTTACTCAAGAGAAATGGAAATGTATTGAAAATTCGACACGGTCTTGGAAACTTAACAGGATCACAGATATCATATTCACTTGCATGATTTTGTATAATATGACCAGGGAAGACGAGGGATATGCAATATGTCAGTACGATCCAAAGACGTTTAACCAGATCAGGGGGAAACCCCACAAGAGATCATCAACGCAAATGTTTTAAAAATTCGTAACCGCGATACACACGATAGTCTGAAATCGGATTAGATCGAACACATAGATAATGTTTGATACTAAATTCCAAGCGAATATAAAGATGAAATGGACGACGAAGATTGGTGATTGATTATTTCTTTTATCAATCTATTTCAGTTATTGTAATATTTTTATTTGTTATTGTAATGTTACATTTTTATTTAATGAAAGATTATTTTCCCAATGGCTATAATTTGCCAACGTCTTTATTTTCCCAACTGCTATATTTGAATATGTTATCGTTTAAAGATGTTACCGTTTGAAAAACAACGGCTATATGCTTTCTTATAAATATTAACTTCTAAGATCCAGTTCATCAAGCATGTCAAGCATATTGGAAATACTTGAACAATTTCACAATCTTACGATGTCAACACCTTCACGAGATGCGTTGGAATACCATAGAGCAAGGCCAGCACGGTATAATCATTTACGTACTAGAATACCTCAACCGGCTTTTCAACCTCCAGCGGTTAAACAACCTATTGTTCTGGTTCCAGCTCCTCATTTTGTTTCACCTGTTGAACAACCTCCACCTCCACCTGTTTTTCAACCTCAACCTCCACCCTATGTGGATGAGCTTTGGAGGATGAAGCCATGTGAAACTGGTCATTTGATTACTGGTTACCCCAAAACCCAGTAGAAGAGGCACTTGACTACTATGATTTCGGCGATGAAGTTCATCTTGAGGATGAAGAAGAACCGGTTGATGGAGAACAACTGAAGGATGATGCCACACTTCGTGATGTATGGGAGGAAGAGCTCAAAACACAACCAGGATCACCCTCGTTGCTCCCGTGGGATGACGATTCCGACTCCGATGCCGATTCCGATTTATAGTATTTTAGAAAATAAGTAATGCTTTATTTAAAGAGATGTAATTTTTCTTGAGTTTAGAATATAAGTTATGTTTTTAGGAAATGTATGTTTTTTACTTTTTTATTTTAGAATTAATTTGAGTGAATAAGATAATATTAAAAAATAAAGTATGGCGTTGAAAAAGTATAAGGTTGAAAAAGTATGAAGAATGTATAAACTTTAAAAAATATGGAGAATGTGGGATGATGTAATGCTAAATTAACATATAAAAAATGTAAGGTTAAAAAAATATAAGGGGTGTTGATATACCCTAATAACCTTAACACTGTTTGGAAAATCTGTTTAATAATTCCCATGATCCTAATCACATCACATGGATTCCAACACAACGTTGTATTTTTCCTAATTACATTATCAACTTAATAATGATATTCATTTTTTTAATCATTTTTTTAAACCTACTTTCTTGAGGTACCAACAGAGTTGTGATTTCTTTAACCTAAGGAGCATAACCCAAATTGGTCTCCACATGCTGAATTCTAAAATAATTATTAGTATTAATCATTCTTATGTATAGCTTTTTCTCTATCTATAAACTTAACTCACATGTTTTACTCTTAATAATAATACTAATAAAACAATAAAATGGTTTCTACATGTCTTCTTTTTAAAGTGTCTATATCAGCATTACCACATGTTAAAACCAGATTCAATAATCAATTTAGTAAGTTACTAATTAAACTAATTACCAATTTTATCTAAACTAAATTTTCATTTTAAAAAAAAAATTGGCAAACATAATGTAGATTTGATAAATTACTTAATAATTTGAGTCTTTTTAATGAAACAAATTAAGAATTTATCATCTTTAATGTACTAAAATTATCAATTAATATTTTATAATTAATTATTTCGTTTATAATTTTCAAATTTCTTATTTTTTTATATTTAACTAATATTATAAACCTAAATTCAACCCAAAATCTTTAAAAATAATAGATACCACTTAAAACATATGAGTATCATGTACTAGATAATAAAAAGAGATTATAAAAGTTATTAGTTTTTTCTTTTAACAACAATTCATGGATCAAATACACTATAACATTCACTTTATATTATTTAAACCATCAAGTTTTGATTACACCACTTTTTTAAACCATCAAATTTATTCCACTTAAATTTCATTAATATCAATAGACTAAATTACAATTTTTCTCCTTTAAACTTTATAAAACTATGGATTTTGTCCTTTTTATTAAAAAAATTCAAGTATTATCCTTTATTTGAAAAGTTATATCGAATTTTAACATATACACTAACTCTAGTTAACTTATTCAGTTAGTTGCTAATTAATATAGGGGTATTCTTGTAATTTTGCAACAAACAAAAAAAACCTTAACCCCAAATAATCTCCATCGATTAGCAGCATCACAGTCTCTTCTTCTTACACTTCCCACAAGAGAGTCACATGTAAATCACTCTTTCCTTCATCACATCGTACCCTGAAAATGGTTCGAATGGAGATTGGAATGGATTTTAGCTGTCTTTTTGGATCGTTAACCGACGGCAAATTTCCCAACAAAGACTGTTTGCTTCCTCTCATCTCTAGGCTCTTAGGTTACGCCATTATCGCCGCCTCAGCCACCATTAACCGAAGGCAAATTTCCCAACAAACTTTATTCATGCGAAAAAAAAGAAAAATTGTTATCCAAAATTATAATTTCGTTCGAAATTGCAGAGAAAACTAAAAAGAAAATTATTTAAAGTTTAACCAATACACTTAGCGGTAAATTTCCTAGGTTTACCGTTTACTCTATAACGTCATCGAAGCTCCAGAGCTCAATCGTACCGCCGCCACCTTCGGCCGTCTAGATTCACCGGAGCCGCCATCGGCTGCCCTCGTTCAACTTCTGCACCTCGTTCTCCTCCTGTATGGCCTCCGGCTTCTTCTCCGGCACCTTTTCTTCCACCGTCGCCGGAGCAAACCCATATTCCAAACCCGAACCCATTATTTCTTCATCAAGAAACCGACAATAAGCTCGTCATAAACTTCGGCATTCTTGTTCAAATTTTGTTTGCAAAATTGATTGCAATTGGAATTTGAATATTCCACCTTGTTTGGGAAATTAACCTTCGCTTTTCTTCCTCGAATTTTCCGAGTTTCTGTATCGTAAGCTCTAGCATCCTCTTCCGCCATGTTGAACGTACCCAGCCAAACCCTAACACCTTTCGTCGGAAAGAGTGATTTACATGCGACTATCTTGTGGGAAGTGTAAGAAGAAGAGGCTGTGATGCTACTAATCGATAGAGATTATTTGGGGTTAAGGGTTTTTTTTTGCAAAATTACAAGAATACCCCTATATTAATTAGCAACTAACTGATTAAGTTAACTGGAGTTAGTGTAAAGGTTAAAGTTCGATATAACTTTTCAAATAAAGAATAATACTTAAAAGTTTTTTAAAAAAAGGACAAAATTCATAGTTTTATAAAGTTTAAAGAACAAAAATTGTAATTTTTTCATATCAATATTTAATCTACTGTGGTCTTCATAAAAAAAGGTTTGCTTCTTAGCATTTGTTGGGGTCTCAATACACCACTTACTAATCACAGTATATTAATTTAAGAAAAATAAAGTTACCAGTTATTGTGTAAATTTTTAGATAATGGTGAGTATTCACCGAGCATTGCGCCAGATTATTCTGTATTTTTAATGCATACCAATCACAGTATATTAATTTAAGAAAAATAAAGTTACCAGTTATTGTGTAAATTTTTAGATAATGGTGAGTATTTACCGAGCATTGCGTCAGATTATTCTGTATTTTTAACGCGTGAACTTATATCATAGGATTTATCATACGAGAACAGGTTGGAGGCGAACCGATTTAAAAAAAAAATTACATGAACACTCAAAACAATGTGCATATGCCGACAAAAAGAAAATAAATTTAGTAAAAAATGTATATGGCTTATAACAAACAAAGTTGGTTTCTAAAAGAATAAAAAAAACATTTACCACTACAGCAATTGCAACATACTAAACCCCACCCAGAAACAACCTTTCATGGGCGGTTAAAAGAAATCAACTCAAACTTACACATATTATCATATATCCAAAATAAATAAAATAGAAATATTATTATATTCCGTGTGTTGCGGTTGAAACATGAGACAAATAAATAGGGATGAGATCGTTATTGTATCAATACTGATTAACTTTATACTCCACAATAACATATGTAAAAAAGCCCGATTGAAATTTTAGTACGGTGAAAAAATGAACTTAACCCGGCCGCCTCTTAATTATATTAAAAAAATCTAATAAACATACAGTATAGTGAGACAAGGCAGGCAAATAGAGATGAGATCAACATCGTATTGAAATCGTCCCGATATTAAATTTGAGGATATGTGAGTATTAAATACCGTAACGAATCTTTCAGTCCAATACCGATGTCGTATTGGTGTCGGCATCAGTCTTTCGGTACTGATGTGGTACCGATATGGTACTGGTAGTGCTTTAGTACCATGCTTCTTCTTTTTTCCTAAAAATTTGAAACTCAAAAAAGATAGTCCAAAACTTTTTACGTCTTTCACTTATCATCTATATCCTTTTACCAAATTACCAAATGACCTATGTTCAAACCTATTATAGTTACGCGTTCCTTCTTCATATATAGGGTAAGTTAAATTACTCTAAATAGTATAATAATTGAAGAGAGATGATACAAAGAGTAAAAAGCTTCCCTTTTTTGGGGGGTTGGTGGGGAACATATGGCATGTCCCTTGGGGGCTATAGAGGGGATCTCAAAGGTCATTAATGTCCCTTAACAACTCCAGTATATCATCACCTCAATTATAATTTATAAAATAATCCATTTTCTATTATTTTTATTATAAAGACACATTATTAAGATCTACATCCTAACTTTATATAATATTATTGTCAATTATTTATATAATTAAATATGTTAATACAGTTGATATTTTCTTTATTAAAAGTTAGGAAAATCATTGTAGCAATTCGCTTTACCGTGTAGATGTAATTAGCCACATAACCAAACTGTGATTGGTTTGTCTCTATTGTCCACCATCTTTTGTTTAAACGTTATCCCTTTTCCTTATTTATCATGAAACCTTAATTTAAATAAAGATAAGATTTTTAAATTCTTTTAATAATATTTTAATATTTGTAATATGCCATTTTATCTTAATCATAATCATAATCCTAATATAATCTAAATAGAACATTAAAATGATTGCCGTATTCTCCTTTTTAAGGGGTCTAATGTATATTTTTCAAGAAAAAATTGAAGATTACATATGTGTAACAATAATTTTACATATGTGTAATCGAATTAAACTTTCTAATACTTAATTGTTAAATATGTTACAGTCATGTAACTGTACTAAAGTTATGAAACAGAAAAAATGTAATAGTATTGCAAGTATCAGCACATTTAAAACCACATTCAATTATCAATTTATTGAATTATCAATTAAGACTACTTACCAATTTTTTCGAAACTAAATTTTCATTTAAAGAAAGATTGACAAACTTAATGTAGATTTGATAAATTGGGAGAGGTTCAAATGAGAAGTTTGTTTTGAGTAAAAAGGATAAGAAGGATTTTCAGCCATTGGATCTTGATCTAATAAAAAAGAAAGGAGGGGTATTTTAGTCTTAGCCACTTTTGTTAACTTTTTATCTACTTCCCCCATTTTCTTTAAACATTCATAACTTTCACATACGACATTATTTTTTAAGACAAATTACATGATAAAAACGAACATTTTTTTTATCTTTAAAACGCATATAGTGTTGCTATATAAAAAATGCAAAAAAAAATTTACTCTTTCAATTTTTGACACAGGTCATTGTGTCATTGTGTCAAAATGTTCAGATCATTGTGTCATTGTGTCGTCGTGTCAAAAGTATATATAGTGTTGCTATATATAAAATTAAATACTCTTTCGGTTTTTGGCACAATATGAAACAATGATCTGAACATTTTGACACATCATTGTGTCATTGTGTCAAAATGTTCAGATCATTGTGTCATTGTGTCGTCGTGTCAAAAGTATATATAGTGTTGCTATATATAAAATTAAATACTCTTTCGGTTTTTGGCACAATATGAAACAATGATCTGAACATTTTGACACATCATTGTGTCATTGTGTCAAAAATGTTCAGATCATTGTGTCATTGTGTCGTCGTGTCAAAAGTATATATAGTGTTGCTATATATATAATTAATTACTCTTTCGGTTTTTGTCATCATATGAAATAATGATCTGAACATTTTGACACATCATTGTGTCATTGTGTCAAAATTTTCAGATCATTGTGTCATTGTGTCGTCGTGTCAAAAGTATATATATTGTGCTGCTATATATAAAATTAAAATAAAATAATCTTTCGGTTATTAACACCATATGACACAATGATCTGAACATTTTGACACAATATGACACAATGATCTGAATATTTTGACACAATGACACAACAACACAATGACACAATGATCTGAACATTTTGATACAATCAAAAAAGTAAAAAAAAAAATTATTTTTTTATATAGCAACACTATACGTGTTTTAAAGATAAAAAACGCTCGTTTTTATGGTGTAATTTTTTTAAAAAAATAATGTCGTATCTAAAAGTTATGAAGGTTTAAAAAATGGGGGGAATTTGATAAAAAGTCAAAAATACCCTTCCATCTTTTATTTTCTTTAGTTTTCTCTATACTTTACCCAGGAAAATTTTAAGCCATTGATCTTCATTTAATTGAAGATCTAATGGCTATAATTCCTTCTTATCCTTCTTATCCAAACTAAACTTCTCACAATAACCTCACCCTTGATAAATTTATCCAATAATTAGAGTCCTTTTAAGAAAACTACCAATAATATGTCAAACATAATAAATTTATTTAATATATTAAGTTACCAATTAATGTTTTATTATACATTACGTCATTTATAACTTTCAAATCTGTTAATCGTTTTTTTTTAATTTATCTAATATTATGAACATGAATTCGACCCGTGTAGTACAAGGGTTACTAAGGGTGGTCCTAATACCAGAGCCGCATTGTGCAGGGTTGCCACCGTGTCCTGCGGTGGCCTATGGAAACACCGTTGCGGGCATTGAGACGCCGCACTATCAAACCCACTCGTGGCCACTGGGTACCGCATGAGGGTTTTAGTTTATGTGGGACCAGATGACCGTTGAAGAGGGTCCCAACCCTCCCAGCGCCTCTTTTCATTTATTAAAAAGGTTATTTAAAAATCCTATAAATAAACCACCATTCACTCACCTATTCGGGCCATTTTTCTACGACTTATACAATTCATCTACATCTTTTTACTATTTTCTATTTACTACCAACATCAAAAAAAAAATGAATCTCAACTACTACTTCACCCGAACAACCCAAACAAACAACATCCTCCCACTCCGACTTCTCAATGAAAACCCTTTCAAACAAGTGGATACATACCTTTTGTGACGAAGAGATAGAAGTTAGCGACATGGAATATTAGCGACGAAACTAAAGATTAGCGACAAGTAGTTATAGATTAGCGACCATAATCTGCAACTGAGTTTTTTTTTTGCGACCAGATTTAGTCGAGGAAGAAGAACGGCCATGTGTGAGTCGAAGGAAAGTTGTGTGCGTATCAAAGACCTAAGTGGTCTTGTCAGTGTGACTGAATCAAAGATAAGATCTATGTGATCAAATCTAGAACTTGGTGTTCTTATCTCTGTGTGGTGACGAGAAGACCAAGAACTGTGTGAACATGGCCTTTGGACCTTTGTGATCCAAAGAGAGATGAAACCTGTGTGGTTTGAGACTGACCTGTGTGATCAGAGAAATGACCGAGACCTTTGTGATTTTGGCTATGGGACCTGTGTGATCCAATAAGAGTAGATTCTGTGTGAATCCGAGATTATGTGTGAATCAGAGATTCTGTGTGAAAGGAGATTCTGTGTGAATCTGCAGGAGACGAGAAGAAAACTGTGCGATCTATTGAGTCTAGTGGAAGAACATGAAAGCAAACGATGCAAGACGATCGAAAGGGATGAAGATTGATCAACGAAGCCAGATGAAGTTAGTCGGTATTTCCATGGTTTTGGATAGCGTTATGGTGGCTAAAGGATGTGGTGCTCTAACTGAAAGTACTAAACCGGTTATGGATGATGTTTCGGTTAGTCATAAAGATGATGAAAACGAAGAGTACTATGGTGATCCATCTACTCAAGTGGTGACAACAAGTTATAATAATGAAGGTGACTTCGAGTTGTGTAACGATGTTAGATTGAATAAGTGTATAGGTGAGTCCCCATTAGTTTATGAGAAAGATGACCATGGAATTAAGACGGGTAGCAAATCAAGAGTTCTTTCAAGTCTAGATGGATTTCACGCGTTCGTTAATTGGAATAGAAAAGGCAAAAAGAGAAGTCATAAAGGTTTGCGTAAGAAACATAAAAGATCTTCAAAAAAAAAATCTAGAAGATAATAACGGTTCACGAACTAAAATTAAAGATTTGCGTAAGAGGGAGAACGAAGGATTAATCTTGATTATTAGATAAATATTGTTAAATAGTTTATCAATTAATTGTTTGATAATTTACATAAGGTTAGAGTTTGGTTAGAAATGTAAGTCAAAATTAAATTGTTTAGATAATTGTGAAATCCTAGTTGAGTCGACAAACTTGAGTTGGTAGTTTAGGAAAGTTCTAACTATAAATATGAGTTTGAATCTTATGTTTTGTGACACCATAAATTAATAGAAGAAAGTAAGTTCCATTCGTATATTCAGATTTCGTTAGTGACTACGATCAACCTCTGGGCCTTCAAAACTCAACTGAACATCTCAAATTAGATTTCAATCTAATCGGTTTTCATTTGCGAGTTCATTAGAAGCTTTAAAATTGTTGAGCGAATTGAGATAGGTCATAGGTTTAAGATGTCAGCTCTGTTGGAAAATGTGTGTGAATGAGATGTTTATCTCAAAAGAATTTTTGTTCAAGTTTGGAAAAATATGAGCTATCCCACATTGGTGTGGGAACAAAAGGGTAATTGGTTTATAAGGATAAACCTCAAAGGCTTTGACATCACTTGTGTCATGTTTTACTCTAGCTCATACCCTCGCGCAGGGGGGGGTGCGAAAAATGGCAATTTGGGTTGAAATTCTGAACTCGTGCCCGCGCGACCTGCGGACACGAATGCAGCTCCGAAACATGTGTCCGTGGACGACACGTTTTTGTTAATTTTCGAACCATTTTTAAGATGATTCTAGAAATGACTTTTGGCTTTCCAAACCTGATCATTCATTACGGATTAATGAACATAAATCGATCATTCATTACTGGTTAATGATGTTCACTTCGTATGCCTCGTTTACGTGTATAAGAACACGAGTTGTGGGCAGAAAGAACACACAGAAAATTTGCATTCCAACGTTGTGCTGCTGCTGCTGATCTCCGTCTACAGCTTCATTCCGACCGTTTTTTCAGGCAAGTATCTCGTCCGGCTGTACACACAGTTTTGAACCGGTGTACCCTGGGAACAGACGTCGAATCTGTTTAAGGGAATTGTGTCAAACACAAGCCCGGTTCCTTTCGTTTTGTTTCTGTGTTCTTCAGGTTTTGCAGGGACTGATAGAGTTGCTGTTCGTGATCATACTTCCGTATCTTGATCGTCGGTTCGGTTAGACTTTCATTTATTTTCTATTCTTGTGAAATGCTTATGTTTGTATAACGATTGTCATAATCGTTTTACGCATAAATTCCAACAAACTTAAACAGATTCTTAGATTGTGAAACAATCTCTGATTTCTTGATTTATACTATTGTGGTATAAAAACGTTTTATGAATGTTATTGGAGAATGGTTTTAAATTCACATATTGTAGTGATACAATATAATTGTAGTAAAACGGTTTTAATCTCCGTGTGTTGTATCTAGTTGTTGGCTCTAACATGCGTGTTACAACTAGATGTTTTATACCAAATGTATAAATGATTTATAATGTTATTGTCCAACATGAGTGCTACAAATGACGAAGTTTTAAAAACCGAACTTTATGTAAAGTTGTATTTTAAACGTGTCTTAATGATGTAATTAAGAACGTGCTTGATGTTGTAATTAAGAACGTGTCTTGATGTGATAGTGATGACCATTAATAATTTAATATGTTATTATTAATTATTAATAAAGGGTTTTGGTCTACTATGTTTACAACCCTTGTAATGGGTCATCAAAAGAATTTAACAAGGTGTTAAATTTCGTTGAATCTCATTGCTAATCTTGTGAGAAATAGCAATTGTGAAAAAACAACTTGGTGTTGTTTTCAAATTTATTGAGTTAAAGTATATCTATATAAAATATAGATGTATAATGACTTGGTGGTGTTGCTTTGAGCAGATTTGTTCAAAATGAAACAAGGACATGAAGAGATAACTACGTGGAGTTCCACTGAGGGAGTACCTCAAGATAGGACTCACGGAAATATCTTAGGATTCACTCCTTCAATGTCAGGAATGACTCGAGTGATTGCCTGTCGAGGATGGTTCATAATGTCTGGAGCAACAATTCATGCATGCTCTAATCGTTATTCCTTTAAGGAATATCGTGCTATCAAAAATCGCATAATGATGCTAGATGGCACTAAACACAAGGCGATTGGGATCGGGACTGTAGAATTAAAAGTGTCTACAGGATGTACCCTTACCTTGGAAGATGTTTTCCATGTGCCTAGTATCAAGAAGAATGTTATCTCTGTGAGCAAGTTGAATATCGATGGTTACTCGATATTATTTGCATCAACGAATTCGTGGAGAATGTTTCGTCATCAGAATTCGGTTAAGTTCCATGCGGTAGGAACTGTTGTAGGAGGACTACATCGCTTAACTCTTTGGAGTGATGTTAAAGAGGTCATCGAGATATCTGATGACGAGAGTGTTGGGGATAGCAACACTATATGATTTTATGTTTTTAATTAAATAAGACTTTATTTCGTTATGAAATAATTGGTTTAAATAAGACTTTGTTATGTTTTGGAATAAGTGTTTATGATTTATAGTTTGAAATTATTTTAATAAAATAATTTGTTGCTTTAATGTTTGAGATTTTTTCAATACAAACGTTTATTCAAATTATTTCCAATCTGATAGTGCAAGATGTCTGTTGCACCTGTGAGTTAAATTAAACATGTAAATCATATATGTAACGCCCCACACAATGGTAGATGATAAAGTGTATTAAAATACACGAAATGGTATATCTTGTAGTGTTTATGTGTTCAATATAATACGGATGCACAGTGTGAATTGTGAAGTATGAATGCAAGATGTGTTGTTATGGAGTACAATATATGGTATTGTAAATTATAAATCTTCGGAGATTTATGAAGGTCAAGTAGATGCGTCTACCACCTCAATGTTGTTGAACTATTTGACGACTTGGTCTTCATTTGGGAGAGTATCCTAAAATGAATAGTTCTAGAAAACAAGGGATGATGCACCGCGTGTGCAATGGGTTGTTGAGTGTCAATTTGTTTGAACATCTCAAAACCTAGTGACTGTATCCTGGGTTTATTCATATTGGTTATGAATGCACTCACCAAATTTAATCGAATTAATGCTCATGATGAGGCCTTCGAGTTTCATTGGTGTTTTGGATACGTACTTAAGGCAAATAGGTTATAATCCTAAAACCGAATAATAGGTTATGTATGGTTTTGTAACATACATATGAGACGTACACAATGTTATTGGTCTAGTCTCACGAATTTGTCTAAATGAATGTGTGAATGTGGGAAACGGATATTTTGATATCCATTGAGGCTGTGATGAATCAGAATGATGCATCTTCTGTTCACATGCTAACGCATTGCAGTCTAAAGCATGCTAGACTAGCACTTGGTTGATTGTGATGCTCTGTTGAGATTAATCAACTATAACATTCAAGACACACATGAACACAATACTCGTTTTGTGTATAGACAAATTTCAAATGTAATCTACATTCGGTTTAAGGAACATGATATAAACTATGGAAAACTTGAATGACTAGATCATTAAAGTTGATATTACCTAGTTTTCAATGCCTATAGCAATTTGATTTCTTCCGGACCACTGGTTCTTTCGAACAGGTTGTTTCGGACTTGTGTGGTCCTTCGGAATCGTGAGGTTCTTCCGGAAAGGTGGTTCCGGACTCATGTGGGTCTTCCATAATTTCTAGAATTATGCTAGAGGTTAACTTAGAACTATTCTAAGTATGAGATGCTTGTGTGAACATACTTATGGGAAAAGCATGTGTTGCTTACATCAACTCTAAAGCACTCGTGAGTTAATATATATAATGAGTTGAAGTTATGGACCGTAATGATACATTTATTATTCAAAGTGTGATAATAAGTGATGTCACATAAAGCTTATCAAAGTGCAGGCAATGTGGGGGAGAGAGACCATTTGAGAAACAACCAGTGTGATGGTTGAAATGGCATAACCATAGAGAAAGGGAGAACCTTTCATCACCCCATTTGGATATCATCTAATAACACTTAAATGTGGGGGTGGCTTGCATTTGATATATATGTTTGGCAATAAGGATTGAAATCATATGACTAAGTGGAGTACATAATAGTCATAAGGATGTGTTCACCTTGGAAAGACTATAATATGGTCACAAAGGGTACTTATTGCAAGATCAAGATTATAAATCTTGGATGCAAATTATCTTGGTTGGTTTGATGAATTGTGGGAACCATCTAGTTTATGATAACTGAGTGGTTGGCATCCCAGGGAAAGATCCGCTAGCTCCCATGCAGATGATATGATCAATGATGTAAGTAATGTCAGGACGTCTTGGATGTAAGACATGGGAATGACAAATGTGGTTTTGGAAATTCAAAAACACATGAACTGAAAGTGGACTTGTTTAAAGTCAAACCCACTATGTGGACTAAAATTCTTGAGAAGTTATGGGAATGGCAAATAGTTTTTGCAAATGGTTTTTGCAATGACTCTAATGTGGCTAGAACTACAAACTGACACGCGTCAGTATCTAGCTAAGAACAGAGGAGAGCATGTTTAGAGTACTCAAGAATTATTGAGTCTGATGTATCTGATGAGTTGTACTAGACCAGACTTAGTATACGCTGTAAGCAAGCTAAGTAGATACACGAGTAATCCAAATTCAACTCATTGGAGTTGTGTGATTAGGTTACTTAGGTACCTAAGGTACACAAAGGAATACGGGTTGCACTATAACGAATATCCAGCAGTGATTCAAGGACATTGTGATCCAAGTCGGATATCTGATACGATATCTCACATGATATTTGATACGAATTGGATATCTGATATGAATGATTCCAGAGCAACGAGTGAATATGTATTCACACTTGGAAGTGCAACCATATCGTGGAAATTTTCAAAACAAAAGGTTATTGTAGATCCACGATGGAAGCAGAATTCATCGCTTTAGATAAAGCTGGTGAAGAGGCAGAATGGCTACGTCTATTGAGGATATACCAAGATGGCCTAAGCCGGCAACGGCCATATGTAGACATTGTGATAGCCAATCGACAATTGGCAGAGCTCATAGCACAATGTATAATGGTAAGAATAGACATATAAGACGTAGACATAATACGGTACGACAACTAATCTCTACTGAAATTATCACTGTTGACTATGTGAAGTCAAAGGATAATATTGCGGATCCGCTGACAAAAAGGCCTAAGTAGAGAGTTAGTTCAGAAGTCGTCCATGGGAATGGGACTGAAGCCCTTGAAAGATTAAAGTTCATATGAAGGAAAACCTAACTCAGTTGACTGGAGATCCCAAGATCTGAGTTCAATAGGACAACCTAATTGTATGAACTAGTGAGGTCACTGTGGGGGAAGAATTGATAACTCCACGCACTTTAAGAAGGGGATGTATAATTGGAATCGATACATCTCCTAGTCCATTCCTAAAAGTGACAAGTACGAGGTTAAGCATATGGCTTTTAATGATTCAGCTGAGGCAGCCACACGTGGTGAATCACCTATGTGAGAGAGAAGTGGGGGTCGCTTCGAAGGGTATTGAGAGGGGGCACAATACCTAAGAGCTCTCGCAGAACCAGGCTAATGTTCATGACCATAACGAACATAACTATGAGGACTTGATGTTGTCAAGGAGAGTCTTGTGTGAAGCACATTGTCGCCTACACAAACGGCAGACGAGTTCAAAGGCATCGCCGCCTACTCAGAGCCAGTAGACTAAGTGTGTTTCATGAGCGAAGGTTCAAAGGGTAACACCTACCTATCGTATGCAAGATTCAACTGTTGAAATTCGATCGGGATTAAGTTACTTCTGAGATCAACCTCCATTCATGTGGGGGATTGTTGGAAAATGTGTGTGAATGAGATGTTTATCTCAAAAGAATTTTTGTTCAAGTTTGGAAAAATATGAGCTATCCCACATTGGTGTGGGAACAAAAGGGTAATTGGTTTATAAGGATAAACCTCAAAGGCTTTGACATCACTTGTGTCATGTTTTACTCTAGCTCATACCCTCGCGCAGGGGGGGGTGCGAAAAATGGCAATTTGGGTTGAAATTCTGAACTCGTGCCCGCGCGACCTGCGGACACGAATGCAGCTCCGAAACATGTGTCCGTGGACGACACGTTTTTGTTAATTTTCGAACCATTTTTAAGATGATTCTAGAAATGACTTTTGGCTTTCCAAACCTGATCATTCATTACGGATTAATGAACATAAATCGATCATTCATTACTGGTTAATGATGTTCACTTCGTATGCCTCGTTTACGTGTATAAGAACACGAGTTGTGGGCAGAAAGAACACACAGAAAATTTGCATTCCAACGTTGTGCTGCTGCTGCTGATCTCCGTCTACAGCTTCATTCCGACCGTTTTTTCAGGCAAGTATCTCGTCCGGCTGTACACACAGTTTTGAACCGGTGTACCCTGGGAACAGACGTCGAATCTGTTTAAGGGAATTGTGTCAAACACAAGCCCGGTTCCTTTCGTTTTGTTTCTGTGTTCTTCAGGTTTTGCAGGGACTGATAGAGTTGCTGTTCGTGATCATACTTCCGTATCTTGATCGTCGGTTCGGTTAGACTTTCATTTATTTTCTATTCTTGTGAAATGCTTATGTTTGTATAACGATTGTCATAATCGTTTTACGCATAAATTCCAACAAGCTCTAGGTTCAAAATTGAGTTTGGTTCAATTTTTGTGGAAATCGAAAATCCCACTTGTCTTCGTCTACTTCTTTAAAGGTCACTAATAGCAGAATTCTTGAAACTCAAGTTTTCAGTTCAAATTCGATATCCTTTTGTGGTGGTGCTGAGAGTCTATAGCTGCAATCGAATTTGATTTTGATTCAAAATCAAGTAGAATTCGGAATCACGGTTCATCTTCTTCGTGTCTCCATTGTTGTTCGAGTTCGAGTCTTCATAAGCGTAAAATTACATCTCAAATTTGGTTCCACTCAACTTGGTTTTTTTTTCGAGTCTACTGCTATCCTTAGATTCGAGATTGGTTGAGAATAGGTTGAATCGCAAAATCTGGAATCGTAACTAGCTCATTATGAAGATGGTATTTTTAGTGAAGGTGTTCATGTTCAAATAAATTATAAAACTAGTCCCTCTTCTTTTGTAACATATTAATTTATTTAAATAAAGCATTTTATGTGTATAATATGCCCTTAGAGTTAACAAAAAAATCTAACTCCGTTAATCCCAGGGACTCAATTGACAACAAAACAAAACCTCAAGCAATATTTGTTAACAATCTGAAGTTGTAATTAGTCTACAACGTTGTCGTCTGCCTTGATTAAGCATGAATCATTTTTATTTTGAAGCTTTCATTTTATGCAAATGGTAACTACTATCCACATGGTTTTCTTTTGGGTGATGGTATATATCCAGAGTATTCATTTATCGTGAAGACTTTTAAAGACCCTATTAATGAAAAAAGTAAACACTTCAAAATGGTCTAAGAATTAACAAAAAAAAAAGGACATCGAGTGTAACTTCGGCACCCTAGTTAAAAAAAATGGTCCATGAATCATTTTGTGGATAATGATCATTTTTATTTTGAAGCTTTCAATAGGGTTTTTGGCCAAGAAGTCAAAAATGGTCCATAAATCATTTTTATTTTGAAGCTTTCATTGGGTTTTTGGTAGTTAAAAAATCACCATTTGACTACTTGAGTTGAAGATGATGATTTGAAGATGATGGTTGCAAGCTCAAATTGGAGAGCATTATTAGGTTGTGTGTAGTGGGGCGTGAAAGGTCCAAATCATCAGCCCTCGAGCGCTATGGATGAAAATGAAGGCCACAGCGTGAATGATGTCATGCTCCCAATTTTGCCCAATTCAAGAAACTATCCATTGAACGGCTACTTGGACCCCTTAATTTTTTTTCTTTTCATTTCATATATATGTGTGCATGTGTGTGTAAACCATACACAACCACACAAGACGTTCTCTACTCGTTTCCGGATGAGTAAACGTTTATTCTTACGTATAGTTCACGATTTAGAGGAAAGATATACTTATTTTCAACAACGATGTGACACACAGGTAAAGCTCGGATTTACGGCTATTCAAAAGTGTACATCAGCGTTACGCATTTTGGCATACGAGACCATAACGGACATCAACGATGAATATTTAAAAATGGCCGGGAAGACAACAAGAGATACATTGAAGCATTTTGCTAGAGGTGTATATTATTTTTTTAAAATGTTATTATGTATATATATTTATTAAGTGTTATATTTTTATAAATGTTAAAAAAAATTAATGTTATATTATTTTAAAAGTTAATATATATGTTATTATATACTTTTTTCAAGGAATATATGAAGTGTACGGACCATGTTATTTGAGAAAACCAACGTGGAATGATCTTCAAAACTTATATGAGCGGCATGAGGAAGTACATGGTCTAACAGACATGATTGGTAATGGAATAATTACCCCACCACATGGAGATGTCAATACACACGGGGTGATCAAAAGGGCCCGACAATGATTCTGCAAGTCGTTGCCTCATGTGACATCAATGTGTTGGAGGGATCCTCTATAATAGAGGGTTACGTCTCGGGGAGAGGAGCCAAGGCTTTGTTTTATGCAACTGGTAAGTATTATCCACATGGTTATCTTTTGGGTGATGATATATATCTAGAGTATTCATTAATCGTGGAGACTTTTAAAGACCCTATTGATGAAAAAGGGAAACGCTTCAAAATGGTCTAAGAATCGACAAAAAAGGACATCAAGTGTACCTTCGGCACCCTAGTCAAAAAAATGGCATTTTGTGAAAAATCCTTGTTGATTATGGACGCTTGATAAAATGATAAATTCTATGCGTGCTATCATCATCATCCACAATATGGTTAAGGAGGACAAAGGGAAAGTGATTTGTTCATATTATGATCCCCAACACCAGGAGAATCTACCATATGCAACTATCGAAGAACGTCTAGAAAATTCGGCGAACATACGTTGTAGAGAACAACATAGCGCACTAATGGCAGTTTTGGTGGAGGATACGTGGGTGGGTCGTCGGCCAAGAAGCTGACAATGGTGATGATGACGATGCGGACGATGGCGACGAGGAGGAGGAAGCGTAAGATGACGTTCCAGACAATGACTAGTTTTTTTTAGTTATGTAGTTTTTTATTTTAATTATGTAATTTTATTTATTTAATAAAAGTTGTTTTGATATTATTTTAATTTAAAAAATATATGATTGAGTAGTGATTGGAAATGTGGATTATGAGGGGTAATCATCTATGAGTACACCACTTTTGTGATAACCCCTTACCATATCATTCATCACGTGGTACATAACCTTAAAGATATAGGCATTATCACTACACATAGCCTAATGGAAGAAAATCAATTTAAATGTTCTACTTATAGCTTCAAAAATATTTTCAAGGATTTTACTGAAAACAAAAATGATGGAAAATATTTAAGGAATGAAAATAGAAGTGAGAAACTAGAGTTTTTAAAAAATATCACCTGTTTTAGTAAATATTTTTTAAATTACACATTTGATAAATAAGTTTTTAAACAACGACCCCTCCGTTTTGCGATGTGTAATTTAACCCGAGGGGTGTTTTTCTGGGCATAGTTGCGATGTGTAATTTAACCCGAGGGGTGTTTTAGTGGGTATAGTTATGAAGTGGAATTAAAACCTCCAGCATTCCCCTGGCATATTTAACAAAATATTTTCTTTGTTCGGCTGTTGAAAGAAGATAGTCGTTCTTTAAAAATACAAATAAAAGAACTTAAATATTTAATTAATATGTTTACTACAAAGTGAAACAATAATTTGTCCAGAATCCAAAGTTTAAAGCATTTAAGGTATTAGGTGAGTATTCGTCCGAGGAAACAATTTCAATAATGATAACTAATATAATATAATAATACTACAATTCATTATCATGTAACACTCACTGGTATCTTGGGGCATTTGTCCCAATGGTATCTTGGTGTTGGATAAGGCATAGCTTTTTCATTTGGTGAGGGTTCAAAACTCATTGGTGACAAAAAAATAAAAATTTAGCCGTTCAAAAAAGAAAAATGTAACACTCACTGGCTTAGCCTAGTGGTAAAGTGTATGACTCTTTATCAAGAGGTCTTGAGTTTAAGTCATACTTGTAACAAAAAAAAAATGGGGTTACAAGTTGGGCCAGAGGGTTTTTCTCCAGTGGTGAGTTTCCTTCTGATGGGGATTGGAGATGATTGGGTGGGTGATGTAATATCCCCGTTAGTGATCCAAATTTGTTGTTAAAAAAAATTCATTATCATGTCATTTATGTATGTTATGTCACCTCCTATTGTGGGTTTTCCCATACACTTGGTTTTCGTATTTTTTTAATGACAAATTTAGATCACTGACGATGACATATACCACCCATCCGATAATATCCAATCTCCATTACTCACCACTGGTGAGAAAACCCTCTGCCCAACTTGTAACCCCCATTCTTTTATTCCTTTTGTTACAAGGTGGTTTTCGTATTTTGTATCTGAGAAATAGAGATGATCAAGTAGGCCAGTGGTATGGCAGTAATCCATATTTATCGATTATAAAAATGTTACCTCATATTGATAACTCTATTTGTAATGGTAATCACGTGCTATAACATTACATTTTTTTTTGTTATCTTATCGTCATATCATCAGTTTTACTTTCACATCTACCCTCATAATGCTCAGCTCACACCAAGCTTCACTTCTTTTTTTTTATTAAAATTTAAATCCATCGAGAGAGAAAGAAAAGAATGGCTACATGGTGTCAAAAAACTACAGCGAATACTGGTGGTTTGTTTTGGTGATGGTCAGATCGACGTAAACAAGCGACGAGATCCTTGACATAGCCGGCCGGAAGAGATGGAGAACTGTAGGGTTTAGAGTTGGTGAGTGGTACGCAGATGAATGGCAGGACCATTTAAGTAAAAAAGAAAATAATTATATCTATTTACTTTAAGAGACTATGTATTACAAACAGTTTAAAAGACAAAGCCTTCTTCGTAAAGATCAAATTTAAATTTATGTAATTTAGTTGAAATAATAAAAACTGTTCTTTGGAAAAAAATATATGTTTATTATATTTTTTAGCACGTCTCTAACACATATATTCTAAGGCATATATATTAGGAAGGTCGTATATTATGAGAAAAACATATGTGCAAGAGTTTACGAAAACCCCGCCCTCTTGTTACATCTCACACAATTTTAAATAAAAGACGGTCAAAGTTATCACTGAATATTTCTCCTTTGTAAAATTTTTCTCAATATCTCTTCTTTCTTCTCTCTATTTTCTCTAATTATTACTAATAAAATATTATTAAAAAGTGAAGGATAATAAGGAGTGATAATTACGATGGTGATTTTAGATTATCGAGTAAGAAAAAAAAAGGTTTCGACGCATCATGTTTCTACACTAAACTAACAAAGGAACCAAAAATAAAACTCTTAATAATCAAAAATTAAAATACAGACTTAGCAAAATATTATGGCTACTCTTTTTCTTTTCTTATTGTTATTCAAATATTTTTTTTATTGTTATTCAAATATTTTTTTATTGTTATTCAAATTGTTGGAATTTTAGGAGAATGAGGGTCTGGATTACTTTAATACTTACTCACCTGTAACTCGCATAATTTGCATAAGGTTGGTGATTGAGCGGCTTTACGATATATGGAGGTTCACTAAATGAATGTTAAGACCGCGTTTTTAAACGGTGATTTAGATGAAAAGATCTACATAGAACAACCTGAGGGTTTTTTCCGCTCCTGGCCAAAAAGGAAAAGTATGTAGACTCGTCAAGCCTTTGTATGGCTTGAAACAAGCTCCTAAGCAATGGCACCAGAAGTTTGACCGTGTCATGTTTAACAACGAATTCAAAATAAATGAGTGCGACAAGTGTGTCTATGCGAAGGACACACTTAGAGGTTATGTGATCCTATGTCTCTATGTAGATGACATGCTTATCGTTGGGAGTGATGATAATATGGTCAAAGCTACTAAAGACATGTTGAAAGCGAGATTTTACATGAAAGACATGGGGATCGCAGATGTAATACTCGGTATAAAAATCATCAGTACCCCAAATGGTATTGTCTTGAGTCAATCTCACTATGTGGACAAAATCCTTAAGAAGTTTAACGCATGAGATAAGAGTATGTCTCAAACTCCGGTTGATACTACCCTTCATCTTGCTAAGAATAGAGGAAAAAGGGTTGCTCAATTGGAGTACTCAATGGTGATTGGCAGTCTAGTGTATCTTATGACATGTACCATACCAGATTTGGCTTATGCTGTGAGCAGACTAAGCCGATACACGAGTAATATGTGCATGGTACATTGGAGAGCAATGACTCCTTTACTAAAATACTTAAGATACACGAGAGACTATGGACTGCATTATACCCGAGATCCAGCAGTTATCGAAGGAAACCGCGATGCGAATTGGATTTCGGATATGAAGGATTCCAAATCAACAAGCGGGTATGTGTTCACGCTTGGTGGCGCGGTCCACAATGAAATCTGAATTCATTGCATTGGATAAATCTGGTGAAGATGCGAAATGGCTACGTCAAGTTGTGGAAGAAATTCCAAGGTGGCCTAAGCCAATGACGACTATTTGCATACATTGTGACAGTAAATCGGCAATTGTGTGCGCCCAATCCGCTATGTACAATGGCAAACCAAGGCACATTAGACGTATACATAATACGGTACGCCAACTAATCTCTGCGGGAGTTATCTCAATTGACTATGTGAAGTCAAAAGATAAAAGTGCGTATCCGTTTACAAAAGGCTTAAGCAAAGAGTTAGTTTTGAAGTCGTCATGGGGAATGAGACTAAAGCCCATTGGGTTGAAAGCTAGTGCGAAGGAAAACCTAACATATGAAAATGGAGATTACAGGATCTAGGTTCAATATGACAACCTAATCGCATTGGCTAAGGTCACTGTGGGGGAGTACCCTAAATTATACTTAGCTTCGTTCTTTACTTCATCTTTCAACCTAAATTATACTTAGCTTTTATCTTTTAATAGTTTTATTAAGTTAGCTCAATAAGATACATTTAAATGTTCTTTTAACCATCGGAGGTAAAAAGTATACACTTAAGCAATAATAGAAACATGTATTTCTCTTAATAAAAAAATTTGTTTTTATTTAATTTTCACGCTTTAAGTACATTTACATTCGCGTACATCCATATTTAATTAAATTTACTATACTAGAATATTATTTTTATTATTTTATTATTTTAAGGGCTGTTTGATAAGTTCTTACTAGGTCCAGTAAAAGTTGACCACTGACCCGGTAAGTGGTCTCGAAGTTTGATTTTATAGAAAAACAGTTGTGACTCGGTCTGAGAAGCTGACCCGTGCTTAATTTGAGCTCTAACTCAGTCCTTCTTAAATTTTCCCCTGACTCGGTCAGGGGAGGTGACCATTTCAAACACACCCTTATTTAAACCTCTGTCGCGCGATGCACGAGTGTCAAAGACTAGTATATATATATATATATATATATATATATATATATATATATATATATATATATATATTTCCCCTATATAGGGTAAGGATCCTGCGAAAACACATTTTTTGTGAAAACCTAAAAACTCACACTAAAACCTTTATAACTTTTTGCATACGTTAATAGTTTTTCAAAAAAATTGCACCAAAAGTCTTAGAATGATGTTACCTTTAATTCTGAAAAAAAAATATTAACATTTCGTTTTTTTTTGCTGTGATGCACATGTGCATCACAGCGTGCATCACACAAAAAAAACTTATACGTATGGTATACATTATTATTTTGAAAAAGAAATTGCACCATAAATCTTATAATTGTGTTATCTTTGATTTTCTGAAAAAAAAATAATGCTTTATAATTTTTTATTCTATGTTGCACATGTGCACCATGTGACGTTATCATTAGTACCATAAATGTTTTAGTGTTTTTTAATAAGTTTTAATATAAGGAGTGTAATTTCGCATGAGAATTCGTCTTTGTGCAGTACTAACGATGATGATGCACATGTGCAACGATGATGATGCACATGTGCATCACAGCAAAAAAACGAAACGTTAAATTTTTATTTTTAATTTTTCCAGAATTAAATGCAACATAATTCTAAGACTTTTGGTGCAAATTTTTAAAAAAAATGTTAACGTATGAAGAAGTTATAAGTGTTTTAGTAATAGTTTTTAGGTTTTCACAAAAAGATGGTGTTTACGCACGATTTTTCCCCTATATATATATATATATATATATATATATATATACTATATAATAAACCAAAAGTTATCACACTTTAATTAGTAAAAAATGACACTTGTTATCACCATAAAATTTTGGATTAAGTCAAAATTTTAATAAATAATTACCAAATACAATATATATATATAGATAGAGAGAGAGGATGTTCCTTCTAACACTAACATCTCCCAACTTATTGTTTATGCTCATGCCTTCTCCAAGTTAGTACCTGGTAAGGTGTTACAGAGGTATAACAACCCTTGTAGAAAACTCTTGAGTTTCATCAAGCTAATTAGGAAACTTGGATTTTGATAATCTCAACTTTCACCTATTAGCCGTTAATAATCTCAATTGAGAATATTCTTGCCACTGTTTCCAACTTTTGACTATTTTCTCTTAAAAGTCCATCGTTAAAATTATTTAACTCCGTTTGATTTCCAATAAAATATTTTGGATTTCTTACTTGGACCGAAAGTAGACGATGAATGTGAACTCGTGAGAACTCATTTCAGTTCTCATTTTTAGGTGTGAATTGAAGCAAATGGTGAATTGGGATGAAATTGAATTGGGGAAAGTTCCAATTCACCGATTTGTTTCGATTCACACACAAAATTAAGAAATGATATTAGTTTCTATGAGTTCCTCTTCATCGTTTACCTATAGTCTAAGCAACAAACCCATAAGCTTTTAAAAGAAATTAAACATAGTTAAGTAATTTTAATGGTAGACTGTTGAGAGAAAATAATTAAAAAGTTGGTACAAGTGGCAAGAATATTCTCAGTTGAGAATAATTAAAGGCCAACAGGTAAAAGTTGAGATTATTAAAATTTAATTTTCCATAATTTATTTTATAAAATTAAATTATATAATAAAATATAAAAAATATAATTCTTCTTTTTTTAAAAAAATAACAAATTATAATAAGATTTGAATTGTATAATATCTTAATATATAATTTTATAATAATGGTTCTACTACTTTTTATATATTTACGTTTAAACTTATTGTATAATATCTTAATATATATTTATATAATATTGGTTCTACTATATTTTATATGTTTACATTTAAACTTTTGTTTAAAAAATATAATAATAATTATATACGAAGTTATTAATTATATCATTTTTAAGACATCTCATGTAATATACGGGTTGACGTCACTAATATGACTATATTCGATATAGTATAATGATTATAACAACGGAATTTTGGATTTTAATAATACAAGTTTTACTTAGTTGGCCGATAATAATACGAAATATGAAAATTCCTCCTAATAATACGAGTTTTCAAGGTATTGGATTCTAATTATATACCATTAGTTTTTTTATTAACGATATTAGTCTGTTGCTTACTTGGCAGCTGAAGTAGAGAAACCACGTAGGATGATTACAACTCACGTCAGCTGTCAAGTAAGAAACATACTAATACCGTTAGTAAAAAACTAACAGTGTATTATTAGAATCCGATGCCTTGAAAACTCGCATTATTATGGAGAATTTTCATATTTCGTATTATTATCGGCCAATAAAATAAATTTATATTATTAAAATTTAATTTTCCTATAACAACTCATACAATGCTAAACGTTGTATTTTACTGATTTTTTTTTTGAACAACTACCACACCATATTATCTTAAATTACACTATTTTGAGGTCTTAAACCGAATTTTTCGTTATTGAGGATATTGCCTCTTAGGCCATCTGTAGTGGGTGTCATGAACATTAAAATTGCTAACATAACCCCCCTATAACCCCCTCTCCCACCCTGTAGGGCATCATGTTTGCCCATTTCATCACCGGGCGTTACCTACATAACGCCCCTATGCTTCATGTTTTTTTTTCTTTTTTCTTTTTATTCCATTGGTTCTCCCATCCTCATAACTCCTCATTCTCATAACCTCCCACTACACCCCTTATCTCATAACCCCAATTTTCATATCATACGCCACATGATACATAACCCCTAAAAAAGAAGGGTTACGACTATAGATAATGGGACCTGCTTTACAGACACCCATCTCCAAATTTCACACCCCAAACCGGGGCTGATTGACCGAACAGGCCCAGTTCGAAAAAGACAAAAAAGTCATTTCACGTCAGAACCCAGAATACGAGGTTTAAACCGGGGCTTTACGGGCAAACCGCCCCGGTTTGTTCTTCCTTTTTTTTTTATTTTTCTTTTCTTTTCTGAATTGGTATTTTTTTAATAGCCCTTATAAAAAGATACAAAGTTTAAATACAAAAAAGGGTCATTTTTTTAAATATTAACGTTTTGCAACATTTATTTACTCATTTTTATAGTATAACAATTTCTTTGTCAAATAATTCTATAACTTAAACGTAACTCGGTAAAATATCACGTTAATTAAACAACTCAACCAAACCCAACTTTTTTTATAAACTAATTATAATTATAATATCAACACAAAGGGTGAAAGACTGTAACTTTTTTATATTTTAACATAATCGTACACACTTAATTTTAATTTCATTTTATTTTGTGATCAAAAAAAAAAAAAAGGTTAAACCGGGGCGGTTTGATCAAACCGGGGCGGTTTGGGTTTGTCTTTATTCAAACGGGGGCGGTTTGATCAAACGGGAGCAGTTTGGGGTGTAAAAATAGAATTTTGGGGTGTCTGAATAGAATCACCGTAGATAATTAGATAGCCTTGTCACAAAACTACAAACCATGGTGGCATGTTTGTTAACCCCACATAAAACATTTAAAATTTGGTAAACTTAACCATGGTTAGTTAGGTTAGCTTCACGCACTACACACCACCAAGAAAGGAGACAAACACAGGCTTGTAGAGAGAGAGAGAATGGAAGTCTTTTTAGAGAGAGAAGAAATCAAGGCGTAGTATAATAACCTGTTTTCAGCTCTGTGTAACGGCGTTTTCACATTCCGCTGATTCTAGTGAGAGAAACACGAAGACAGAGATTAAAATTTTAAACCACCGTGTTTTCATACATATTATAGAGAGAGAGAAAAACTGAAAAAGAAAGAGCTCAACATCATCTCTTCCGGTTCTCCGATCTGTGTACTTCTAACGGCAGACTGACGGTGTTAGGGTTTCATCAAGCAAGCTACTTAAACGTCGTCGTAAAAGCGCGAGTTGCCGGAAGCGCTGCTGCATCACCGGTTTTTGCATATAATGTGGAGAATTTCATAATTTTGAAGGTTTAATTTCGCCGCGATTTGGATTTTACTAGACTTTCTGCTGATAAAGAGGTTGAATTTGTTTATTCGCTTTCCATGTTGAACCGAGGGCCATCGTATATTCCACCTGAAGGTGAAATTACTCCACAATTTCCTGCCAAAACGTTTCAATTTACTCCGTTTTTTGTATGTATACTGTTTCCCCCAATTAATTTGATTATTGATGTAGGTTTTTTGTTCGTATGCTTACAATCGTATTCGTACCTGTTCATTTTGATATAATTTGTTGTTTCTGTTCTTCTTCATCTCTAAGTTTGTTTATGATGTTCTTAATTTCGTGAAGATCCACTGTATAAGGAGTTATGGAAGGCTTGTGCGGGGCCATTAGTGGATGTTCCAAGAGACGGAGAAAGAGTATTCTACTTTCCACAGGGCCATACGGAACAAGTAGGTCAAAAGTTTCATATTCATGGGCTTGAAAATTTCAGATCTGTGTTGCTTAATTTTTTCTGGATTAGTTTTATTTTTCCATAATTGGTTTTAATTTTTTTGCTTTTATTTTACTGTGCTATTTGTGGGTTTTTGTTTAGCTGGAAGCATCTACAAATGAGGAATTAAGTCAGAGGGTTCCTCATGTCGGCCTTAAATCAAAGATTCTATGCCGTGTTGTTCATACTCAGCTAATGGTATGCAATTTGATGCTTTTTACAATCATTGGTTTTTGATCAATTTAGGTTTTAAATAGGATTATGTTCAATTCTTGAAAATGTGGAAGCTAATGGTAGATTAGAATGTTGGATTTTTTAAATTTTTTAATAAAGTTCTTTTGGATTTGAAGGCTGAGCACGACACAGATGAAGTTTATGCTCAAATCACTTTACTTCCAGAGCCGGATGTAAGAATTTGCAGATGATTTTACTTTAACATAATGAGATGTTATTATTTTTTTCTCACCTTGATGTAAATATATGCAGCAAAGTGATCCCACAAGTCCTGATGAATGCCTACCTGAGCCTGCTAAACCAACTGTTCACTCTTTCTGCAAAGTTTTGACAGCTTCGGATACGAGCACTCATGGTGGGTTTTCAGTGCTCAGAAAGCATGCCAATGAGTGCTTACCTGCTTTGGTAAATTGATTTATATTTTTTTCTTCTTCCCTTTCATTTTTAAATTATGATTCCTATTCTTTTTTATGTTGTTATTTTACTTAATTTTTATGTTCAGGACATGACTCAAGTTACGCCTACACAAGAGTTATCAGCCTATGATTTGCATGGCACCGAATGGCGATTTAAGCACATCTTCAGAGGTCAACCCCGAAGGCATCTGCTTACAACCGGATGGAGTACTTTTGTTACTAATAAAAGATTAGTGGCTGGGGATTCATTTGTATTTCTTCGGTATTATTTTGTTATTCAATCATCCGTGTTGCTATTTTGTTGTATATTGTAAATTTTTGCTAGACTTATACTAAAATATCTGTGTTTATAGAGGGGGAAATGGTGACTTACGTGTTGGAGTTAGACGTCAAGCCCGTCAACAAAGCTCTATGCCATCTTCAGTAATTTCTAGCCAGAGTATGCATTTGGGTGTGCTTGCAACTGCATCACATGCAGTTTTAACTCAAACCCGTTTTACAGTTTACTACAAACCAAGGTATGATACCCAAGTTACTTGAAAGAAACTGAATCTTTGACTGTTTTTCTTATTATATTTGGTAAATGGTGAAATTTCTTTTTCCAGGACGAGTCAGTTCATTATAGGGTTAAACAAGTATATAGAATCCGTGAACAATGCTTTTACTATTGGCATGAGATTTAAAATGGGATTTGAGGGTGAGGACTGTCCTGAAAGAAGGTAAATGATTTGTTGTTTGTGGCTTTTTGGGTATTTATGATTCTAAATTTCTATGCTTATTAATTCGACTTTTACTTTGTTTGGTTAGGTTTACTGGTACAATAGTTGGAATTGAAGACATATCTCCTCATTGGGAAGATTCGAAGTGGCGTTCGTTAAAGGTTAATATTGATAGATGCTTGAATCTGTTTTGATCTGTTATTTGTTTATATAACTAAAAAAAGGTCAAACCTTTTCTTTACCATACCAGGTTCATTGGGACGAACCTGCTTCTATTATGAGACCAGATCGCGTTTCACCATGGGAGATTGAGACTTTTGTAGCTCCTGTTCCAACAAGTCTAGCTCAACCAGTTGCACCAAAAAGTAAAAGGCCTAGAACTCCAATGGAGATCCCTAATCTTGGTGAGTTGAATTTCCTTATTACCTTATTACATCCAATATGCATATTAACATCGTCTAATTTGTTTTAGAACCAGCATTTTCAACTTTATCCGCACAATTGAGTTTTACCCATGACGGGCAAAGGGTTGATAATCCAAACCATAGTTCCTGGCATCCTAAGCAAGCAGAAAACACTCACAATGGTGGCTTTTTAAGGACACAAATGGAGGCTGGTTGGTTTTCATCATCCCCTGTTAAAGCTTCAAGGAACATTTATGGAGATGAAACAGAAGATGTAAAAGGTCAATCATCTAGGTCTATTCATACAACATACTCGCCTCATGATACCATCAAACAGACTAAAGATTCAGTTCAAAGTCCAGTTAGTGGTTCAAGTTGCAGAATATTTGGTTTCGACATAAATATCCCTCCCAAATGTGATGATAATATAAGCCCTTCAAAAGCACCCTTAACACCATCAGATGTGTTATTCCATTATTCAATCGAAGGACAGGTGCCAAACACATTGTCAGTTTCAGATCTCAAGTCTGACCTGTCAAAAGAACATGGGAATCTGCAAGTCTCACCAAAAGAAATTCAAAGCAAGCAAACCACTTCCACCCGAAGCCGTACCAAGGTACATCTCATCTATTTTCATAAGTTTTAACTTCCGACTTTCTTTGTGGTCAAAATAGGCATCTAACTTGGGTGTGATCGTGAAAGGTTCAAATGCAAGGGGTAGCAGTGGGCCGGGCGGTGGATTTAACGGTGTTGAAAGGATATGATGAGCTCATCAATGAGCTCGAAGACATGTTTGAGATCAAAGGACAGTTACACCATCGAAATGAATTCGAAGTTGTTTTTACGGATGATGAAGGAGACATGATGCTCATGGGGGATGATCCATGGGAGTAAGTTTTTCACCTTTTTGCAGTAAATAAGGCATGCAGGCATTGTTAAAACAAACTCTGATGAAACTTTTATGTATTGGGTCTGCAGGGAGTTTTGTAACATGGTTAAACGGATTATGATCTGTTCAAGTCAAGATGTGAAGAAAATGAAGGCGGGAAGTATGCTTCCGTCTGCAACCGACAACGAGGCATCAGGTAGCTTGGAAGCTGCTGATAAGTGATGAATAAGAGACCCCTTAATGTTCTCAAGAAATCCCCCTGCTAGTTTTTTTTTTTTTTTTTTGGCTTTGTTTTCAAGAGTTTCAGGTGCTGGTTTCACCTAGTTGTGAAAGGGTGGTCCCAAAGATAAACAACCTGTAAAGAGGGGATGGATGGCTGGCTAATTTGGTGTTAATTGGTTAGATGATTACTGACCTGATCGACCCAACCCAATTGAAGGGAGGAATGTGAATGGAGTATGTGAGTGTTTAGGAGTAAGCTAGCTATATATACATATGTATATTAGAGGTGTGTTTGGATGCTTAAACGGTGATGCTGATTTGGGGAGGGGAGGGGGTCCTGATGATTATATTGTATATATTATTATGTTGTATTTAAATTTTAGCTAGGCAGCCAGCCACCCTTTTGCTTTATCTTTGTATGACCTACGATTGTGTACTCCATTATAGGAGATGAGCTCTACTGCACTCATGTTAAAGCATTGTCTAAAGTTCAACTACAATTAGCAATACACACTTGTACCAGCGGGCATTATATATTTTTTTTGAACGGCAAATTTGGATAACTGAAGGGGCATTACCCACTCACTCGATCATCTTCAATCCCTATCAAAAGAAAACTCACCATAAGTGAGAAAACTCTCTGGCTCAACCCGGACCCCTACTTATTTTTTTAAACCCAAGACCTTCTACTTATCAATGTGCATAACTTATTGGTTAATATGAAAGTTAGTATGGTTAAAGTGATGTATCAAAAGATATTAAAAGTTGGAGCTTCCATGTTGAGGACGTCTATGGGGAGGTCCCGTCTATGGCGGCCTTGGCGTGTAGTGGTGGATCTCAAGCTACGGTTTGTAAGGGGTGCATAAATCACGATGATAAGGCGAGCTACCTTTTAATTTCTTACAGGTGGGCTAGTGTGGTGTTGTTGCAGATGGCGAGATGGTTATGCGGTCCTAATTTAAAGTGGTGCTCGGTTAGTGAGGTCGTGTATGCCCATGAGCAGTGGCTTGGGTCAAAAAGTCTAAGAAGGTCGTTCATGGTACTTTTTATAAATTGTTATGGTGCATCTGGAAGGTTAAGAACAACCGAATTTTCAATGACAAAGCGACAAAGACTAAGTTCGTGATTAACAATATTAAGGGCACTTGGTATACACGCGCTAAGGGGTGGTGTGGAAGGGACCATGCTAGGGTTAGAACCTTAAAGAACAAGAAAACTAGAGAAGGGAAGCAAAAGCCAAATTCTGGAAATTAACCAGAATGTATCGGCACATACATTAAATCAAAACATAATCACCATAGTTCCAAAACACACCCCAAGGTTTAGCAAAATGCCATAATGGTCCTTAACCAACATAAAGAGGAAACCACACATAACAATACTCCCTCCTTAACCCACTTTTTGTCCTCAAGAAGTAAGTTTATCGAAGTCAGGAAAACGCAACTTCATATCAAGAAATTCCCATGTAGCCTCGTGCAACGTTTGACCCTTCCAATGTAACAACACCTTCATTGCCGACCAGTTTCCTCTTTTCACCAACCTCCTTTCCAACACCATCTGAGGGAACAACCGGAATCTAGCTTACGTTGGGATTGAGATTTTTTTATCTGGTAGCCCACCCACCCCCTTAAGCAATGAAACGTGGAAGACCGGGTGGTTTTGCGATTCATCCGGTAGATCCAATCTATAAGCAACATTACCTATCTTCTCTATGACAAGGAAGGGTCCAAAATACTTAGGAGTAAGCTTGAAATGTTTATGAACCCTTAAGGTGTTTTGCATATATGGTTGGAGCTTTAGATATACCCATGTACCCGCTTCGAACACTCTCTCGGACCTATGTTTATCTACTTGTTGCTTTATTCGGTTTTGAGCTTTCAAAAGAGATTATTTCAACACTTTGACCGTCGCTTCCCGGTCTTGCATCAGCTCATCGACGTCCTTATTGATCGCATCCTTAAGAATATACAAAATATGGAGAGGTGGGGGAAACCCATAAAAGGCCTCAAATGGCGACTTACTCAAAGAAGAGTAGAATGTAGTGTTATACCACCATTCGGCCAACGATACCCATTTGACCCATAAGTAAGGCGCTCCATCACCATACATCGTAAATAGCTTTCCAAACAACGATTCACCACTTCCGTCTGACTGTCCGTCTGTGGATGGTAAGCCGTTGACAAGGTAGCAGCCACCCCTGTAACCTTAAAAATTCTTTCCAAAACGAGCTTAAGAATATTGGGTCGCGGTTGGAGATTATAGAGTTGGAACATCCATGCAATTTATAAATGTTATCCAAAAATACCTGAGCTACTTCCTAGCTGAAAATGGGTGACCGAGCACCATGAAGTGGCTATATTTAGTTAGTCGATCCACCACCACAACTATTGTGTGTAACATCCCAATTTCTAAAATTCGTATATGCCGTTAAATCCCCGCTAAAAAAAAATAATAATAATAATAAAATAATAATAATAATATGCCCGATGCTATATTTGAGTTAGTAATGTGCTATAATGCGTGTAATGGCCAAATGTGGGGTCTAAGTCGTAATATAGATGTTTATTGACTAAGCGAATAAATGGCCAAACTAGGGAGACTAAAACTGTCATTTGGATATAGTCTACTTAACAAAAGAGATGGAGGAGGAGGGGAGATCGATCTTCACGCCTGGAAGTCGATCTCAGCCCCAAACCCATCTCAAAAATCTGCAAATTAACCTTTATCATCCCCAAGCTGCGAAATTGATAAGAGAAATAGGAGATTCGGGTGTCTTCAATCATCTTGCATTTATTCTTGTCAAGTAAGTTGAACCCCAATTCATTGCATGCATCTAATCATGATGATAATCACCTAATTGAAGGGTATAAGTGTTAGAGAAACCCATACTTGTTATATGATGATGATTGGGAGTGCAAAACTCCACTTTGTATGCAAAATTTGTAACCAAACCACAACTTGTAGGTGGGGGTTCTAAAAGTGACGAAAATCCTTAGTTGGGTGTTCTCTGAAGTTGCAATATGTAAGTAGTACATGTAGATGCAACAAGAAAATTGTTATATGTTGTGTTAGGCAAATGTGGACATGAAACATAAACCAAATAGGTAAAAATATGTTAATATTGCATTATGCACATAAGATGTTCGATGAAATGCCTAACTTAGATGAAATGCTTGAATTCATGTCTAAATGTAAAAATGGTGCACTACTTGATATCATGAACTAAGAACCAGCATAAGTGGTGAAATTTATGATGGTAAAATGTGTTAAATATAATGGCTTAATCCAAAACAAAAGGGATGAAAAATATAGTTGTGGGACTGTTTTGAAAGTGATATATAAGATCACTCGTATGTCCGTTTAAGGTGTATGATATACGAACGGAAAGCTCGTTGACTACTATGTTTTGTATTTGAACATCCGAAACTGAATCAAATGAAAAATGGGTCAAAACGGCATGTTAATATGACCATTTAATTTTTCAACATGCTGTTTGGAAATAAATGTAGATGCTGTTCTGTTTTTAGAAAAATCATATAAAATCATAGAAAAATAGTTAGAAGGCGTACTATATACGCCTGGAAAGGTATTTCAGTATACTACGCAATGTTGTAAAAATCGGCCTAGGCGGTCACCTAGGCGGCGATTAATCGCTAGGCGGTCATTTCTCTTGGAATTTTTAGCTAGGCGGTCCATTAATCGGTGGAATATCTAGGCGGAGAAAATCGGTAAAAATCGGTAAAAATCGGTCAAAAATCGGTCAAAAATCGGTCAAAGCCGGTCAAAAATCGGTCAAAGCCGGTCAAAAATCGGTCAAAGCCGGTCAAAAATCGGTCAAAGCCGGTCAAAATAAAAAAAATTCGGTCAAAATCGAAAAAATGGATTTATAAGTACTTGTTTTGTTATAACTAAGCTTGAATTCTATGAATTATGAAGTATTAATGTGGATTTGAAAGTATTATTTTCATATAAATGTGTATATATATATATATAAATTAAAAAAATTACAAATCGATTAATCCCGATTAATCCCGATTAATCCCGATTAAATGCTAGGCGGTACACGACCGCCTAGCTACCGCCTAGCGCTTTCTACAACACTGATACTACGTTTCATCTTTGAACACGAAATGCTAGAAAGATTCGTAAAGTGGTCAAAAACGGGCCATTACAGCAGCATAGCTGAAAATATAGTGCAATAATTTAACTTTTCTAAAATCTTAGTAAGAATGGAAAGGTTGAATTACTCTTGCATTTGGATATATATTGATGATTTATGACGTTGGGTGGATCTAACAAGCATTAAATCCACTATAGGCGACCGGGCAAAGGAGCATATGCAAATCGGGTAATGATTTTTGAAGACCACGAGGTAACATTTATGTTATGTTGCACGTTTAGTTTATTGCCCATTATGGTTATAATGCAATGTGATGCAACTTGACGAGTAAAGTGTTAAACTTGTTCAAGTTGGAAAGATATGAATATGTTAAGGAGAGTTAAACTCTAGCTAATTGATGATGTGCCTAAACAAGGTTACATTATGACATCTTAGATGTATAATGTTGAATCTTGTACAGTATGGATACATGGGTGCTAAATAGCATGTAGAAAACCATAATCATGGTATAACTTGTTATTTGGAGGTTAAGCGGATTTAGAAATCTCTATGATACGCTAATGGTAGGAAATATGAATATTAGGATTCATGTTAACGGGTCAAGCGGGCTAATGTGTAAAGACTCAAATGAATCAAGGTGATGAACCAAATTTTAGTTGTCAACTAAATGAATTATGTGAACCACATTAATTGTGAAATTTTAGGAATGGTCTTGTAACGTATTCCTACACGTTATATTCATATGAAATATGTTGGACAAGTGGTCGTTGTATTGACTAGGTACTTGTTATTAAGTGCATACTTGAGATGGTAAAATGACTTGTAGTAGTCATGCCTAGACAAGGGAGTGCATATGGTAAAACGTTGATACACCTAAAGGATAATGGTTTAACAAATAGGTCCATAAGGACAATTGTTAAACCTATAGTTGTCTAATTAGAACACCAAGCGATGTTGAGGCCTTAAGGATTATTGAATCCTCATGCGTTGGCCCCAAAGCATCGATGGTGACCAATGGGTCGATAAAAAGAATTTTGGTAACTAAGCCGTATGTAGAAATATGTATATAATATAGTTGAGTTAGACCCGTTGGGTGGTTTAATGGGTTATATGTTTTGGCATTGGTAGTTGCCGTAAAAGTCGTGTTATTAGACTCGCGTTACATTGCAGGTTCGAAAGGAATGCTTGGGGGTTACCCCGGATAGATTTCGGATGCAAAAAGGCAAGAAAAAAAGGGGTGTTCCACCAGGTGCCACCGTAGCTTACGGTGCCACCGTAGCTTACGGTGGCCCTTGATGAGAAAACCCCACCGTACCACAGCGCCTGGCCACCGTAGCCTAGCCAGGGCCACCGTAGCTTACGGTGGCTGGCGTAAGCTACGGTGGAGGTGGTTCAAAATGTTGAAAATCGTCCTCGTTTGTTAGTTCAATGTCGTTTCTTGCATCCAATATGTTTATTACTAATGGGTTTAAGCTGAATGCAGGTAGGGGATGTGCGGGACTGGATTCCACAAGCAAGTCCAAGAACCGAACACTCGAAGACCGTTGACATCGGCGTTGTTTTGTAAATTGTAATGGCGCTAAAACACTAGATACTTGTATTAAAAACAATTATAATGTCTTTTGGGTGATTCGCACGCTTTAACGACGTTAATTAACGAAAATTTTTCTGGGACCTAAATTCTAAGCTAACGTTTTAACGTTATTTTCCTAAATTGAAACTCGTGTGTTACATTGTGTCCCTTCCTTTAACCTTCGGCAAACCCCTATGAAGTCCATCAAAATGTTGGTAAAAATAGTCTTGGGAATGGGTAACGGTTGTAAGAGGCCAGGTGAAGCTACGTATTCCATTAAACCTTTTGGCGGTTCCAGGTTTGTCCGGTCCAAAACCCGTTAGGAACCGCGGAACCGGTTTTCATTTAAAATTTAAAAACTTAAAGTTAATAATTATTAATTAGTTTTAACTTTTAATGAGCTACCCTAATCCTACTAGGCCCTACTCATGTAATCTGGGTATAATCACATTTGACGTTTCACATTTCTAATCTTCTCCAAATCTCCTCCAAAAGGCCGGCAGCCAAATCTCCCTCCTTCCAAGTTCATCAATCTTTCCATTCGAGGACTCCATCGACAATCAAATCTACATGTATGCATTTTTTAGCCTCCATTAGATTTACATTCATGTATTTACGTGTGCTTTTCTGGAATTAGCTTCATTATTTCATAAGGCTTCATCACATGTGATAAATAAAGGATTACGTCTTGACTACTTGTGAGTATATGGAAACGACTTCATTATTTCATTAGACTATCGGGGGTTTCTAAAATTTGAAAGAATCACTCATAATTTCATTAGATTTCACGGGTTTAATTGGTCCATTAAAATTATCAAATACCAAACATGTCCAAGCATCAGATTTCGCGGTCCACAACTTCAAGAACCGCTTACCCGGCCCATGAAAACCAAACCGGCCCGGACCGATTTCATAATTCGCGGTTCCGGTTCCGATTTTAAGAGGTTCACGGTTTCACGGGTTTGCGGGTCCAGTCTGATTCCGCCCCGGGTCAAATCGATACTCAGCCCTATACCAAACAGGGTTTTTTTAAAACAAACTAGTTTTTAAAAAACCCCCGTTTGGTAATGTAAAAAAGCTAGCTTATAAGCTAGCTTTTGAAAAGCTAGTTGGAGTAGCGTTTTAACTAGCTTTTATAATATTTCCAGTTTTACCCTTCTCTAACTTATAATATTTTGTTTTTAAAATTTAATTTATTTATATACATGTACTTTTATGTCATTTTTATATTTTTCAGATAGTTTTTATCAAATGTTATTTTTTATTAGCTAGCTTATATTTATCAGCTAACAGTTAACTTATAAGCTAGCAGCAGCTAGCTTTTCGACTAGTACGCCAAACACAACTTAAATAAAATCTAATAAAATCTATTTTCGGTGGTGAACTGAGATCCCAAAAAACTAACTTCACAAATCAACAATTATTTTCGGTGGGTGTTTTGTTATATATTTTGGTGGCTGAAATAGTCTCTAAAAGATGCAATGTTTTGTTGGGTGTCAGTTTATTATGGTTGGTATTGTTTTGTAAGTTACTTCATTTCAACTTTTGTATCTAGCTACCGCCTTGCTAGTTTATTTTGTTAATGTTATCTGGCCCGTTAAAATAAAAAAAATAACTTCACAAATCTAACAATTAATACACTGATTTAGGTTAAAAAAAAAATTTGAATGTGAGATCGTATACACTTGAGAAAATCAAATAACGAAAACAAAAACAAAAACCTTGCACGCCGGAGTGGTCGCTTTTATTTTTGAATCGGCAAACCAACGTGTTTTGGGGACGAAGAAAAGAAATCGATTTTCACCGTCGGAGTGTGAAGATTATTCGTGTTCTGGTTAGAAATATCGTCGCCTTCGATTGATTTTGTCCTCAGAATTCCAATTCCAAAATTCGGGTTCGAAAGAACGCATATCTTCACAAATATCCTGTAATTATTTGGCAGATATTGATTCATCATATTCGGTTTCTTCGATATATTCTTTTTCTGTATTGAATTGAAAAACATCTATTGGGGATTGTGTTTGTTTCTGTTACCTAGGGCTCGCCGCCGTTCGTAATGCTCGCCGAGATGGAGAGGAAATCGCCGTAGATGGAGGTGGATTATTACCTGCTTCCAACCGATTTTATGGATTGTGGATGAAAGGGATTGTGGAACCACCAATTTTAGATCTTGGATTTTAAGAGGGGAGAAATCGTTGACAGGTCAGACTTGAACCGTAAACCAATTTTTTTATCTCTAAAAACGTACCTTCTACTTCCCTCATTTTCTTTAAACATTCATAACTTTCACATACGACATTATTTTTAAAAAAAAAGTTACACCATAAAAACGAGCATTTTTTAATCTTTAAAACGCATATAGTGTTGCTATATAAAAAATGAAAAAAAAATTACTCTTTCAATTTTTGACACAGGTCATTGTGTCATTGTGTCAAAATGTTCAGATCATTGTGTATTGTGTCGTCGTGTCAAAAGTATATATATAGTGTTGCTATATATAAAATTAAATACTCTTTCGGTTTTTGGCACAATATGAAACAATGATCTGAACATTTTGACACATCATTGTGTCATTGTGTCAAAATGTTCATATCATTGTGTCATTGTGTCGTCGTGTCAAAAGTATATATATAGTGTTGCTATATATAAAATTAATTACTCTTTCGGTTTTTGTCATCACATGAAACAATGATCTGAACATTTTGACACATCATTATGTCATTGTGTCAAAATGTTCAGATCATTGTGTCATTGTGTCGTCGTGTGAAAAGTATATATATTGTGCTGCTATATATAAAATTAAAAAAAATTACTCTTTCGGTTTTTAACACCATATGACATAATGATCTGAACATTTTGACACAATATGACACAATGATCTGAATATTTTGACACAATGACACAACGACACAATGACACAATGATCTGAATCGAAAGAGTAAAAATAAATTATTTTTTTATATAGCAACACTATACGCGTTTTAAAGATAAAAAAACGCTCGTTTTTATGGTGTAATTTTTTTTTAAAAAATAATGTTGTATCTAAAAGTTATGAAGGTTTAAAAATACCCTTCCATATTTAATTTTCTTTAGTTTTTCTCTCTAATTCACCCAGGAAATTGAAGATCTAATGCTTATGATTCCTTCTTATCCAAACTAAACTTCTCACAATAAATCACCCATATATATAATACTAATAATACTAATATACTAATAATACTTATACTAATAATACTTATACTAATAATACTTACTATAATAATACTAATAAAACAATAAAATGGTTTCCACATGTCTTCTTTTTAAGGTGTCCACATCAGCATGTCACATGTCAATACAAGATTCAATTGTCAATTTAGTAAATAACCAATTAATTAGACTAATTACCAATTTTATGTAAATTAAAATTTTATTTAAAAAAAATGGCAAACATAATATAGATTTGATAAATTACTCAATAATTTGAGTTTTTTAAGGAACCAAATCAAGAATTGTCATCTTAATGTATTAAATTATCAATCAATATTTTATAATGAATTATGTCATTTATAATTTTCAAACTTTTTAATCGTTTTTTTATATTTAGCTAATATTATGAATCCAAATTCAACCCGTGTAGTATACGGGTTACTAACCTAGTATTACATATAGTGTTAACAACTTCTCCAAAATTGCAGTGGAAGAACAAAAAAGCTCCAAGAAAACTAAAGAGAAAGAAGACTAGATGTATAACCATTTAACTTAAAGGTTTGCTAAAATATTTTTAATTATTTCTTACTGTTATTGTTATATCTTCAAATGTTTAAGAGCTCTTAGTAAATTATTTAGTTTAGATATAAGTTTTATAAAGTAAATGGTCTTGACACTAGAAATGACGTATTTAAACATATATGCCAAGCTTAATACATTGTAGTTCTTTAGAAATATACACTTAAAATATCTTGAAACACACGCTTCTTATGAACTAACAAATATAATGTGACATCCCGCAGCAACACGCGGGTAAGTTTGATCGTTTAAATGAATAGTTGTTTAAATATAATGAATAAATAATAAAAAAAAGATCTTTCACATACATTAATCACATTTGGCCGGTATACCCACTCAGGTGAGTGATGTGTGAATGAAAGAATCTTTTATGTTTAGCGTCATTTTGTTTGTTCCTAAGATGCTGTGTTCTTCAAGTTTGTCTTCATTTCATACAATTGTTTGATTAGTCAGATAAAATAATAATAATAAACAGTGTAAAACAACAAAGCAATTCATCGTTAAAACTTATATATATAGGCCAACCGGCATCTATATTACATTAATGATGTCTTTGAACAGTTTTTAGTCTTCCCAAATCTGTAAAATAGATGATGATTTTCCAAAGGGAGCAGCTTTACTTACTTGTAAAGAACAACTATGAAATAATCTTTTGTGCACTGCTTGCAGGTTTAATCACAAGCTTTCTTACCAAGAAACTGAAGAAATCATCAACCGACGCCATTCCTGGACGCCTTGGTCTTCCTTTTGTTGGTGAAACTTTTTCTTTTCTTTCGGCTACTTATAGTACGAAAGGATGCTATGATTTTGTTCAACTCCGGAGACAAAGGTAGTCTATTTTTGAAACATCTTATAGTATGTACATGTTTTCATGTTCTTCTTCCACTATCAGAAATCATTTGGTTAATTTCCAATGAGGGTGGCTTTGGGTTTATTGTATTTCACACAATTAAAATAATAAGTTTCCAAAATTCTAATTTAGAACATATATAATATACATATAAAGAACCCCTAAATCAATTTTATTGAAGAACCATATGGATTATTGTTATCGATCCTAATTATACCGATTTCTAATCATATTAGTTAACCCATTATTTATTTGTTACAATTAACACCAAAGTTGTTTGCATGTTTTGAGTTTTGACCCATTGCCAAACTCATTGTGCAACCTCAATAGAACTGATAGATTATTTAGGCAATGATTGACTAGCAGGCTTTTGTACGTAATTATAAAATTCGCCAAACGTGCAGGAAACAAGTCTAATTAATTAGCTTTTTAGTTCTGATTCAACTTAATTACTGTCCTGACAGTTACGGGAAGTGGTTTAAAACAAGACTGTTTGGAAAAGTTCATATATTTGTCCCAAGTGTTGTGGGTGCAAAAGCAATTTTGTCGAATGATTTTCGGTTGTTCAACAAAGGGTATGTTAAACCAACGGCAACTGTACTTGGAATGAGCAGCTTATTTTGTGTACCAGTTGAGGATCATAAACGAATCAGACGCCTTCTAACTGGCCCTTTCTCCATGGATTCATTGTCCAAATTGGTTCAAAAATTTGATAAAATGCTCTCGGCAGAATTGAAAAAACTGGCGGACGAGGGCAAGTCTTTTGTGGTTCTTGACTTCAACATGAGGGTAACTAACTGCTAGAGAGTTCATTTTTCCCAATCGTAATTTTATTTTTCAGTTCTTTTTATCAATTTACGATCGATGATTCAGATAACATTCCACGCAATGTGTGACATGTTGGTGAGCATCACGGATGAATCTTTGCTGAACAAAATAGAAAAAGATGTCACAGCTATGTCTAATGCAATGCTCTCCTTCCCAGTCATGATTCCCGGCACTACATACTACAAAGGCGTTAAGGTAGTTAAAATTCTTGGCATATATTTCATTTCATTCATTGTTGTAAAACATCCATCAATACGAATAGTTTGGAAGTAACCAAATGAAAAGTACTCATGATCCAGGCGCGTGAAAGTTTCTTGTCTTTTTTCGAAGAAATGATTAATAGGAGACGGAGGAGTAGCAAAGAGCGTCACCAAGACTTCTTGCAGGCCATGTTAGATAGAGATTCATTCCCAGATGATGAGAAGCTTCGTGATTGCGAGATTATCGATAACTTGTTTGCATTGATACTAGCCGGTCAGGGAACCACTGCAGCGGCAATCATGTGGTGTGTTAAGTTCTTAGACGAGAACAAACAAGTCCAAAAGAAGTTGCGAGTAAGTAACAACACCTGAGTTTTCTCATCAAGAATAACATGCATTTGACACCGAAAAATGATCACACAAATAAATATGAAACTACAGGAAGAACAGTTATCGATACTCGGAAATAAACCAATAGGAGATTCACTCTGTCTTGAAGATCTTAACAAGATGTCATACGGCTTAAAGGTTGGTTATAAACATATATGTTTGTTTTTCTTTTCTCATTTATATGTATCAAGATTAATGGGGGGCATTTTCAGGTTGTGAAAGAGACTCTACGAATGTCAAATGTGATCCTCTGGTTCCCTCGTGTTGCGCTTGATGACTGCAAAATCCAGGGTAATTAAATACTTACTTCAATTCTTAATCGTGTGAGGAAGGAAAAGTTTCACACAGAAAATGTGTAGACTTGATTCTGTTATTGCAGATGTTGAGATAAAGAAAGGATGGCATGTTGATGTTGATGCTGCTCACATACATTATGATCCAGAAGTTTACAAGGATCCTTTGATGTTCAATCCATCAAGATTTGATGTATATATATTCCCATTTTGTTAATCAAACTATATATATAGCTAGATCTAGCTCAAGATAATGAAACTGAAATAACCATGTGTCGATTTCCAGGAAGCTCAAAAGCCATACAGTTACATACCGTTTGGATCAGGGCAAAGGACATGCTTGGGAGTGAATATGGCAAATATGTTGATCTTGGTGTTCTTGCACAGGCTCACAACTGGATATAAGTGAGTTGGAGTTTTACTCTTCTTGCACTTGATATCTACAACCTTTCTTTTCCTTTTCATATTTTTCATTACAGTTTTTGCTTATTCAATGCAGGTGGATAGTAGATGATCAAGATCTTAGTATAGACACGAAATCTCTCCTCCAGAAACTAAAGAGCGGAGTGCCAATTACTTTAACACCTTTGAAAGATATATGATAGTTGAAGAAAGAAAGAAATCTTATATCATATTCAAGATGAAGACAAATTAAACTTGGCTTGTTTATTATAATCAATATGTTAGTGTCAAATGGGTCAAAGTTGAAAGTGAAACTGGGCTAGTCAAAATAATCGTACGTGTATATTAAGGTTCAGTCAAGAGTCGGATGAGTGAATGCATATATGAATATTTTTATGATATGTGTTTGTTTATTAGGCACACTTAAATTCTCAATCTCACAATCATAAAAGCCAACATTCAAAGGAAACTGTAGATAATCATGGCATATGAATGAATAGAAGTCCCCAGCGATCATGGCATGCGAGAGGCAGATGGACGACGAGATGTCCAAACTCCAATCTTTGTTCAAGATAAAGGAAAACTTTAAAGCAAAAACCGAAGAGCCCGATAGGAATCGCAAGGGAGTAATACGAAATAGTATTGCAAAAGGTTATTCGATCTTTTCGGTAATTTGCTTTTTATTGCTATGGTGGTTAGATCTAAAGCCCTTTTGGTTCGCAGTAGTTCATGGATTTCATTGAAATTAGAATTCGAATTCCATTTTATAATGTGTTTGGTTTGTAGAATTCAATGGAATTTGAATTTTAATTACATTTTTAATGTATTTGGTTAAATTGGAATTTAGATTTGATTGAATTCTATCAGATTCCTTCATTTAATGGATTTAAGTATCATTCGTTCTTACTAATAAAAGATTTCACAATCCTTTCACACCGATGAATGCTACTAGACTGATCTGACTACACCCACCACCCAAACCAGACCAGCTGGACCACCCGCCCAGACTGAACTGATCGACCCCCCCCCCCCCCCCGCCTGAACCGGACCGGCCGGACCCGTCACATGGACCAGACCCGACCCCCGAATCGCACCGAACAGACACGGCCCACGGACCCTAGCCCGAACCGAACCGGACCCCTGGACCGCATTGATCGAACCTGATTAGACCCGCCGCCCTGACCGTCCGGACTCGGCCCTAGGTTTGCATCGACCTGACCCGACTGGACCCGCCGCTCAAGTGAACCGGACCCAAACCCTAGACCTTATGTGATCTGACCGGACCGATCGTACTTGACCGGAACCGGCTGGACCCATTGTCCGGACTGAAAAATAACAAATCTAATAGCCACAATTCATTTTTACACTTCTTAGGTTAAATAAGCTTCTTAGAATAAAATTTAACATGTTAGATAAACATTACATAAATAAGTCATAATATAGAGTCGAGAGAGTCAAGCTCGATATGTAAAAGCTGAGGCTCAAACTCATTTATTAAAGGAGCTCCAATATAGACTCGAGCTTCTTTAAACTTAGCTCAATTCAAGCCTTAAATAGAATGGTCTTGGTTAACTTACTACGTCTCGCTAGGTTTACAGATCTAAAATAAAGCATTTAAATTAGGAACTTTATGTAATAAAATATTTAGATTATTTAATCATATTTTAAGTATATGTATATATATACACACACACACACATATATATATATATATATATATATATATTAATATTTAAGAAATATTAAATGTTGTTTATAAGTTTGTATTTTCAAATTTGCAACTTTTTATATTGTCGGATGTTAATTTTTTTTATTTAATTCTAGTTATTGAATTACATTTATTATAATATGTTAAATTTTTAATATATATTTTTTAAAGTCTGACCGTGCGTCGCACGGGTATCAAAAGCTAGTATATATATATATATATATATAGGGAAAGAGTATTTCGGAACCCACGTCGAGTTGAGGAAACTTTGGAACCTCGTCGAAAACGAGGTTAAAAAAACGTTTTTTTTTCTAAATTTTTTTATGGTGGTTCTTTAGGTTATAAACTACTCGTATATGAAAAAAATCAAAAAACCGCCTAGTAGATTTTTTTTTAAAAAATCTCAAAAAAGATTGGTTACATATGTAACTTTCATGTGTAAATGCATATATATACAGTTTACACATGAAAGTTACATATGTAACATTTTTTTTTGAGATTTTTTTAAAAAAAATCTACTAGTCGGTTTTTTGATTTTTTTTCATATACGAGTAGTTTATAACCTAAAGAACCACCATAAAAAAATTTAGAAAAAAAACGTTTTTTTAACATCGTTTTTGACGAGGTTCCAAAGTTTCCTCAACTCAACGTGGGTTCCAAATTACCCCAACCCTATATATATATATATATATATATATAGGGAGATGATCATTTGAGAACCAATTTGATTTGAGAACTAAAAAGAACTAATTTGAGCCACAAGTTTATTTACATGTATCCACCCTCCCATGAATTGAAGTGGTCCCCCTGAAATTTGTGGTTGAGAGTTAGTCAAAAGTTCTCAAAACAAAAAGTTCTCATTTGAACTTAACCCTATATATATATATATATATATATATATATATATATATATATATATATATATATATATATATATATATATATATGGGGAGGGATATAATGAAAACCACTCCGAGTTTGGAAAACCGTGAAAACCAAGCTAAAAAATTCGATTTTTGTTCTGATTTTTTTATGGTGATTCTCTAAGTTAAAAAAACCCCCTTTATGCAAAAAAATAAAAAAAACGCCTAGTAAAAATTTTAAAAAAAATATATTTTATAACCGAGGTTACATATGTAACAGGGTACTCTTACATATGTAACCTCGGCTATAAAATATTTTTTAAAAAAAATTTACTAGGCGTTTTTTTTATTTTATTTTTTTTTTGCATAAAGGGGGTTTTTTTAACTTAGAGAATCACCATAAAAAAATCGGAATAAAAATCGAATTTTTTAGCTTTGTTTTCACGGTTTTCCAAACTCCGAGAGGTTTTCATTTTATCCTTCCTCTATATATATATATATTAATATTTAAGAAATATATTAAAATGAAGATTTTTTTTTTCAAAAAGATATTATATTAAGCTTTCTCATAGGGGATATGTCAGTCTCTGTCATCCTAGAAATGATGATGATTGAACGGATGATATAATGTTCTCATAAGTAATCTAGAATCACCGTTAAAAAAAAAGATAAAAATGTTTTGTTTTTAGCAAGAAAAAGAGTGGGACTCAAATATGTGTAATACATCGATTATATAAGGTGAATTTAGTAGGTGGGCCCGATGATAAGTAGTAGTAATGACTAATGAGGATAAAAGATTAAATATATAGAATACAAGTTGGTCGACCCACGCTTCGCGGCAGAATCGTACTATGTTTTTAGGAGTACGTTAGCCAGATCATGAGAGATATGGGCGGTGCAAAACTTGCTTTGTGCACTTAGCGGCTTAGCGTTGACAATTTGAATTGTTGGCTAATTGTCGTCTTGTTAAACTCCATTTAGGAAAATGACAACCCAAATACTAAACATAAACATACTAACATTCCAATACTTGTACCTCAATGAACCAAAAGAACCAAAACATCAGTCTCATGATCCTATTATGATCATGTTGTCCACAAATTAAGACTAATAAATAAAGAACAATGATAAACCATTAACCCCTCTTTGACCTTAAGAAGTCAAATCCATTTAGGAAAAAAGAGAGCCAAAATACTAACCATAAACATACTAACATTCAAATACTTGTACCTTATTGAACAAAAAGAACCAAAACATCAGTCTACCCTATTGCCTACAAAGCCTTACATTACACTCACTCATTACCCTATTGCCTAAAAAGCCTTACATTACATTTTCTATGGGGCCTTTAAAAGTTTAAAGAATTCCGTGTTGTAACTGTTTCTGTAAAATTACAAATCCTTTAAAAGTAATATATAGCCCAACACAACTGACTGCATGTGTTTAAATAGAATATCAGTAAAAATACTAACAATAACAATGACCGAAACTACAACAAAATAGCTATTTAGAATTAAGTAATGCAAACTTACAACATGCATGATACACCAAAGCAACCTGTCGTGCAGTGCAATCATGTCATGGGTTATAATAATATTGCACATGTGCAATAATCTTAAATAATGGTATTATGTCAAACGTTCAGCTACACTACCTACGTGCTGCATGATCAATACATATCTTGTAACCTTATTGCACACGTGCAATAAGAAACATGACTCAGAGTATAATTTCTGATTCGTGCAAATATTAAGGCATGGAAACGTTACCTGGATAGATGGATCAAAGGGACATGCAGAGGAGATCTTAAAGCTTCAATTCCTGTAGGTGAAACCGGCGATGTCCTGATTCTAGCTCGTCGCCTGAAGATTTGATGTTCGTCACTTGTATCTAGGTTTTTTTTTGTTCGTGAAGAAGTCGCCTGAAGATTTGATGTTCGTCACATGTATCTAGGGTTTTTTGTTCCCTCAATCACGATCGGTATATGGTAGTGTGTGTTGATCAAAGTGGTGACTCACACACACTCAATTTGATGGCTGCTAATTTATGAGACACACTCAAGTTAGCTGTGGAAACGATTTCTAATATTGAACTGATGAAACGGACGTTACAGTAATGAGAAATATAAAGGGAACAAACCGAAAAAACTACCGACTAGTAGTCCACTATCTCTTACTAACCAAAAACGGAGAAAGCATAGAGTCACACAATCCGCACCTAGAAGAAATAAATATCAGTGTAAATGTTATAGATAAATAATAGAGTATTGATTTATATGCTCAGTATTAATGGAGTTTGAGTTAGAGTAAGATGCAAGTTATTGAAGTCTAACTAGGAGTCTTGAGAAGTAAGTTATTGATTTGTTATGAATAGGCATATAGGGATCAATGTAACGAGATGTTTACCCATTCCGCGTGTTGCTGCGGGGTTGAATTTGTATACTGAACGAAAGTAAAAAAGTTAAGTGGTATAAAACGTAAAAATTTAAAAGTCTCGTGGTGAAAGTATAAAACTAAGAAGTATATTAAAAGAGAAAGTAGAAAAATTAAAAGTTCCGTGCCCAAAGTAGAAGACAAAAAAACTTAAAACAAAAAAAAAACTTTAAAAGTTAGATGGTTAAAAAATTAAGGAGTATATAAAACGTAAAAGTCTGAAAGTCTTGTGGTGAAAGTATAAAACTATAAAAATATACTAAGTTAAGTGGTATAAAACGTAAAAGTCTAAAAGTCTTGTGGTGAAAGTATAAAACTATACTAAAAACGAAAGTATAAAAGTTAAAAGTTTCGTGGCCAAAGTTGAAGACAACAAAAGTTAAAACAAAAAAAAAAAGTTTAAAAGTTAGAGGGTAAAAAAGTTAAGGGGTATAAAACGTAACAGTCTAACAGTCTTGTAGTGAAAGTATAAAACTATAAAAATATACTAAAAACGAAAGTAGAAAAATTAAAAGTTTCGTGGCCAAAATAGAAGACAACAAAACTTAAAATAAAAAAAAAAATTTAAAGTTAAACGGTACAAAACGTAAGAGTATGAAACAATGTGGCCAAACTATGAAAACTAACTAAAAGTTTACTATTTCGTTAAAAAGAAAAAAACAAATCGTAAAAGTTTAAGGGTAAAAAGCGTCAAAGCATCAAAGTTACGTGACCAAAGTTTAAAAAACTAAAAGTCAACTATTCATCCATGAAATTTTATTATATAATATAATAATGTGTTGTTGATCAATACGTTTTATACACACTTTATTATCTATTTTAAATATATCAACATTATTACAAAGTGTACTACAATTATTTGTTTTTCATTTTAAGAAACGAGAAGACTGGTTTATAGCAATGAAATGAGGTCTGAAGTTTCAACTATTCAAGGTTTTAACTCATCATCTGAAAATGAGTCTGAAAAAAATGATAGAATATATAAATCTATAAGTGAGGACTGATATGAATTAGTGTGGATGTAGAAAAATATTATACTGATATGAATTAGTGTGGATGTAGAAAAATATTATTTAACAACTATACCGACGAAAGAAAGTACGAAGAAAATGTACGGAGTGTCAGTTTACGCATTAAGACTATGTGTAGCCATAATTCCTTTCCCTTGGGTGTTTTTTGACACGTGTCGTCCTAGTCAACGAGGGGTTTCTTGACTAAAAATTGTTTAGTTATAAAGCCTCATAACGCTCCTCTAATTATTACACAATTATATTCTAGAAACCCACTTAAAATTTTCTACCCAATAAAAAAAGGAAAAAAAAGCCAATAAAGGAGTGGGAGGCATCATTGTTAAAACGTTGTGAAAGTCATTTTCACTCATAACACATATAAAAACGGTATATGAATCGCTATAAGACGTGATTTTTATAAGTTAATGCCGTTACAAATAGCACAAGTAGATTACATGGATTGCTTCTGGTGTTATAAAGCTAGTGTACACTATTATTATATAATTACATGTGGTTCATACTATTTTGGTTTTATATTACATCACTAGATTAGGTTCACGGTAGTCCATTATAAAAGAAAAGATGATTTATATTTTCCTTCATTCCACTAAACCATGTCTACCCAACTCCATTCTAGTAAACCATTGTCCAAAAAATATCTCAACCGCATCTTCTCACTCTTTTACACCCTCGCGGTTTCTCTTCTTCTCCTCCGCCACGGTCACAGCCTAATCCACTCTCCGACTCCGATCTCCGTCGCCCTGTATCTAGCCGATTTTGTGTTCGCCTTCTTCTGGCTAACCTCCCAATGCTTCCACTGGAATCCTATCGAGCGGAAAGTTTTCCCGCAGAATATTAAACAAGTGGTGGAGGAGAGCGAGTATCCGGCAATAGATGTGGTTATTTGTACGGCTGATCCGATAAAGGAGCCGCCGGTTGGAGTAGTGAACACGGCGTTATCTGTTTTGGCGTATGAGTACCCGACGGAGAAGTTGTCGGTTTATATTTCCGATGATGGAGGGTCGGAAACAACGTTGTACGCGTTCATGGAGTGTGCTATGTTTGCGAAGCATTGGATACCCTACTGCAAGAAGCACGGTGTTGTGGATAGGGCGCCCGAGGTTTATTTTGCGAACGATCCGACGTCGTATCCTGAAACCGATGAAATTAAGGTACACTATTTACTTGTTTTTTATTTTTCATCAAAATTGAGATAGCATAATGATATCCCGGTGATTTTTTTAAAGTTTGAACGGTAAATTTGGATCACACCCATTCGATTATCTCCATTCTTCATCAGGAGGAGGAAACTCAACATACTGAGATTTAAGAAACCCCTAACCTAACCTGAAGTTATTTTTATTTTTATTTTGTTACAGGTAACTCTTAAACGTAAAACCTTTATTTTTAATATATTTAATACCTCATCTTAGCCAATTGATCTAGGGATCATCGGTATATATTCTGGTTGATTAATAAGGTGTCGGTTGAAAAAGTTACTTTTATGTTCAAATATATATTAATTGAATTGATATGTTTTGTGTTAATTATTAATGTATATGAAATACATAAATATATGGCAGTTAATGTATAAAAATATGAAATCAAGGATAGAGAGTGGTGACCCCTTTTTGGATCGAGTAACGACGCCGGAATTCCGGGATGCTTTCAGCCAATGGACGCCGGATTTCACACGTCGACATCATCCCACCGTTATCCAGGTTGCAATAGTTCTGAAAATAAGTAAATAACAATGAAATTCTAAATTCTAATGTGTATCTTTTTATATATAATACAAACACAGATTCTGTTGGATAACAATGACGACAAAGATGTAGAAGGGGGCGTAATGCCAAATCTCATTTACGTTTCTCGAGAGAAAGACAGCCACAAACCCCATAATTTCAAAGCCGGTGCACTTAACGTCATGGTAAATTTCATTTCTTAAATTGAGTAATTTCGATAAAACCTTATCCTGACAAAAATAATATATTTGTTGTTAAAGTTATTTTAGTTACACTTTAGAGTATTTATGGTAGGTTTTTTAAATAATATATGAGTATAAATTTGTAAAATTTGTAAAATTTTGTAAAATTTGAGTTTTTGTTGTGGGTGGTTTTGAACAGAGGAAAAAGAAAAAGTTTAAACAAATCTACATATTTGACAAAAAAACTAGTGATTCGCTAAAATTTGGGGAATGAAAGAAAGAGGAAAATGTAATGATAAATGTATAAAAAATATTATTTAATTATGGTTGTCAGTGAAACAGAGAGAAAAAATAATAATAAAAATTTAAATTATAAGGATGAGGATGGAGAATGTGTTGTGAATGCTCTTAGTCGTTAATACTTCCCCCCATCGTTTCTTTCATGTCATAGCTTCGAGTGTCGGGTTTGATGACGAACGGACCGGTAGTCCTTGTCCTGGATTGTGACATGTACTCGAACGACCCAGAAACACCACTTCGTGCATTGTGTTACTTTGTGGATCCGGATGCTGATCCGAAGCTTGGATTCGTTCAGTTTCCTCAAAGATTTAGTGGCATTAATAAAAATGACATTTATGCTTCCGAGTTCAAGCCCGAGACGCAGATTTTAAGTCTGGGTATGGATGGCTTGTTAGGCGCACAGTTTATGGGCACCGGTGGGTTTTTCAAACGATGCGTTATTAGCGACGACTTGACATGTAGTGTTGCTACTATTCAAATCAATTCAAAACTAATAAGGAGTAATGATGTTTTAGTCTCTGCACACAAAGTAGCAAGCTGCAACTATGAGGATCATACCAAATGGGGCTCGGAGGTTAGTTCTTTCCCTAACATATTTTTTCTCCGTTATGATGATATTATGACATGAGGTATACCTGTCAGGCAGAAAATGACTTAGAGGCGGATCCACCTAGGATTTAGTGGGGTCCTAGGCACTCACTTAAATTCAAAATTTTAGTGTTAATTTTTTGAACAAAATGATGGGTTATTGGATTTAAATAATCTCAACTATAATCAATTGGCCGATAATAATCTTAACTGAGTAAATGTTTTTTAACGAGCCTAACTTTCACACTATTTTCCTCTGGCAGTCCCAAACTAACGGAACCCTAACTCCGTAAATTTTTTAATGACGTGGCAGTCCAACTCACCCAACATGATTACGTGGCAGTCCAACTCATCCAACATCATCCTATGTGTCATCGCCGACCACCACCACCACCTACCACAACCACCCCCGCCACTACTTCCGCCTCCGACACCTCTGGAAAAGCAAAAAGGGAAAGAGGAAGCGGCTGGCGGCTCTCCACCCATTGAACATTCGGCGACCGCCCGGTGACCTGCAACTCCGGTGACTTGGTTCCACATCCGACGAACCTCACACGCCCTTCACCGCCGCTCTGACCTGCAACTCCGGCGAGTGGTTCCACATCTGACTTCCAGCGAGGGGTGGTGATAGGGTTCGACGGTGGTGACGGGGGTAGCCATGGTGGGACCCAGTTCCGACAGAGGTGGTGGCAGCCATGTTGGGTGGTGGTGGCGGTGACTATGTTGGGTGCAGCGGTGGTGCCGGAGCGATGGTGTCAGAGCGGTGGTGGTGATGAAGGTGGTGGTGCCACATTGTATAAAAGAATTAAAAAAAATAACTTTTTAACACACCAGCATGCCATGTCAACAAAAAAAATGTCACATTAGCATGCCACGTCATCAAAAGTTAACACCGTTAGCATTCCGTTAGTTTGGGATTGCGAGAGGAAAATAGTGTGAAAGTTAGACTCGTTAAAAAACATTTACTCAGTTGGGATTATTATCGGCCAATTGATGATAGTTGAGATTATTTAAATCCAATAACCCCAAAATGATTAGGCACCCAAGGTTCTTTTTTTCTTTCCGATGCACTCAAGGCTGTTGAAAATAACTTATTTTTAGTTGCTTTTGGTACCCAAGGCACCCAAGGCACCCAAGGTTTGTGAAAATAGCATTTTTTAGCACCTAAGACGCCCAGAGTTATCAAATTTCTTGAATAAAAATAACTTCTTTAATGATGTTCTTATTAATTTGTGCTACCTTTTACTGTTTTTTTTTTTGCACCTACTGAAAAAAAATTCTGAATTCGCCAATAACTAGACATAAATGAGAACTTAAAAGGAGGGTATACCTTTGTGAGTTGGGTACAAATATTTATACACTAGGTACGCACCCATTTTCACCTCTCCAAACCCACACCTTCTCTTCCAGGGCGTGAGAAAACTCACGCCATGTGTGGATGTTAGAAAACCGAGGCCCGACATAAATACCTGAAATAATGGCGCATATATACATGTTGAATTTAATTTATAATTTTTTCAAGCACTGAAAAACATGAGATTAAATGATATCCAACCCAAACTATACATCTTAAATTTTTAATTTTTCTTTGACCAAATCAAAAGATGGTATATGGGGTTCATATATATATGTCTAATAATGTTTCATTCTAGTACTCGATACAAGTAACGGTAATAAGTTGTTCGTTTTGAAGATTGGATTTCGATACGGTACCCTAACGGAGGATACATATACGAGTTTTCGACTGCATTGTGAAGGATGGAAGTCGGTTCTCTGTAATCCAAAACGAGCTGCGTTTCTTGGAGGTTCTCCGTCGAATTTGAATGATGCACTCACCCAAGCTAAAAGATGGTATATGGGGTACCTCGAGATATTCTTTAACAAATATTGCCCGTTAATATATGGTGTTCGATCGATGAAGCCACTCCAAGCTTTATGTTACACGCACTATACTCTTCGTTCTTTTTGGTCGATTCCGATTATTATCTACGGATTTTTGCCCCAAATTACGCTCATAAACTCGATACCGATATTCACAAAGGTACACATTTGATATTGGATTAAAAACTTAGGAACATTTTGAGTCACATCTTGACCCAAATAATTTTAAAAAGTTTACATTTTCATAAAAACAAGCAATTATCAAAATAATAAACGTGTTGCTGGTTAGAATTTAGCATTTGCTTTTTTCAACGGCTACAATTTAGCCCTTGTTTTTAATCTGTCATAGGATCTAGCTCATTGTTTTAATCTTTTAGTTGTGATATTTTTCTTGAAGGGTAAATAATATTATTCTCCTACTATCTACTTTATTTCTTGAAGGGTAAATAATATTATTCTCCTACTATTCTACATTATATGTCTTCAGTGAGACTTAAATCCAACACTTCAAATAAGAGATCCGAGTTAAAAATGTAATTGTCATAACCAGTGGCGGATCCAGGATACAATATCAGGGGTAGCGGGGACTAACGGGGGTTCGGGGGCAGCGCCTCCGAAAATTTTTTTTAGGTAGTTAACGGGCTTTTAATCATATTTTTAAGAGGCTTTTGATCATATTTTTAAGTAAAAGCCATAAAATTTCTTCCAGGGGTCGCGAAAAATTCGTTTCAGGGGTCGCAAAAAACCAAAAACCTATAAAAAAAAAATTTGTACGTCGGGATAAAAGTTCAGGGGTAGCGGGCGCTACCCCTGGGCCCTTAGTGGGTCCGCCCCTGGTCATAACTGACTTTGCTTATTTGTGAAATAATGATTGGTTGGTTAAGAAATGCTGTCTACTTTTATAAAAAAATTGAAAATCAATGTTTATTTTGTTAATTTCTTTAAAGTAAAGTTTCTATCAATTAGTGCCCTAATAACTTTTATATATATATTACAGGTTTCGGAAGATGGTTTTTTGTTGTACGCGTTTCTCTTTCTTGGAGCTTACGGAAAAGATTTTCTTGATTTTGTGGTGTTTGGGGGAGGATCAAGTAGAAGGTGGTGGAAGTGTTAGTCAATTGTAAAGTTTGTATGGACTAGTTGTGTATTTTGTCTATTGTGTTGTTACTTGTATGTACATTTATAGTTTATATATAGTAACTCCATCTCACCAATTATGGTGTGGAGATTAATTCCATTCATGGTATCATAGAGCCCTCCCCATTCCCCTCCCTCTGTCGATCCTTTCCCCTTCTCTTCCCCCCATTCGATCATCTTCCTCCTTCCCTGCTTCCATGGCTTCTTCATCCCTTGATGCCACTCAACTCTCAAAATTCAATTCTGCCCTACATTCTCTTCCCCTTCGCCTCACTCCAACCAACTATGTCCTTTGGATGAACCATATGGTCTCCCTCTTTGAATATCAGGACCTCTCCGAGCACATCGATGGTACTCCAATTCCGGCAGAGACAATCCAAGAAGGTGATAAAACTGAACCGAATCCCGCCTTCAAAACCTGGAAGGCTGATGAGAAGAAGGCCATTGTTCTTCTCCATAACAGCCTCACCGAAGAGGTTTTCCCTGATGTCGTTGGCTATAAAACGGCTCGTGAAAAGTGGCAAGCGCTGGCCGCCATCTACTCCGATGGCTCGATTGAACGTGCTCAGAATATTAAAGACCAACTGAACTCAATCACGAAAGGTAACCAATCTGTTTCTGAGTTTGGCAGGAGGTTCAAGGCTCTCTGCGACCAATTGGCTGCGATCGGACAGCCTTGGACTGAAGCCGACAAGACTCACGCGTTCTATAAGGGTCTTGGGCCGGCTTTTGAAAATTTCTCGGTCTCCCTCAAGGCTGCGCAACCGGATATCAGCCTTCGCGAACTTCAAACCCGTGCTGAAAACACCGAAATATTCTCTCGCAGCCTTCATGGTGCGCAAGGCTCTGCCGGAACCCAGCCTTCGGTCGCTTTCAATGCGCAAACCTCTCGACCTCCATCGAATCGCTACACGAACAGAAGACGTGGCAGTCAACGTCCTTTCAATCGGGGCTCCTTCCGGGGTGGCCGCGGTGGTCGCGGTGGCCGCTACTACCAACCGGATCCATGTCAGTGGTGCGGCAAACCGGGTCACAAAGCCTCCACTTGCTATAGTCTTCTCAATCAAACCGCTGACTCCAACGCCTCGGCCGAAGCTCAAGTTGCCCAAGCGTTTAAAAACAAGTGTACCGTCTCTAGTTCCAACCCGGATTGGTACGTTGACTCCGGTGCCACCGATCACATGGTTGGTGCCCCGTCTCACACCCATGACAACACCCCGCTCTCCGGTAAGTCAAGTGTCACCTTTGGTAATGGGATGACACTTCCTGTTACTCATCTCGGTTGTTCAAAACTTTCCCCCCATATTAAACTCAATGACATACTTGTTGTTCCACATATCTCAAAGAATTTACTTTCTATTAGCAAACTCACTAGTGATAACCATGTTGATGTGCTATTCTCATTCCCTTCGTTTGTTATTCAGGATCGTTCAACGAAGGAAATTTTGGCCCGAGGAGTTTGTGAAAATGGGCTTTATGTTTTGAAGGATGTGCCTCAAGCCTTTACTGCTTCCTCAAATAAGGAATCTTTTGAATTATGGCATGCCCGTTTAGGGCATGTCAATTTTGATGTAATTTCTCTATTGAATAAACATGGCTTGTTAAATGTTACATCCATTCTACCTAAACCAAATGTGTGTATGCCATGTCAAATGGCCAAGAGTCATAAACTCCCTTTTGACAATAATACCAAGCGTGCCTCAAAACCATTAGAAATTATTCATTGTGATTTGTGGGGACCATCTCCCGTTGTCTCCAATGATGGTTATAGGTACTACGTGGCCTTTGTTGATGACTATAGTCGGTTCACGTGGCTATATCCTTTACGGGTCAAAACCGATTTCTATCGCATTCTTCCGGGGTTTATTAAACTCGTCCAAAATCAACTTTCCACCACAATCAAAGTTTTTCAAAGTGACGGTGGTTCTGAGTTTATAAACCACACTGTTAAACAAATATTTGAAGAACATGGAATTTTCCACCGTCTCTCGTGTCCCTACACACCTGAACAAAATGGTCGTGTTGAACGCAAGCATCGACACATTGTTGAAACTGGGCTTGCTCTTTTATTCAACTCCAAAACTCCCTTATCATTTTGGGTTGAAGCCTTTAGTAGTGCCACGTACATTATTAATCGTCTTCCTTCCAAGGTCACGGAAAATAAATCCCCATTTGAGCTTCTCCATCAGGTTCGACCCAACTACCACAACTTCCGCACATTTGGTTGTCGTGTATATCCCTACCTTCGTCCGTATGCCGCCAACAAACTTGAACCCCGTGCTCTTCCATGCATATTTCTTGGGTACAACACCCAATACAAAGGCTATTCGTGTTTCGATCCCAACACAAAACGGAGCTTTATAACACGGCATGCAAAATTTGATGAAAAATTGTTTCCTTTTTCCGATTCAATCAGCCCAACGAACCCCTCCTATATCTCGGTCTCTTCCTTTTTGGACTGCACTCCCACTGCTGGGCCTGCTGGGCCTCTCCCACGGGTCTCCTGCCCCTCCACCCCTAGCCCATTTTCGTCCCATTCCAGTCCATCTCCTCCCAGCCCACCAACTCACATTCCTGTTCAGCTCACTAGCATCAACCCATGTCCTCTTTGTGACATTCCCTCCGTCCCTGAGCCTCCTGGCCTCGTCAACTCTTCCTCTTCGGATGAGGAGTCTGACTCGTCGAGTGCTCCCTCTACAGCTCCGTCGAGCCCGAGTACTCCGTCGTCTCCCTCGGCTACGGACTCTCCTCCATCTCCTCCCCCTCCGCCTCCCGTTCTTACGGGTCATCCTATGGTCACAAGGGCCAAGGCCGGGATCTTTAAACCTAAACATGCTGCCAATCTTTCCACTCAAAGCCCTGTCATTCAATCTCTTCTTGCCACGTCCGATCCTCGCTCATTCAAAGTTGCTTCCCGACAACCTCATTGGGTGGATGCCATGAAACGTGAATTAAACGCTCTGCATTTAAATAACACCTGGACACTTGTTCCTAGACCCAAAAATTCCAATGTTGTTGGTTCTAAATGGCTTTTTCGTACTAAAATACGCGCTGATGGATCTCTTGACAGGTACAAAGCACGTCTGGTTGCTCAGGGATATTCGCAAGTCCCTGGTTTGGACTTCTCACACACCTTTAGTCCGGTTGTTAAAGCTACGACGATTCGCACGGTTCTTTCTCTAGCTACGATATATGGGTGGAAACTACATCAGCTTGATGTCAACAACGCATTTCTTCACGGAAATCTAACCGAAGAGGTGTTTATGGAACAACCACCGGGATTCGTTGATTCAAAGTTGCCCAATCACGTGTGTCGCCTCAACAAAGCAATTTACGGACTTAAGCAAGCACCACGTGCTTGGTTCCATCGTCTCAGTGCTTTTCTATTAGCAAATGGATTCACCTGCAGTCGCGCTGATCCATCACTGTTCATCTTTAAACGTGGCACATGCATTCTTTACTTATTTGTCTATGTTGATGATCTTATTGTCACAGGTAACCATGCTGAAACTATGCGTACTTTCATTGCTCGTCTTCACAGAGAATTTGCAATCAAGGACTTAGGCGATCTCAATTACTTCCTCGGTCTCGAAGTAACCAAACTCCAAACAGGTCTGTTCTTAAGTCAGACGAAGTATGCCAAAGAAATTCTCACCAAAGCCAATATGATTGATGCGAAACCCATGCCTACGCCACTTTCTCCGAACGTTTCTCTGGTCAAAGACGGTGATCCCTATGATGACCCTACCTTCTACCGCTCCATAATCGGGGCATTGCAGTATCTAACTATCACAAGACCGGACATCTCGTACAGTGTTAATCAACTCAGTCAGTTTCTTCAAGCTCCCACGCAGGATCACTTCCAACATGTCAAACGTGTACTTAGGTACATAAAAGGGACTATCACATATGGCCTAACGTTCTCAAAACAAGGCACCACTAATATCCTTGGGTATTCTGATGCCGATTGGGCTCGTTGCATTGAAACCCGACGGTCCACATATGGTTACTCTATATTCTTAGGCGGCAATCTAGTTTCTTGGAGTGCTAAAAAGCAACACTCCGTTGCTCGATCCAGTTGTGAGTCCGAGTATCGTGCCATGGCAAACACGGCGGCAGAAATTATCTGGCTTACGCATTTACTTCAAGAACTTCATGTCCTCTCCACTGACCGACCTACATTGTTATGTGACAACCAGAGTGCAATTTTTATGTCACAGAATCCAGTTGCTCATAAACGCTCAAAACACATTGATCTTGACTACCATTTCATACGTGAACTCGTTGCTTCAGGGAAATTGCATACTAAATTTGTTCCGTCCAAGCTTCAGGTTGCAGATATTTTTACCAAAAGTTTACCTCGTGATCAGTTTGAGTATTTTCGCAAGCTTCTCTGCCTAGGTCCTGCACCGTTCCGCTTGAGGGGGGATGTTAGTCAATTGTAAAGTTTGTATGGACTAGTTGTGTATTTTGTCTATTGTGTTGTTACTTGTATGTACATTTATAGTTTATATATAGTAACTCCATCTCACCAATTATGGTGTGGAGATTAATTCCATTCAGGAACCACCAAAGAATGTGGTTAATGTGGGGGCTATCGAGCTACCCGTTTGCATTGCTCGAATGGTCGCTTAAATCCTTCGGTTTATCGACATTCGGGTTCAATGTTACGAGCAAAGTAGTCGATGAAGAAGGAAACAGACTGTATGAACAAGGGGTGGTTGAATTCGGGGTGGAATCGGTCTTGTTTTATCCGATTTCAGTAGCGTCGGTGATCAACTTATGGTCGTTTGTGAAAGGAGTTATGGAAGTTATGAAAGGGAGATTAGATGAGTTTTTTGTGCAGATTTTCATATGTGGATTTGTGGTGGTGAATAGTTGGCCGATATATGAAGGCATGGTTTTGAGGAAAGATAGAGGGAAAATGCCGTTGAAGGTAAGTTTGGCATCAATTGGGATTGTAATGGCGATTTGCTTGTTGTCATCTCTAGTTTTTGCAAGTTGAGAGTTTATTTATAAGAGTAAGAGATAAGATAGACAAATAAACCGTATGATAATTCGATATAGCTAACCGTCGCACGCGTTATAAGGTGTATATATTGTTGGAAAATGTGTGTAAATGACATTTTAATCTCAAGTTTGGAAAATGTGAAATATGTATCCCGCATTGGTGTGGGAACATAAGTTGAACTAGTTTATAAGGCTTTACTCCAAAGCATTTGATATATATTGTGTCATGTTTTACTCTGGTTTATATTCTTGTGAAAAAATGATGATTCGGGTTGATATTCTAAACTCGTGCTCGCCTAATCTATCTATTCGCACAATAACGGTCACACAAAGATTCTTGCTCTAACAAAATCCACAAACATCATCGTCATCCCTAAACTGATTACCTTGAATATTCACTTTTTCAATTATGAATCTTTGACATTTTTAGGGTCCTAATTTTCCCCCTAAACAAATGAAATATTCAATTCTTCAATTTTCTTCAGTTTGTGTAGACAGATAAACTCCGATAAACACAATCCCATAGACGCAATCTATCTGATCTCTCGGATGCCTCAAAGTAATCATATTTATGTTTCTGAATCTCTGTCCATCTTCAGAATCACGTGTTTTTGAATCTTTGTCCATCATCAAAAACAATGATTAGCCACAAACATGTTTCTTGAAGTTCGACGACTAAATCACGACAAGTACCGGAATCTGGAAATTCTTCAATTTTTCTTAAAGATGATAAGACATGGTTCAATCAATGTATTCTCGCCGGTCTACTAGAAATGTATGTAGATTACCTTTCTGCGTTTATTATTTGGTTTTATCATAACAGTTATGAGATCAAAACCCTAATCGTGATACAGTCATCTAGCGAGATTGTTCGTTGAACCATCGTGTCTCGTTTGGTATAATCATGACTAGTTGTTTCTGGTCATTCGGGTTGTTTGAATCACTGGTGGGATCAATTAAGAATTGACCTTGTGTACACGCTTCCTTCATGTGACTTGTGTTTCAAGTCACGACTTTAAAATTTTAAAATCGTAGATATGCCAACATTTATATGTGTTGCTGGATAACAATTAACATGTAATTATGGAATGTAATTGACATGGATAATATTCTTAATGGACCCGGGTGTCTCCGCCCCAGCGCCCCTTGTTTCTCTCGCTTAGCATTGTTAAATTTTACCCCGTTTACTTCGAAATTTTTTAATATACTGAATCGGCCCTCCTCCTATTTAAATTTTTAATACTTTCACCCTCACTATTTAAATTTTGAGGTCCGCCAATGTAATTGACATGTAATTCTGGAATGTATTTCAGTTACATGTTCACTTATGTCGTTGATATATAATTAATATTATAACATCTAGTTTAGTAATTTTTTTGGTAATTTATAACCCAATCTACAAGCCGGTAAAGTTGGAAGACCTAAATTCACAAGTTGATCAAAGTGGGTTTACTTTCTTATTATTTAGTAAATTTGTTGTGCTAATGTCCTGGCTACCAAATTAAGGTTAGATTATATATGCTCAATCATGGTTAAACATTATGTATTCACTTTTTTAAAAAAGTTTTATGAAACAATAATATTTTTGAAAACTTATTCCAAATATCGTGTGTTCGTGTTTTTTTACTGATCGGAACTTGAATTAGTATTGGAGCTTGGTGAGAACAAGCACCAAGTTCAAAGTACCCATAATTGATATCAATATTCATAAAGAAGCTGTTTGAATAGCCGTCGTAGACAAAAGAGATATGTAAGTTACTTGGAGTTGAAGAACTACCTAAGATGGTTCGGAAATTAAAGGTGATTGTTGACTGTAATTTATAATACGGATTCACAAGTGAGTGAAGTGGAAAACCAAAGTTGACAAGTTAAACAATATTGGTTTTAGTTTTCTTATATTATTATAATACCTTGTACAAGTTATGTTAGTCTAAATATATGAACTTAAGTTGAGGTTCATATATCACAATTTGTATTAAATTTACAAAGTAGTTTCTTTGGTTATAATAATAACATGAATTTTATAATTTATCATATATTTCATGCTTTTATTTTTAATATTTAAAATAAGTGGACCTGGCCCATTAATTATGTCTATATTATTCTGATTTTTAAATTCAATAAAGATAATTGGAATAAGTTTTTAAACAAAAAATAAGTGGATCTGGCCCAATAATTTACTATAATCTATTAGATTATATTTTTAAATAAAAAATGTAATTTCTTTTAAATACGTTACAAATAACGGGGAAAGATCTATAGAAAACCAATAATTATCCAGAAAACCAAAAAACCAACCTTTTTTTCTCTATAACTTCTTCATATATTAATATTTTTTAAAAATAATTTCACCAAAAATTCTATAATTTTATTAGCTTTATTTATGGGAAAAAAAAATTAAAAAATAAAAAGTTTAGTGATTTTTTATTATTGCATCATGCAATAGTACCAATAGTATTGCATAATGCATTATAATTAAAACTACTTAAAAACAAGAGACTTAACTTAAATATGAATGTGGTTTATGCGAATAATGTAAAAAACAAAGAATTGACATTCATAAACCAATTTTATATTATTGTTGCATAGTGCAATATTAATTTCAAGCTAAAATTCGAATTTTATTTTATTTTAAAAAAAAAACTCGAAAACGTTTTTAAAGTTTTTTCTTTTTCCAATATTCTTAAAATCATGAAAGAAACATATAAAAAAAGTTTAAAAAAAAATAATTTTTTTCCTTGGTTTTTTGGTTTTTTATAAAATATTGGTTTTCTATAGAACCCAACCCTACAAATAACATTATTAATTGTTTATAACCGAGTCGTACGACTTCATACGTTTTTTTATATAACCTCCCTCTATTTTTAAAAATATAATACCCTTTAAATCGTTTCTATAGTGTTTTACTGGTTTTAATGTTATTTTCACACCGTTGCTTTTAATTATCTAATATTTTAGGGGCATTTACATATATATCCTTCTTAAACTTTTTAATTACATATATACCCAAGCCTAAAATTCAATTACATATATCCCCTCCTTAAAAGATATATATTACATATTTACCCAATTCATTTAAAGTAACTTATAAAATGACTATTATACCCTTATTAACATTTATATATTTCCTCCTTTTAATATAATTAATTACATTTTTTGAACATCTTGTATTATTTCACCGTCAAAGGAAAATAAGAAATTAACATCTTATATCACATCATCATCAAAGGAAAATAACTCTTCACGATTTCTAGTAAAACAACATAACTCTTCACGATTTCATCATCTCAGAGCTTCATAATTCTCGCCATATTCATGCCTCTTGGGTTTCCGGGGTTTATTTCGGTGTAAATCGGTCGAACTGGACTTGATTAAGTTCAGGTGATCCTTCTTTCAAATTGCCGCTACATTCCTTGGATTTCTCCCTATCAAATAGTTACAGATTCTTCGATGGCTTTTAGAGTTTCGGTAGCGGATCATTTGCTTTGAAAGTGTTGGACGAATAGTTGTTTCGAGAAGGGGCGTGACCATGGTTTTATTGGTTGTCTCCATCGAGAACGTGGGTTTTGATTGTCGACGCCGTCAATAGGGTGGTCTGATCGGTTGTCGCCGTCGAATTAGGTCGGAAAAGGAGATGGCCAAGGTTGGAGAAGGAGCCCCCGTTGTATTTCTTTTCTAAAGTATTTTCTTTTTTAATTTTTTTAATTGAAAGGGTAAATGGGTAATTTTATATAAAAATGGGGATATATGTAATTAAATTTTTTTTTAATTTTTTTAATTGAAAGGGTAAATGGGTAATTTTATATAAAAATGGGGATATATGTAATTAAATTTTAGCATTGGGTATATATGTAATTTAATAGCTTAGTAAGGGGATATATGTAAATGTCCCAATATTTTATACTGTAATATTCAATTATGCTTTTAATTTTGATGTCATTATGTAGTTTTTTTTTGTATTTCTATCTTATGAACGTTATATTTAGCAATATCACTGTTTTTATACTCACGTAATCCCGTAACAAACATGTGCAACAAAATTGATTTATTTAAAGTATAATAAACACCCCTACTAAACATATCTAATTCCAAATTGGAAACGAAATCAATTCACTTCGATTTCGAGTTATTCTCTATGGAGTTTAAGATCAAATATATATACAATTTGATATTGATATTAGAAAGGAATTTGATACCGACTTTTTCTTTATTACAACTTTATTCGAAGGAATTAATCATGAATGTGTCATTAAGGAGTATTTTATTTAATTTGAGTTGTAAATCAAATCTCAGAAGTAAGAAGTAACATGGGAAGAATTATAGACACACATATATGTTCTTAAGTTAATTGACAAGTAAAATAAAGAATGAGACAAAGTATGATGAATTATATTATATTATACTATAAAAGAAAGTTTAAGTTATAGGAATACTAATTATTTTTATCGGTCTATTTGGCAGCCTTAGTTAGTGTTACTTGGCATAGTTTTCTTTCATACGTAATAAATTTAGCATAAGAGTTAGTGGTGTAATTGGTACACTTATATAACATAACTTTTAGCTCATCAGGTTATTATTTAAAGTGTTTGATTTTTAATTTTAACGTTGTTTTTTAGTTTTTTGTTCTTTCGTTTTCTTTATATAGAGTTATAACTAGTAATGCAACTGTTTTGTGTACCCGCGTTAATTGATACAATCTTATAACATAAACTTTTAGGTCATTGGCTCAATATTTGGACATTTCGTTTCTAATTTTATTGCAATTACACCGTTTTTAATTTTTTTCATTTTTTGCACGTAACATGATAATAACTTCGTCTTTAACCAAAAATAACATGTTTTCAAAATGAAAAACTCATAAAGAATAATTGTAAGGAAAATCATCATTTTGTCTTCTCTCTTAATCGACTTGACTCGTAGCGAAAATTTACAAATCAGATGATAGTTAACGGAACATCAAAAAATTTCGACACTCATGAAAAAAGTTTCTGGGTCCATGATTATATATGTAGCTATAGAACCGATTACCAGAGTTTAAATTAGTTCGAAAGGTTCGAACGATTTCTCTATTGCACAGGAAGTAGATCCCCATAGTTGGATATCTCATTTTCACTATTAAGTGATTTATAAGAGAAAGAACTACATTCTTAAATAAAATTGTAATTTTGAGAAGACATTACTTAGGGATAAGTTTTTGTTAAATTTTGATGGTCATTTATGTAATAACTGGTGCTAACCGAGTCGTGTTTATGGATTGACGAGTCGACCCAGTCAATACTGAAAAACTTATTACAAACTTGAATCCAACCCGAATCCAAAAAGCATGTCACACGTATGAACCCGAACACAACATAAATATTTACAGATTGATCCGAACAAGACCTGTTTGACCAAATTTTTATCTTTTTGTAATATATTAATGATTTAAAAGTAAAGTTTTACAAATAATATATATAAAATAATTATATTTTAATCATAAAATCTTATGTAATTTCTTTTGAAAGTATTAAACTTGGATATAAATTACAATTTTGATTTAATTACCGACATAAAATATATTTAAATATATAAAATCTTAATCTTAATAAAACACTAAATTTTGTGCCACATGTCTCATTTATAAAAGGTCCACATCACAACCGCCGCATGTCAAGCTCACAATCAATTACCAATTTCGTAAATCATTAATTAAGATTATTTACCAATTTTGTCAAAACTAAATTTTATTATAAAATAATTCATAAAATTAATGTAGATTTGATTAATTACTCAATAATTTTAGTCTTTTTATGAAAACTTTAAAAGTAATAGACAACTTGTGAAACATAATCAAGAAGCAGACATATTTTATTCCTCTAATCAAGAAGCAGACAATGTCGGAAAATCCTTTTTTCCGGTGAATTCCCGTTTCACAGTCTTTTCCTTCTCTTCTAGCGCACCTGTAATTATCTTCTTCGCTGATTAGTGGGTTAGTGATCTCGACATTGGGTTTTGTTAGGGACTTTCCCATCCTCATTGTCGATCGTATCCTCCACTGATTGGTTTGAAGTTTGGTAATACGAGCTGTACTATTAGGGCTAGGTCAGATTTGTGTTTTTGGTTCGTTGGTTGGGGGTTATTCTTCTTGGGTTATGGAGGAACAAAGAGTGGAGAATCATGAGACGCAAGGTGATTGGCAAACGGCTCGGAGGCGGAAGGCAGGCAAAGCTATTGTGGGCGCGAAGGCTTTCAGGGGTTATTCAAGCATCTTAACCTCCTACTTTGTTTCCAATCTTCCATCGGGGGTGCAGAGACGTGATTTGTGGGAGGTTTTTGGGAAATATGGGCATGTGGCGGACGTTTTTATCGCTTCAAAGGTGGACAAAGTGGGTAGTCCTTTTGGTTTCGTTAAGTTTAAGGATGTTAAAGACAAGTTTGAATTGGAGGCCAAGCTGAATGGTATTAAGATGGATTTCTTGAAGCTCTCGGTGAATCTCGAAAGATTCGACAGGTTTGGTAAGCCTGTGAATAGGGGTAATGGGAATTCCTCTGCCGTGGGGAGAAGTGGCGGGGAGGGTTGCTCGCACTCCGCCAGAGACGGTCGGTCTTTTGCTCAGGTGGCTGGTGCTGCTGCTGGTGTTCCTGTTTCTGAAAAGGTGGTTCAGGTTAAGGAGTTGTCCTCGGCGGCTTTGGATGCTTGGTCCGGCAGGTCTCTGCTTGGTCGGGCCAAGGACATTAAAAGGTTGTGTAACCTTAGGTCTTGGATGTCGGAGTTGCCGATGTCGGGTTGGAGTATTAAGTACTTGGGTGGTCTATTTGTTTTGATCACTCTCACCGACGCCGATGAGGCCGCTGATATTATTGCGGTGAATGCTCTGTGGGAACCGTGGTTTTCAAGGTTGGACATTTGGAGGGGACAATCCTTTTTGTTTGAACGGGTGGCGTGGATTAAGATTCAGGGCGTTCCCCCGTCGCTCTGGTCGAGTTCTGTTTTTGATATCATCGCCGGTGAGTTTGGCAGCATTTGTCAACCTTCGGAAGCATGTTTGAACGACGGGGATCTGTCTTGTGATTGTATGGGCATCATCGTCTCGTCACCTTCACCCATCAAAGAGGCTTGTGTTGTGGAATGGCAGGGTAGAAAATTCCGGTGCTCCATATCGGAAATATTAGAGGACTGGCAACCGGATTTCCTTCTTCCGCCGGTTTCTTCTGGGGGTTGCTCGCCGGAGTCATCGGAGCAGGCGAAGGGTCAGATGGATGGTGAGAATGCTGGGGTGGCGGATGAACAGTTGATTCCCGAGGATATTGAGAACGTGCATGGGGTGGCTGCGGCACATGTTGCGAGAGAGGGTAATCACTCAAATTCCTAGTCTGGTCCCTCGTCACCTTCTACTTCGCGCGTGGAGGACACTCCCCAGTCGGCAGGGAATTTGAATGATTTGACTGCTGGGCCGGGTCAGGGTGTGGTTGGGCCTTCTTCTGGTCCCATTAATAAGAAGCGGGCTAGGCCCAATTCGATTAGCCCTGCTTTGGGCTTGCGTGTGGGTCGGGCTAGGAGATGGGTCAGAGTAATTAATCGGGGTATTCCAGGAAAGGGGGACTATAGACATGGGAGAGGGGATGTTGGGGCTCAGAGGGAGGGATCTGTGGGTTTCGATGGGGAGACTGAATTGGACTCGGATGGGGAAATTTCCGGGGGTGATCGACGAAGACCGGTGACGGCGGGGGACGGGGGTGCTGAGATGGAGGTTGATAATACTATTGAGGTCGGCGCCTGTGTCGGAATACAACTGCAGTCTTTTAGGCCCTTGGTTCGCTCAGAGGTGGTGACTAATGGTGGGGTTAACAAGGGTTAATGGATTTCCTCTCATGCAATATCAGGGGAGTTAAAGGCAAGGTGAAATCGAACTGGATAAAGGGAATTGTGAGGGAGCATCGTGTTTCTTTCCTCTGTCTTCAGGAGACCTTGATCCAGCCAGGTTCTTCTTTTCCGGCGATGGATTTCTGGGGCAATAATCCGATGGAGATGGTGAGTGTTGAAGCGAGTGGTAGATCTGGGGGCCTGGTCAGTTTATGGAACCCGTCTGTGTTCAGGTTGGTTCACTCTGTTAAAAGTCACAATTTCTTACTTGTTTTTGGAGTCATTCTTGGTGGGAATCTTCCCATCAACATTGTCAACGTTTATGCCCCTCAGGGGAACCGTAGGAAGAGGGAATTATGGAGGAACCTGTTAAATCTCATGGATAACTCGACAGGGATGTGGGTGTTTTGGGGGGATTTTAATGAAGTTCGATGTCCTGAGGAGAGAAAGTACTCTGCTTTCGATTCCAGGGGCGCTGATGCATTTAATGGGTTCATTTTTGATGGCAATCTTCTTGAGTATAGTATGGGGGGGGGGTCGAGGTTTACTTATTCTTATGGGAAGGGGGTGAATTTTAGTAAATTGGATAGGTTTTTGGTGTGTGAGGAGTTCTTTAATAGATGGCCGTGTGCTTCCCTGATGGCCCTCCCCCGCCTTTGGTCGGATCATAGTCCGATTGTGCTTAAGTCTTCGAGCAAGGATTTTGGGTCGTGTCCTTTTAGATTCTATTCCTCTTGGCTAAAGCACGAGGATTTGGTCGGGTTAATTAGGGAGAAGCTTAATACGGTTGCTTACCGGGATTTGGCTCCGGATTTGGCCCTTCTCAGGAAACTAAAGGAGGTCAAATTACTTACCAAGGAGTGGTCAGCCCACCACAAGGAGAACTCAAGGCGGGAATTGGAGGCTCTCACTTCATACTGTAATAGGATGGATTTCGATAGTGAAAGCAGAAGGATTGAGGGGGCTGAGCTTGAGGATTGGATTAATGGGAAAAGGAAACTTGTGGATCTCCACAGGGAGAATTTGGATGATCTTCGCCAAAAGGCTCGGGTTAAATGGGCTGTGGAAGGGGATGAGAATACGTCTTTTTTTCATGGCTATATTAACTCTAGGTCGGCTGGCAGTAGAATTGGTGGGGTGGCGGTTAATGGTAGGTGGGTGGACGACCCGCCGATTATAAAGATGGCTGCGAGGAGATTTTTTTAAATCCATCTTCACTAATGACACTCCCTCTAGGCCTCGTTTGGATTGTTCGGGGATATCGACGCTATCGGTTTCTCAACAAGAGTCGCTAATTAGGCCTTTCTCGAAGGACGAAGTAAAGGCTGCGGTTTGGGCGTGTAATGGGGATAAGGCTCCTGGACCGGATGGGTTCAATTTTGATTTTTTCAAGTTTTTTTGGCCGGAACTCGAAGAGGATTTCTTCAAGGTGCTTAGTAATTTTTACGAGTCGGGCATGGTTTCTAAAGGCTGTAGCTCTTCGTTTTTGCATCTTATCCCTAAATCTTCGGATGCTCAACACTTTGGTGACTATCGGCCTATTAGCCTCCTGGGGTGTGTCTCTAAAGTTATCTCGAAAGTCTTGGCGATAAGAATGAAGACGGTTCTACCATCGGTTATATCGGAGTGTCAGATGGCGTATGTGGAAGATAGGAACATCATGGATGGGCCTTTGATTATTAATGAAACAATTTCTTGGATGAAATATTCTAAGATGCAGGGGTTATTCTTTAAAGTTGACTTTTGTAAAGCGTTTGACTCTTTGGATTGGGGCTTTGTCGATTCGGTGTTGGAACAAATGTTATTTCCAGAGAAATGGAGGGTTTGGATTCGAGGAATTTTATCGTCGGCCCGGGCTTCGGTTTTAGTTAATGGATCTCCAACGAGAGAATTCCAATGTTCTAGGGGCGTTCGTCAAGGGGATCCGATCTCTCCCTACCTTTTTATAGTGGCTATGGAGGCTCTCAATTGTATGTTAGTTAAAGCGTGCTCTCTGGGTATTATTTCGGGGATTCAACTTCCGAATGGAGGGCCTCTTCTCTCGCATCTTTTCTTCGCTGACGATGCATTGATCATGGCTACTTGGAATGAGGTAAATATCAATAATATTGTTCGGCTATTGCGTTGTTTCCATTTTGTGTCTGGGCTCAAGCTTAATATGAAGAAATGTGCTCTTTATGGCACTAATGTTTCTGATGAGGAGGTGTCTACATGGGCTGATGCATTGAATTGTGAGGCTGGTCATTTTCCTTTTAAGCACCTTGGGATGATCATTGGCGCCAATATGAATAGAAGGGGCAACTGGCAATCGGTGGTCGATATTTTTAATAAGAGGCTCACTAAGTGGAAGGCTAAAAACTTGTCTCTTGGAGGTAGATTGGTGTTAGTTAAAAGCGTCTTGGATAGTCTTCCTATATATTTCTTCTCTCTTTATAAAGCTCCAAAAAAGGTTCTTGAGGTTTTGGAGAGTATTCGGTTCAAGTTTTTGTGGGGGGGGGGGGGGGTACGTCGGATAGGAGATGCATTCATTGGGTTAAGAGGGAAGAGGTGTGTAGACCGATAAAGGCTGGTGGTTTGGGGCTTGCCAGGCTGAGGGACGTTAACATTAGTCTCATCTGTAAATGGCTTTGGAGGTATAAGCAGGAGGAAAATAATTTGTGGCGGAGGGTCATTTTTTGCATTCATGAGGTTAGGGGAAGATCTGCTTTTTTCCCTTGTAAGTCGCAAGTTACGGGGGTGTGGAAGAGTATCGTCTCGGCTAATTCGTTGCTTGCTAGAGAGAATATGGGAATGCACTTATGGATGAATGATGATAATGGCACTTGGAGGTGGAATGGGACAGATTCATCGGAGTTTTCGGCTAGGGAGGTCCGGTGCCTCATGTCTTCGGATTTGGGGAGTTCGGACACGGTCTTGCATTGGAGTAGGCTGGTCCCATTAAAGGTAAATATCTTTGGTTGGAGAGCGCTCAGGAACCGTATTGCGACCTTGGATTCCTTGGCCCGTAGGAACATTGTTCCGGAGTCTGGATTGTGTTGTCTTTGTGATTCGGGCGATGACTCGGTCCTCCACTTGTTCACGGGGTGTGCTTTTTCTTGCGCTGTTTGGCATGGGGTTACCTCTTGGTGCAATATTCCTTGTACCCCCCTGTTTTCTTTTAAGGATTTGATGGAGCTTTATTTGGACAGGAACATTGAGGAAAATAGGAAGGAGATCATTCACGGGATCTCCCTTGTTTTCTGCTGGAGCGTGTGGAAGGAGCGGAACGCGGTGCTTTTTAATAGTGGCTTCCCGTCGGTCAGTAGGGTTGTTAAGGAGATAAAGGTTTGGAGCCATGTGTGGCTTGATAATAGAAGTGATAAATGTATAGATTGGAACAAATGTAGTTGGATGTAACTTTGTTTGGCGATGCCTCTAGCTCCTTGCTAGAGGGGTGGCTTTTTTTGGTGTTGGAATATATTAGCTGTTCAAAAAAAAATAATAATAAATTTCTTAAAATGTATTAAGCTATTATTTATTATTATTATAAGAATTTTATATCAATCATAATTTTCAAATTCTTGATTATTATCTTTTTCTTTTATATTTATCTAATATTCTGAATCTATATTCAGTCCGTGTAATACACGGGTTAATAACCTAGTATGAAATAAATGAGTTAAATCACTTAAACGGGTCAATCCAACACCCAAACACGACCATTTAGCTAAACAGCTTCTACCCAAAACTAATCCAAACCCGTTTATAATAAACAATAATCTGCAAATTTCGAATCGTCACACTCTGAATATGTATAGGTGTGTAACATAAGTAGTGAGAAGTCTCGACTATAACCTTCATTTTCTATACTCGAAGACAAAATATGAAGATTTTAAATAACACAAGGACCACTTTTGTAATTTACTCTTCTTTTTGTTACGAGTGACGTGTCGAACACATCCTAACCATAAATACGATTTCCAAATCAGTCACTAGTTATAGTTACCAAATTCAAGAATTCACTCTCACTCGTCGAATTAGCGTTCAAATTAGAAAAAAAAAAAAAAAGCCGGCCCCTTTTTTGTCAGGTATCTGCTCATCTTCTTAAAATTCATCTATATCTATCAAACAAACAAATCTGTTATTCCGAAATTCATGTAAAGTTGTAAACCCTTGATTATTAGCCCAAAATGCCTTCTTTTCAATCCATAACAATTCTCAATTTCACCCTCTTTGTCTTCTTGATTGCAGCCATGGTGGTTACCTCAGAATCCGTACACGTCTGCAAACCAACTGATCATGGTCCAGTGGTCCCCACAACCCCACTTGTGATCTTCCTTCAAAACGTTCAAGAAACTGCTTTCAAAACCTTTGGCCCCTTGAACTTTGACCCAAAAATCTACGTTGACCTGTCATTAAAGTTTGATCTTCCAACTGTCAAACAAGCGTTTAATGACCTCCCCAGGACCGAAAACGGGTCGGTTTCGGGTTCGGATTTTAATGGGTTTGTTACCAAGTTTATGAATAGGACACAAGATGACTTGGAAGTGATTGACCCGGTGGACTTTGTGGCTGAACCGGATGGGTTTTTGCCTAAAGTGGGGCACCCGGGTGTGAGAAACTGGGCTCTGGAAGTTCATTCACTTTGGAAAAATTTGACCCGGAAAGTGTCGGATCGGGTTTTGGAAAACCCGGAATTGCATACCCTGCTTCCTTTAAAATACCCTGTTATTATACCCGGGTCAAGATTTCAAGAGGTTTATTATTGGGATTCTTATTGGATTATAAGGTACTTATTACTATATGTGTACACTATTTAACACAATTTTAGATACTTATTATAACATGAAATTGGTCTTTGTTATCTATTGGGCAGGGGACTATTAGTAAGTAAAATGTATGATACAGCAAAAGGTATGGTTCTCAACTTGATTGACTTGATTGGTACATATGGATACGTTCTAAATGGAGCCCGAGCGTATTATACGAATAGAAGGTAAATAAATACATTTTGTTCTTTAAAAAGTACTATTAGAAAACTGAATTATTGCATTTTAATAATCTCTACTGTTGTCTTTTTGTTGATAAAAATCTCACCTCCGGTTTTTTTCCCAACAATAAACCTAACTTTTTGACTATTAGAAAATAAGAAACCTCCATTAAAAAAAATAACTTTTTGATGACTGGGCATTACACGTGACGTCTTATGTGGCATGTTATTTATGCTGTGAATAAGTTTTAGAAAACAACTATCCAAACATAACATTTTCTACAACCTGATAACAAACATTTCTTCACAGCATCAAAACATACAAAAATCATAAAAAAAACATATGTGTTTAAGCCCAGTCATTAAAAACATGCCACATAGGACGCCACTGTAGTGCTCAGTCATCAAAAAGTTAAATTTTTTTCATGGATGTTAACTTTTTTTAAGGGGGGTTTGTTACTTTCCAATAGTAAAAAAGTTTGGTTTATTTTAAGGCAAAAACAGAGGTGAGATTATTATCGTCTAATTGACAATAGTTGAGATTATTAAAATCCAATAATCTTTAAAAAACCAAGAGTTTAAAGCTAATGTGTAGTGGAACTATTTGCAGCCAGCCTCCACTGCTGAGTTCAATGGTGATTGAAGTATATAAATGTACTAACGACATTGACTTGGTCAAGAAGGCTCTCCCGGCCCTGATCAAAGAACATAACTTTTGGAATTCGGGTAGGTTCTAATCGATATAATGTTAGTTTTTTGATGAGTTGTTACTTAGGCTGCTTTTGTTACAGGAGTACATAATGTGACAATTAAAGATAGCCATGGTTCAACACACAATTTAAGTCGCTACTATGCGATGTGGAATCACCCTCGGCCCGAATCATTCACTATTGTAACTCATTTAAACATTCCTCCCCTCTGCTGACCCTCTGCGGTTTCTGATTTTAAACCGCCGAAATATAACAAAGTTTTACACTTTTTTTTTGGTTTCATAGGACTCTGAGACTGCAAATAAGCTTGAGAATGATTGTGAGAAAGAGCAATTCTATCGCGAACTGGCTTCGACTGCAGAGACTGGTTGGGATTTTAGTACCAGATGGATGAAGTAAATTAAACACAATTTTCAATTCGATACTCGTTTCCTTTCTTTTATATACTTTTCTTGTTTAAACTTATGATTTGTGTTTCAGGAATGCTTCTGATCTCACAACATTGTCAACAACAACAATTGTCCCTGTTGATTTGAATGCATACCTACTAAAGGTGTGAATCAGAAACCATTTTGTGCACATCATGTCTTTCTAGACTGGGATCTATAAGCAGATATTTTTTATTTTAATTTTTTTAACTTTTTCGCAGATGGAACTTGACATATCTTTCTTAGCAAATGTTGTTGGAGACAGTAGCCATGCTTTACTATTTACTAGAGCTTCAGAATCAAGAAAGCGGGCCATGGACATTGTTTTTTGGGACGAAGAAAAGGGACAATGGTTCGATTACTGGCTAAATGCTAGCTCTAACCACAAGGTAAGCGGTTCTGTAACCTTATCTTGGTCCTTGGACGCATTGATGATTCGGAACATGTTTTAAGGGGTTGTAATGATTTCAGGATGTTATTCACAAATTCGACGCCTCAAACCAGAATCAAGGTTTATTTGTCTCAAACTTCATCCCTTTATGGGTTCAGTTGTTCAACTCAGGTTCGTTTAATCGTTTAATCGTTTAATCGTTTATATTCTAATTTTACCGGTTATTTGCAACATTAACTGAATTTGATCCGGTTTATATCTGAATAAACGATATTTTTGAAGATGAAACCGTAGTAAACAAAGTGGCACAAAGTCTTGAAGGCTCAGGACTGATACGTGTGGCGGGTATAGCAACTTCTTTGACAAATTCGAGCCAGCAATGGTAAGATCTACATCATTGTAACTTCTAGTTTGTCGCGTTTTAATGATCAATAACGAAATTATACGATTGAAAACAGGGATTTTCCAAACGGCTGGGCCCCGATTCAGCACATGATTGCTGAAGGTCTGGTTAGATCAGGATCAAAAGAGGCAAGATCGCTAGCGAAAGATATTGCTGTAAGGTGGATCAGAACTAATTATGCTGCATATAAGACATCCAAAGCAATGCATGAGAAGTATGACGTCAGCAAATGTGGAGAGTTTGGTGGAGGGGGTGAATATGTGCCACAAGTAAGCATATTTAAACAATATCTTACCTAGGGGTGCACAAATCGTTTTTTTTTTCAAACGGGTTTCGGTTTGGTCTAACATAAAGTCAAAAGCGATTCGGTTTCAAACTGGCTTTAGGTGAAACTATGTGAAACCTATAGGAACCGGTTCATACCGGCTTGTAACCTGTTAACCTTTCAACCTGTTTTAATCGGTTGTTATGGCAACCAGTTTGTGAAAAAATGGTTTGGAATCGGTTTTGATGCTCAAAAGGTCAAACCTGTTTGAAACCGGAGGTTCAGTTTAGAAACCTGACCGGTTTCTCAGTAACCGGACCAGCTTCTCAGTAACCAAATTTTTTCTAACCGGTTCCGGTTTTCCAACCGTTTTTTTTCTCACCTCTAATTACCTCCTAATAAATCTTGTAAATTATGGCTTATTAGCTCCTCTAACATCCCATATCCTATGTTATTGAGCTACCATGCCTATAAACCCACATTAGTTACCTATATAACGTTTCGATCCGTAACACACTCGTAGGCTCATGATTCTGATTTCTGTTTTTATACGTCTAGGTTTTGCTATTCAAAAAGGGTTGGTAGTGCAGCTTGTTGCTCGCCTTCCCTGCATGATGAATTGAGTCGTTTATGTTTTTCTTTTTCTATTAAAGTTAATCTACATGGTTTTTATGATTAAAATGTGTGGTATGCAGACTGGTTTCGGGTGGTCTAATGGGGTTGTGCTGGCCTTATTGGAAGAGTTTGGATGGGCTGAAGATCTGAGTCCATATTGCCAGTGATCCGTTAATGGGCTTGGGCCTGTGGTTGGCGGTTGATCAAAGTGAGAAAAGAATGTATATTTTGGCAGTGAATCTTCATTTTTATTACACGTAAAATGGTTCGTTACATAACGACATGTATGTCCCTTTGTAAATGTCAATGAGATTTTCTATTGACAAGAGTTTAACCGAAACAAATGATGATGACAAAGATATAGATAATGAAGTGGCAAACCGATCACATGTGTGATAAAGTTTGGTTAGTGATAGGGACACACGCAATTAGGTAGTGCGGTTTTTTAGCTCGTGAATTTAGTCTCGTTTTAAATTGGTTATGTTTGTAAACGTGTCAAGCTCGAGTCAAAACTAACTGGTTCGTTTAACTCACTCGCTTAATTAATTAATAAGTAATCTTAACTTTT
>JBCNJP010000007.1:111977257-112188042 GCA_039602395.1 Deinandra increscens subsp. villosa | reverse complement strand
AAAATAACAGACTAGTTAGGTTCTGTTGGGTTACGACAGTGGCATTCGGGTCTCGGTAATAGCATTTTTTTTTTTAGAAATAATTATTTACAATAAATAATTATTAAACGATTACCGAATAATAAGTAAATTAAATTTGGATAATTAAATTAATAATTAATTTAATAGGCAGCGGAAAACGTTTTAATTTACTGACGCGAAAACCAGATAATTAGCGTAAACCTAAAACAACAGGATTCGACAATCACCAAACGCGCAAACACCAAAACGCGTTTTAATCAAAACGCGACATAATATAAATATGAACATTCAATTAAATCTAAACTAACTACGAGTTTAGATATACCTGAGCGGTGATTCAAACAGACGTTCGAGACACCGAAGGTCAACGGGTGACGCTAGGGTTTCACAGATCGACTTGACGAGCAAATCGAGAGTACCTCGCAAATACGGGCTTCTCTCGGTGACACAGCACCGAAATCCCGTACGTCGATTAGGCACGAAATTAGGGTTTCGCGGACGACGGCGGAACACGCGATAAACGCGGTTCACGACTAGGGCTTGTCGGCGGTAGAACCGGCGACGGCGAGGGGTGGCAGCGGCCGGCTCGGGCGGCGGCTGCGAGCGACGGGCGGCGGCTGATGTAGCCGCGACTTGCTGCGGCGGCTCGGCGAGGGCCTGCGGCGGCGGTGCGGTTACGGTGGCGGCGATGGATGGACGGCGTGCGGCAGTGGCTCGGCGTGCGGCGGCGGCTTGGCGAGCGGCGGACGGCACGGTGGCGGTGGCTAGCAGGGCGGCGCAAAGCGGCGGCGGCTAGCGCTGCGGCGGACGGCGGTGGAGGCTGGCAGACGGGGTCGTCGGAGAAACAAAAAAACGGGTGGCGGCGGCTGAGTGGCCGTCGGCGTCGGATCGTGAGAGGGAGGGAGAGGGGCCGAAAATCTCACTGAGGTGGATTAGGGTTTCGCCTCCCTTATCAGTTTTATTTATAACTGATTTTGTTTCTGTTTGACCCCTTCGACTAATTTTAATTCTTAATCGAACCATTTAATTTTCACAGTTAACCTTTAACTCTTCAAATGTTTGTCGCTAGCCAAAATATTAGTCAGACTAATAATCCGTCAATCCTTGTCCATGACGTTAATATTATTTAACGTTTTTGTCGCTTAATTAATCTCAAAGATTAATAGTGATTCATGTAATTAATTATGTATTCATTAAACTATTTAATAAACGCATAATTAATTTTTCTGTGAATTTGCCGGTTATTAAGTAAGCGGGCTTAAATACCCGTTGCCTCCGGTGTAACTCTTACGGGTCTTAACCGGGTCGGGTACTTGATTTAGTCGGGTCTGGACATCTAAATCCAACAGGTTCTACTTAAATGAATCGGCTTTCGCGTTGGTTACTTGCCTATCACTTAAGCATTATGAACAAGATAAGGGTATGTGCATAAAGTGATGTATCACATCAGCGTTGGCCAGAAATGACACACCATAAGCTTTATGTACAAGTTAGTTTCGTTGAATACATGTGCAACTCATCAGCGTTGGCCAGAAAAGAAACACTTGTATACGAAAGGCGAATGCTTAATTCTTAGTTGATAATCATTGCAAAAACAACGAATCAGCGTTGGCCAGAATCGAGGTTTTAAAGATGTTATCAATTTAAGCAAATAAATTAGTTTAATTTAAAATAAGTTAACTAGTATTAGAAATAATTTTGACATTGATTAAGGTAGCAAATCAGCGTTGGCCAGAATTACTACATGTCAATAACTAATACAAGTTAATAAATTAATCTAATTTGATTTTAAATCAGTGATAATAAGTTTACTTGTGAGAAGAAGTTAAATGACATTATGTAGGTAACAAATCAGCGTTGGCCAGAATTGGAACCTTTTAGATGTCTGTTATTAACTATGAATTACACAAGTTAATTAGTTATCTGATTTAAATTGGTGTTAGGTTTTGTAAAACGTAAGTTTGTAAGGTTTTAAACAAAACTAAATTTAATGTTAAGCCCCAAATTAAATTTTCTGAGGGTATCCGGTCGAAAAGAAGGGAATCCGATCGTAAAGAGGGGTTTCCGATCGAAAAGAGGAACCCGATCGTAAAGGGATACCCGATTGAAAAGCGGGTATCCGATCGGAAAGCCGGAATCCGATCGCGAAGGGATACCCGATCGAAAAGCGGGTATCCGATCGGAAAGTAGTCGATCGAAAAGGGGTGTTGGATCGAGAAGTAGACTTTTCGATCGGATAGAAAAGCCGGTCGAAAAACCATATGGCCCGATCGAAAAGCCGATCGAAAAATCCATCGAAAAGCCGGTCGAAAAGTCCATCGAACAGTCAATCGAAAAGCAGGTTTTCGATCAAAAAGTGGACTTTTCGATCGGATCGAAAAGTGGAATGGTCCGATCGAGAAGTCGATCGCGAAGCCATATGATCGGAAAGTAAGCTTTTCAATCGAAGAGCAGGGTCTAAGCCACATGATTCGATCGAAAAGCTAATAAAAAAGGACCGGTAGAAAAGCCGGTAGTAAAGCCGGTAGAAAAGCCGGTAGAAAAGCCGGTAGGAAAGCCGGTAGGAAAGCCGGTAGAAAAGCCGGTAGTAAAGCCGGTAGTAAAGCCGGTAGTAAAGCCGGTAGTAAAGCCGGTAGTAAAGCCGGTAGTAAAGCCGGTAGAAAAGCCGGTAGGAAAGCCGGTAGGAAAGCCGGTAGAAAAGTCGGTAGTAAAGCCGGTAGTAAAGCCGGTAGTAAAGCCGGTAGTAAAGCCGGTAGTAAAGCCGGTAGAAAAGCCGGTAGTAAAGTGGACTTTTCTATCGGATCGAAAAGTGGACTTTTCTATCGGATCGAAAAGTGACTTTTCGATCGAGAATTGGTATCTCGATCGAAAAGACAATAACCTCTCGAAATCAGTGAGGGTTTGATTTTAAAACCGATTTAATTTATTTGCTTAAAGACGAATTAGGGTTTCGAGATTTTTTTTTTTAGACAGAATCGAAAAACCCATATTGATTTCGAGATTAGGGTTTCTTAACGAATTCAGATTAATGATTCGATTGAGCAACATACGCTCTGATACCACATGTTGATCGAATCCTGAATCGTTAATATAATAAACAGATAATAATGATAAAGATTACCTGTAAGCATCTGGTTGAGATCAGCAGTAGTTAGGTTGTCCATCCTGTGAGTAGCCTTGGTTCCCCTTTAGGGTGTATAGCTAATGATGGTGTAAGGTTTCGTGAGGGTTCACGAAACAGAGAGAGAGCCGAGAGAGATAAGAGAGAGGTCGAAAGTTTTGTGGTGGTGATTAACCTTTTAATCTCTCCCTAAGAGCCCCTATTTATAATACACCCAAGGGGAAACCCTAGCCCATCTAGAAAGGGTAATTACGTCCATCAAGTAATACCAGATAGGGTCAAATACGTAATTGATTATTTAAGATAAATGATTAAAGGACACAAGATATTTATTTATATATATACCGAAATATATTAAGATATATAAATAAATATTGTCTTACAATTTAATGACAAGGAATGCGTTTTTGTTATGCTAATAATATTTATACTTGCTCTGCTATTTTGTCCCATCCTGGCTGAGGAAAAGTTATGTGTGCGTAAAACAAAAAACACGATGATGGGGGGCAGACATACTATGTGTAATGCTTCACCAATTTACTGTGTGTTTGAACGGCATATGTGTGTGTGCGTGCGTGTGTGTGTGTGTGTGTGTGTGTGTGTGTGTGTGTTTAGGTGAAGTTCATTGTAGACACTTTCGTAAGTGAAATAACTCTTTTTTATTTTTGAAATTTTTTGAATAATGAGGAAAAAAAAGAAAAAAAATTACTCACAACTATTAGATTAAGAGATCTAATAGTGAAAAAAATGTCTTTCAGTTACACTTTTAAAAGGTGTGTACAATGAACCTTCCGATATATATAATATTAATTTCATTCGTAGCTTGAAGTGGGTTAGTAAAGTTGTTGCTCTCATAATATAATCACTTTTGTTTTTAGTGGACGTAATATGAAGATTAAGTTCTTAATCTCGACTTTAAAAGTATGATTAAATACTTTGTAACTCCTTCCTTGTTCTTTCCTATAATTACACATATATGTGGTGATCATTTTTGTCATAATTAACTTTTTGTGGTAAATGTGATAGTTGTTACCAAAATGTTATCAACACCTTTTAACCACCGAGATCAAAAAATCACTGTTTAAGCGACTTATTATGCGGACACGGAATGAGGAACATGTTAGAATTTGTCTATCTTGTCAAAAAATTAATGTCTAAGGTTGTACGAATCATGAAAACTGATCATTGTATTACACTTGATACCTTATTATGATCCAACATTACTTGAAATTTAGTATCAATACTAAAATAAGACATTGATGGTTATAAGGTTTCACATGGCCATGATAAGGTCACTATTACCTTAAACACTCAAGGTTGTTGGTTATAATTATTTAGTTCTACTTACGTGAATTGAAATCTTTATAACTTATAACTAAATGATTTATGATTCACATTCTTTGTTATCATATAGGATAGGTGAGAACTAACAATGAGAATACACGTGTTAAGGGAATAAACAACGTGCCACTAGGAGTTCTAACTTACCAAAACTCAAACATATTAGTGGCTCTGATCCCACAATGAAATATCTAGGCATAAATCATTTTATCATTTACAAAATGATTATTTACTCTTGTAGTTAATTACGGAAGAACATATTTCTCACCTAAACTTTTAAGGACGAAGTTGAAAATCAACTTGACCATTAAATGAAAGTTGTGAGATTTGATATAAAAGATGAAATACTAAGATTGACATACAAATATTGGTAATGCTCATAGTCCATTAGTAAGGACCATAGTAGTGTGAACTAGTAAACCATGTCTGGTACTTATCACTAGCATCTTAGATGATACAAGTATACTTATAGACGTGATAATAAGCATGTCATCTAAAGTCTTACATCTCTCCCTATGGATCAACTCTAAAACGACAACAACTCATATATTAAACAAGGTTACTTAATCTGTCCCTAAAATTCATTATGAAATCTGGACAGGAAGGAAACTAAAAATAAAACATATGATTAGTTAGCCAAACCTTAAAAATCCTTAACGTAAGAAACTTGCCATGAAATCCAATGTCGTTTCCTTATTAGATTCTCTTAATCTTCATCAGTCACACATGTGACTAACACTAATCATGCTAAGTTTCTAAGGAATTCTATGATCAGTAGGAGCACTAAAGGTCCTTATACACGACTTGCCTAAAGTACAAGAGGCGGGGGGTGGGGGGGGGGGGGGGAGACAAAGTTAAATTTAAACTTTGAATTTAACTCTGAAAACACCTCTTGTACACCGCACTACGATAACACTACACCACTTCCTCACACTTAGAAAATAATATCAGCCCTAATATACCTGACTTAAATGTTAAAAGAAGAAATCTATGAAACTATATTTACTTCAACCCATTAGATCCAGCTTAGTAGGACATCAAGGCATGAATTGCCTATCAATATTGATGATTATGTAACCTACCTTAATAAATCTTATATGGCTATTCGAAAGATTACTGATCATATCTCTTATACTAAAGCCCTTAATGGTGATCAATCTTATGATGGAATAAAATTCTCATTAATTAGCTTAACTCCCTAAATCCCAATGACGTTAGAAGTTTAGTTTTTCATAACTAGACTGAAATCCAAAAGGAGAAGTTGGACGTTATAAAACATGGTTGGTTTCTAAAGGCTATACTTAAATAAGAGTGACACATAATGGACTTCAAAATATCTTTCTCTAATACTCACTCAACATAAAGGCATGTTCCTAAAATTGACTGAAGGTTCTTATCCTGAAAGTTAAGAGAACTCAGTCTTTAAGATGAGTAAACCCATATAAAGGGTTAAACCAAGCAAACTTACAAGTGAAGCTTAAAGTTTGATGAAATTATACATGTAATAATTCTTCATCAAGAATAAGTGGATTTATGAACCTACCTTAAGATGAGTGGAAGCAACTAATATAGTATGTTCCCTTATATACACTTTTGTATGGAAGTGTTAATTTAGTTTTGTTGCAGAGTCAAGCGGCTTATTCTCGCATAATTTTGATATTAAAATCTTGGAGGTGCTTATATAATAAGCATCGAGATACACCAAGATCAACCAAACGTGAAATTAGTTAGTTTCATAAGGCTTAAACATGTGTTCATACATTAGAACGTGCAACATTACTCTTAGTCTGTAACTCTAAAGGAGATTAATAATGTATGTTCGTATAAGTAAATGAGATTTATATCTTATGCTTCATTAGTTTGAAGCCTTATGTATGTTCAAGCCTGTACTCGTTTAGACATTGTCTACGTTTAGAATGATGTAAATACATTTCTAGTTTAGTTCATTATAAAAGCATCTAAGATGGCATTCAAATATCTATAAGAAATTTAAGACTATAATTTGAACTATAGACAAGTGAGAAACATAAAAGTGGTTGATTGTTTCTTATTTTTGACTTTGTTGTAATCAAGTGACTCAAAATGTCAACTTTGGGGTATATTCTTATAAAGGAATCATAAGAAGTTAATAACAACAGCCTAAGTTATTATAACGTGATATTTGCCACTAAATGTTGTTGGCAAATTTATCAGTAGACTCATAATTCAGTAACTCCAATATAACATCTTGAAGACTCATCATGATAAAGTCAGCAACCATAATTTCTTAAACATTAACAGTTTGAGCGGAGCTACATTAAATTTTCGATACAAGATTATTGTTCATTAAAGAACAAGTAGAGGAAACTAAGTCCTTGTATTGAAAACATTCATGATATGCTTAAGGATCCTATAACGTAAGGACTATCCTCATTAGTCTTTTCTAGGAGCTCATAACAAAGACGAAGTTTACTAATGACCAATCATATCATACTATGAATGATTAATTATTAATTTTGTCCTGGTTCGTTTTGATTTGTTTTGTCTCTAAATATGTTACGCATGCCTAATGGGACATATAAACAGTTTATGTACAAATCAACGTTAAGGGCTTAATTGTCAATTGATCCTAAATCTAAGTTTAGTTTTAAATTTGGGATTATAGTATGATTAATTAGGGTCTTGAGTTGGATAATCAATTATATGACTGTATTTATCGGCTACAGTTTTGGTTTAAGACTGATATGATCAGTATTAACTTCTTATCAAACTTATCTAATAATTCATTATAAACGATGACTAGGCCAAGTGGGAGAATGTTAGACTTTGTCTATCTTGTGGCCCAAGTCACCATTATACTTACATGATCATTAACCTAAATAACTCCCTAAGTTTCCTAATTAGTATTTAATTGATTGACGTAATTGCCCTTAGTAGAAGTAATTAGGGTTTCCCCTTGGGTGTATATATATAGAGATACTAGGGAGAGAATAAACACCACCATAATCACCATCACATAAATCGATGGTCTCTATCTCCCTCTCTAGAATCTGCGGGTCTTCCACCTTAGTCATCCTAAACCGGGACTCGCTCAGTGGCTTCATGGAATCCTTAAACATGACTGCAGATGTTGTGATATCAGGTAATCTTTACGTTTATGTCATGTTTTATTATCATGTTAGAGTAATCGTCCAACAGAACATTTTCACAACGCGAATAATTCTCTGGATCAAGTTGTGGAGGAAGCAAAGCTTTTGGGCCATCTCTGGATTGCCAACAGAGATAAAAAGGAGAAGGATGGAGTAGAACAACTGGAGAGAATTTGAAATTACTTGAGTTTTGTGTTGTGTTTGGGTTATTTTGCTTTATTATTTGGTGTTTTGTCGATGCTTGTTCTATGTAGTCTGTTGTCGTTTTTTCAGTATTTAGTATCTTGCTAGCCCTTCAATAATTTTTTCTTGCTTTGTCGTCCAAAAGAAAAGTGACTTACGGTAGAAAAACAATGGATGAAGATTCGAACCTGTGGATTCTTTTAGAGAGGAGGTGTTTGCCACTGCACCATTCGTTAAATGTTTTTTATACGTATTAAATTAGTGTGTTAATAAACCGTTAAAACTGAACAAACCATCCAAGCTAAAGAAAGTAGCTTGGTTTTTGTTTAAAATAAGAGGCATATTTAATATATAACACTAAAAAGAATTAGGGTGTTAATATATCGTCATGTTTAATTACCATGTGGGAATGAAATAAATTATTGTTTCGCATTGTTTGATAGTTAGTAAAAACGAAGTAATCGAATATAACTTACAAATATTTTCTTTTAAAATTAACATATTTTTTTATATTTATATTTTCTAATGTTTAAACTTTTAGTTTTATATTAAATAATTTAATTTATATAATTTATTTTAGTTGTTTTTTTTTATTTTCTAATTTAATTTTCTCTTTATTATTTGTTTGTTTTTATTTATTGTTTTATTTTTATTTTATATTAATTTTATTATTGTTTTATTTTTATTTTATATTAATTTTATTATTGTTTTTCATTTTTTTATTTATGTTTTTATTTTTATATTTTTTTCTTTTTCCCATAAATTTTTAAGAAGAAATCTAATTGGAAAAAAACTTTCATTCCATTCCTTGAATGAATAAAAAAACACATCTCCCCCATGGAATGAAAATCTAAAAAAATGGAAGGAATCACATTCCTTATGCAATGGTCCATTCTATTTCAATGTGCTACTAAACATGTCATTTTTCATTCCGATGTAATGACTCGTTCCATTCCACCCTCCATTCCTGCATACCAAACGCTACCTAAGTTTTATTAAAGTTTGGTTTATTTTGGGAAGGAGGTTTAAGTTTTCTTGGCGGGTAAGTTTAGATAATTCTATATATAGGGATTAGATTATTGTAATTTATTCATTACTTCTTCTTTGTAAGTTCATTTTATTAGTAAAAAAGGGTCGTGGTTTGTCCCCCCCCCCCCCCATGATCATTGTGTTCGAGAGTTTGTGAGCTGAAAGATCCGGTTATTTAACCGTCTGGGCCAATAATTAGCATCAGAGCCTTAGACTCATGCCATGATTTTGCGAAGCAGAAAGAAGATGAAAGCCAAAGAGATTCGTGATCAAGAAAGAAGCCCGTTTCAGTTACGACGAAAAATATGCGACTAGAATTTTGGATTAGCGATGAGATCAAAGATCAGTGACAAGATTCTGGTTTAGCGACGACATAGGATCAACGACTTGATTAAATATCAGCGGCCAAATAATTGCAAATCAGTGACCATAATTAGCAACCAGGATTTTTCCGTGACCATAATATTCAAGAAAAGAAACTGGAGATAAATCATGGTGGACAGTAAAGAAGGCAACTTAGGAACAGTAAAGGAATCAATGAGTCGATTAAATATTCAAGCGCTAAAACTGACCTAAACCAATTATGCAGCTTGGTCAGTCATGGTAAAGATTGGATTTGGTGCAAACAGTTTGCACGAAACAATTTATCCAGGAAACGGGAAGGGAGAGAAGAAAGAAGTTCATGGCTTTCGGTGTTATCTTCCAAACCCTACCAGAAGATTTTATGCTTCAGATGACAAAGTACTCGGAATCGAAGGACGTATGGAAGGTGCTAAGAGTCCGACATCTTAACATAGAAAGAACTTAGAAAGCTCATTTTCAGATGCTAAGAAGCGAGTTGGATGGATTAAAGATGGGAGAGACAAAAAGTGTTGATGAATTTGCAGCAAATCTGGATAGGGTACATACAAAGTACAAGAATTTAGGAGCATTACTTGAAGAAGAGGCCGTGGTAAGAACATTATTGACCTTTATGCCAGATTAATACTTACCCATAGTTTCTTCGATCGAGCAATTTGCAGAGATCGAGAATATGACATTCGAAGATGAGGTTGGGGGTTGAAGGAAAATGAAGAAAGAAGCAAGTCAAGAATGTGAATGCAAGTTCATCCCAAATTCAACACTTGTTCATCCAAACTAAAAATAAAGATGAAAACTACTGAGCACGCGGTGGAGGTCGTGGAACCTTCTCCGGTTAGAATTCACAACTTACACCGTAGCCACCATAGCTTACAGCGAAGACACCTCTGATTCAGAATTCATAATTTTTGGGCATACTGACGCGTAAAGTGACCCGTACATGAACCAGAAATGGGTGATTTTATTTCAAACATGCAGAAGGAAATCGAGCAATTTCAGGTCTTTCTCCAGTCTCTCCCAATCTCACAAAAACCCACTCAAATTGAACTCCAATCGAATTCAATTCTCATCAAATTCCCAATCTGAAACCCTCAATAGCTCCAATTCGGATCAGGTTATGGATCGAAATCAAAGGAACACAAGCATTCTTCACACCCTAGGTGAAGAAATCGTCAGAATCATAACCCCTGTTTCAATCTGTATGTTATCAGTGGTCATTCTAGTCTCTGTATTAGACAATGATTCGTCAATCTCTTCTTCCATCCCCACCATAGATACCTTCGGTCATCTTCTCTGACCTATCTATCTTATCGGGCCGTTGGAGAAGATGACCGGAGAAGGTTCCGGCGAACCTTTTTGGGAAACGGACTTACGGTCGTCAAGACCGGGACGTTAAGACCGTAATTACGGTCGTCAAGATCGTACGTGGTGACGTGGCAAACTATGGTTGGCTCCATGGAGCAATGGTCGTCAAGACCGTAACTACGATCGTCAAGATCGTAAATACGATCGTCAATACCATAGTTGAGTGGCTATATTAAGGAAAAAAAGTCAAGAGTCTATTTTGGTCCCAAAAATGATCAACATGACCATTCTTGTCTTTTTTCCTTTTTCAAATGGTTAACACACATCCATTCACACAATTATTCTAAATTACAATAGAGTATTCTTTTTATAGTATATTTTTCTTAAACGCTTAAATGATCTCATTTGTATATTGATGCATTCTTGATGATTAATTTCAAGCACAGGTGATTAAAACACATTGATTCATTCATTCATAATCTGTTCTTGCAGTTTGAACAATATTTAGATTTAATTATTTGTTTAATCCAAATTAATTAGGGAAAATGGATTTAAATAATTCCAGCTTTTAAGAGTTGGCCGATAATAATACAACTTTCAATAATCACTCATAGTGGTCCCAACTTTCATCTCATTTACCAATAGGGTCCCGTCGTTAAAAAATTTAACACCCTAAAGTTTTTGATCCATTTTTTCAACCCTAATCTTTGATTCACCATAACTTCTTCAAATCTTGTTGAAAGTTCAATCAGTAAGTTGCTATGAACTCGTGACGAAAAATCAAATCTATAGCAACAAGAATCATGAAAACCACTAAGAATTGGTCAATCCACCATTGTTGAAGTTTCATGAAAAATATGAAGTGAAATTTGAAATCCGATCAAGACTCCATGAAAATCAATTTTGTAACTTGTTGTAGATTTGTGAGAACATGCCAAACCTACTGGAATCGATCAATATCACAAAGACAATGGAATTGATGTTCAATTTTCTTTTATCAAAAGTCATGAAAAGTCATAACTTTGATGCTCTTGCTCATCTTCATAACCTGTTTAAAACCTAAACAATATGGATCTAGTTTTGTTCGATTTTTCTACACGAGTTCATAGCAACTTACGGATTGAATTTCATCAAGATTTGAAGATGTATGGTGGATTAAAAATTGGGATTGAAAAGAATGGATCAAAAACTTAACGGTGTTAAGTTTGTTTTTTAACACTAGGACCACTATTGGTAAATATGATGAAAATAAAGACCAATAGAAATTATTATTAAATTAAAGTGAGATTATTGTCGATCAACCATAAAAGATTAAAATTATTTAAATCCAATTTTCTTTTAATTAATTAGTCAATTGTGTAATAATATAGAGTAACTATAAAAATTCCACATCCATTTAAGTTAATGGCGACTATTATTAACTACAGGAATTTTGTACAACAACCGGCAGTGCTTAAGGTAAGCCATCATTAAACTCTTTATCACTTCATAGATAATTCTATGTAGCACTTATCCCTATATATAATGGGTTTTATGAATTATTGTTTCTAGGAATTTTGCGCTTTTACGTTTCAAAAAATAAGTTCTTATAAAAATAAACCACTTAAGAGAACAAAAAACATGTGAAAGCCCGCTTACGGACCAAATCTTTTAAACGTAAACAAACATCTTCTTGCATGAATACTTAATACCACTGGATTTGATAAAGGAAAGGAAAACAAGTCCAAAGTCACTATACGACTTAAAACAAGCTAGCTTCTTGAAACTGATACCAAAAATTCACCTAAGCTCTTCTTGAACTCGGTTTCAAACAATCAATGGTAGATGATCATTCTCTTTTCATCTAATAAGAAATGAACATTTTCGTTGCTGCAACATATATGGATGATGTAATCGTAATTGGAGATAATTCCTCTAAGATCAACGATACAAAAGAATACCTCGACAAAAGGTTCAACATCAAAGACCTTGGAAATTTAAAGTACTTCTTAGGCATAGAAGTAGCAAGGATGATGGAGGGTCTAGTCCTCAGCCAACGAAAATATACACTTGACATATTAAAAGATATTGGAGCCCTAGGGTCTCGTCCGAGTGCGTTATCCATGGAGCAAAACCTGAAGTTAGAAAAGATGATGAAAACACAAGAGTTAATGCACGCCAGTATAGACGGCTTGTTGGAAGATTACTGTATTTACAAGCAACATGATCAAATCTCGTTTATTCGGTATGTCTTAAGCCCATTTGTATTAGACCCACGACAAAGTCACATGGAGATGGCTGCGAGAATTCTAATCTATCTATAGGCGACACCAGAACATGGAATTTTGTTGCCAAACGACGATGGTACAAACCTCACGGCTTATTGTTATTCGGATTGGCTCGGATGTCCTAACACAAGATGGTCAAGGACCGGCTATTTATTACTATTAGGAGGAGCCCCGTTCTCATGGATGTCCAAGAAGCAGTCAGTGATTTTTCATTCTTCAGCCGGAGCAGGATATCGTTATATGACCACCACTCTTAGTGTGTTTTTGTGGATTCGTTGGTTATTGAGTGAGCTTACACTAACCCAAAATCAAGTGACATCTCTTTTGTGACAACCATGCGGCTAGACATAATATTGCAAACAAACTCCCCTGACCTACACTCGGTTAACCGAATCTCCTATTTATTTACCTTTTTCTGTTTGATTGTATAAGAGGGGTTGGTGTTCCACGTGAACGTGAGCTATATCACCCACTCAGAACCCCTGCCTCTATATGAAGCTAATAGATATATATGGAGAGGATCATTTGAGAACCAATTTGGTTTGAGAACTAAAAAGAACTAATTTGAGCCACATGTTTATTACATGTATCCCCCCTCCCATGAATTGTAGTGGTCCCCCCCCCCCCCCTGAAATTTGTGGTTGAGATTTAGTTCTCAAAAGTTTTCAAAATAAAAAAGTTCTCATTTGAACCTAACCCTAGATATATATGTTAATTAAGTAGATATTGTGCGGTGGGTAATAGAGAATAATCTGTGTTCACTTGTGATTGATGCCGTAATTGACCAAATGTGCTACACTAACACTAAGTGAAATTTTGTAGGGTTTGGTCAGCATATCATTGAGATTTATAATGTGCCTCTTGACTTTTTTTCTTTTATTTTTAATTTATAACTAGTGCTCTTCGTTTGATTATTCTCTTTGACCCATCTTATTATTATTATTATTATTTTAATGAACGGCAATTTTGGACCGATCTTATAGATCTCCATTCTAACTTTGCTACATTTTTCATAGTTGATAGTTGATCATTCTTTTTTTTTCTTTTTTCATACAGTAAAACTATTATCAATACAAAAGTGTAAAAATATAATTCCAGTGCCGTGAATGACTTGCCTGGAACCATTGAGGTTGACTTATACACCGGTCTCTATTGTTTACCAAATTAACAACCCCCTAAAAGCAATTGATGATATCCTCTTGATGAGTGTAATCTGCCCTGTTATGTAATGCTTTTGCTGAAATTTTTTAGAGATTTTTTTCTTTCACTAAGTTGTGAAATGGGTTGTTCACTAAGTTGTGAAAAATAAGTTTTTTTCACTAAGTCCGAAATTTTGTGCGAAAAATATATAGTTAAAAATGAAAAATGAGTTTTTTTTCCACTAAGGTGTGGTCTTAAATGTTAACACATGTCACGTCATTGCTGACTGGACTTTAACACCACACAACATAAATGACGTATACGTCATGTGGTGTGGTGTGGTGTGGTGAGGTGTAAATATGTGAGTGGATGGTTTTCAAAAGCTTTTGGTTTTTAGTGGTTTGGCGGCGTGAAGAATATAGCACTGTTGGTTTGGCGCAAGCATTTGGTGAAGGACGGCACATGTGTGGGCTGGGTTTGGCGCCGCCATCTATTGCCACATAGGCTTTAACGCCGTTGACTGGGGTGTATACCCCTTGCCCTAAGTTTGAAATTTTGAACGAAAGTATATAGTGAAAACTGAGTTTTTTCCACTAAGTTGGGAAAATGAGTTTTTCACCAATTTTGAAGTTTAAACGAAAAAAAAAACTATATATAATTGTAGTTAATATGTGTGTTAATTTCTTATACACGACTATTTATATTATATCACCAACTATTCTGCTAAATTCTTTACGCTTAAATATCATTAAAACAAAACTTGTTATTAAAAAGATAAAGACAAAAAAGTAATTTTATTGTTTCACAAAAGACAAAAACTAGAAAAAAACTACATTTACTATTCACATGCACTTGATTTTATATATAGAGAGATTTAAATAAGAAGTTTGTTTTGAGTAAGAAGGATATGAAGAAATTCAGTCATTGGATCTTAATCTAATAAAAAATAAATGAGGGTTATTTTAGTCTTAGCAATCTTTGTTGGTTTTTTATCTACTTCCCTCTTTTTTTTAAACATTCATAACTTTCACATACGGTATTTTTTAAAAAAAAAGTACACCATAAAAACGAGTGTTTTTTATCTTTAAAACGCGTATAATGTTGCTATATAGAAAATAAAAAGAAAAATTACTATTTCGATTTTTGACATAATATTCAGATCATTGTGTCAAAAATGTTCAGATTATTGTGTCATTGTGTCAAAATTATATATAGTGTTGCTATATATAAAATTTTAAAAAGTACTCTTTTACACCATATGACACAATAATCTGAACATGTGACTCAATATGATAGAATGATTTGAACGTTTTTTACATAATATGACACAATGATCTTAACATTTTGATACAATGACACAATGATCTGAACATTTTGACACAATGATCTGAACATTTTGACACAATGATCTGAACATTTATATATAATCGTAAGAGTAAAAAAACTAATTTTATATATAATAACACTGTACGCATTTTAAAGATAAAAACACTTGTTTTATGGTGTAATATAAAAAAATTAATGTTGTATCTAAGAGTTATGAATGTTTAAAAAATAAGGGAATTGATAAAATGTCAAAAGTGCCCTTCCATCCATTGTTTTTTTTTAGTTTTCTCTTTAATTCTATACATGAAAACTTTGGGCCATAAAACTTAAAAAAATTAGATTTACTATTCGTACACACTTGATTTTAAATATATATAAAATTCATGAAGCTAAAGATTAATTTGAGATGCCAATCAACTTACACTTATATGTCGCTTTAGCTTTATTTGAAAAAACACTTAAAATCCTTATATTGTATACTTTAAGATTATCTTGCATTATGAATTCACATTGTTTTATTTTTTCTTTCTCTTATAACTTTTAAAATTATAAAATCCTGATAGCATCGTTACGACTTGCGTATTCTTATATACGTTTAGATGTAAACTTTCTTCAAAATGGAGTTTATATGATAATATACAAGTCATCAAAAAGTTGTTTCAAGGTTTTGTTGCTTATAGATTTTTTTTCTCTTTAATTTATAAGTGTTTCTACTTGAATTGTTTTCACAAGGTGAATATTAATGTACAAGTCCTCAAAATCCACTTCTCCTTGCATACTTAATCACATTAATGGCACCATAAACATAACAAATGTGAGTAAAGTTGCAAGGTTAATTAAGAAAGGAGCAATGTTCGACCTGAGAAAACCTAGAATGATCGAAGTTGTTTTCTTTCTTTTCTTGTAATTGGAAAGAAATGAGCCCATGGTCATGGCTTGGTCAAAAGTTGGCCAGACCTTCAACTACTTCTTGCGACCAAAGCACCAAACAAATTCCCTCTTTCTTACCCTTTTCCATACTTTTTTCTTCTCTGTCACCCACACTATGCACATTTACACAATTGATCCCTGGTTTAGGTTGTAGAAATTTTGAGTAACTTGGAAACATCAAATTTTATACTAAAGTATTTGTAAATCAAAATTGTGTTCATCTTTTTACAAAGTTGATGATGTAGGTATGATCACGAACTTGGTCAGGCAAAGTGTATGGTCAAGACAAGTACGAAAATAAATAAAGATTAAATTTTAATACAAGTTTACAACTTAATGAAATAAAGTACAAATGGAACAATACGAATAAATAGTTAGATGAAGTTGACGACAATGATTATATAAAAACAAATGGGTGGCTTAGGATTCGTGTTAAGATATGTGTCTCTTAAAACAATTTTTGGGTCTTCCAAGAGAATCATTTGTTTTTCAAATTATAATAGCTAAAGCTGTTTTGTATAGCCGAGGAGGACTCTAGCACCCAAAATTTACCTTACACACTTGAAGAATATAAGATGAAGCATAAATATTTTGAGAGAATCCTTAAGAGTTTAGAGGGAATAAGCAATATGTTGCTTGGTTGGATTTCCTTAACACACGAGGCTTCTGTTAATAGTGTGGAATCGAAGTTAAAACACCAAAAATATTGATAAATTGAGTCAAATGCATTAAACGTCTTCAATGCACTATTTTCAGTTTCTTAGACTAAAAGCGAGTGTTCCAAGTTTAGATTATAGTGAAAAAATGAAATAGTTCCAATTGTGTAACAACAGAAGGCTTCTGGATTGTTTTAGTGGTTGTGGTCTAGACACGCACTCTCACATGCACTATAGACACATTCGTACCAGTCGTCGCACCACACGCAAAGGTCATCGAGACCCACAAATCGCAATCTGTATCCACACACCCGACCAATGTCTTCATGCCAAGATGTAAACCCATAAGCAATTTGCGTCAACTAACAACGTACACGCTACTGATCCACATCCCACGTATAATTATGGTGCTTCACACCCTTCGGATCCCACTAGCGTGTCCTACTAAATGAAACAATATTAGAAGGAAACCTTAATTTAAATATCATTTCAAGTTCCATCTCACAACCAATGTATCAATCTTTTTCTTTCAAATTTATAGCCACCTAACACCCACAATACATGAACCATCTAGCCACCTTAACCCTCACTCTCTCTATTCCCGGTCACGAGACAAGCCCCAAACCCGTAACCCACTTCAGAAACCCTAAACACTCCACTTTCACCACCTATATAACAAACACTTAATAGATTCATCACATTCTTACCAAAACCCTAGCACACAAACACTTTCTCTCTCACTAGAACTCATATGTCACCCACTCTCTCTCTCTATCTCTAGTTTCTCCACTATATCATCACTTACTTGAAGATTTCTTGTTCAAGAACATCAAACCTCAAGTTCAAGATCGTAGATTTAGCTAGGGCTGTTCATGAGCCGAGCCAAGCCAGGGCTGGATCGGGCTCGGCTCGAATTATAAACCGAACTGGCTCGGCTCGGCTCGAATTCTAAACCGAGCTAAAATTTTGAGCTCGAGCTCGGCTCGGTTTCAAACCGAGCCAGCTCGGCTCAGCTTGGTTTTGGCTCGGTTTTAAAAAAGAGATCGTAGGCAAAACATTAAAGTAAAATGGTTTAACAATCATTCTATGGTTTATAAAAGGCATGTCCAACACATACACGACACAAGTACAAAATACACCACAAATCAAATACAACATGGTAGCAACTACAAGATAAATGTTCAAAGCGGAGATTGAGAAAGACCAAACCGTAAGGATTTAAGGATTTATGGCGTATACTTATATCGTATCAGGGATTTAGGCTAAAAACATGAGTTATTTTGTTTGGACTCTCTGTAAAATGGGCTTGTACATATTTTAATATTGTATGTAAAATATAAATCAAGGTAAATAAAATCGAGCCAAAACCGAGCGAACTAATGAGCCAAAACCGAGCGAGCTACGAGCCAAGCCACCCTTGGCTCGTGCTCAGCTCATTTACAAACCGAGTTGGCTCGGCTCGGCTCGGTTACAAACCGAGCCACCTTCGAGCGAGCTACAAGAAACTAGATATTTAGTGGCGACAGAATGTCGCCGCTAATAATCCCCTATGTCGCCGCTATAAACTGGCCGCTAATACTGATACGTCGCCGGTAAAAAGTCGCCGCTATTGATAGAGTCGCCGCTATTGACCTTTAGCGGCGACACGTCGCCACTATTTCCTATTTATACAAAATACGTATTTCCCCTGTATTTTGTACTTTTTCCCTGTACTATACTATATACATTTTCTGTTTGTCAACCACATGCACAATTAATGCTGCAAATACCAACAATAGATACATACTTCCGCAAATGTTAAGTTTGAGAACACAATCAAGTTTCACATACTACCGTTAGTTTACGACCGTTCCTAAAAGTTTTTACAATTCACTAATAAACAAAAAACTAGATGCATAGGTGGGAAATTCCTTCATTCACTATCGTTGTCGTTTTCATTTCCCTCGTCGTTTTCATTTCCCTCGTTGTCTTCTCCGCCGCCTAAATTTTGGGTTCCAATGTTGAAGCCCGTAACTTGTGAGAGTTGAGCTAGAAATACCGGATTTTGAACTAAATTTGTAATTTGTTCCTACAAAAAAACACAAACATAATGGGTCATGTTACAAAACATACAAATACTAACATCATAAGTTCATAACTACTTGCAAATATTTACCAATTCTAGTACTAACATTTACCAAACTAATACAATACATATACAAGCATACAATATTCGTGTCAAACAGATCCTTTTACATACATAAATATGCAAACATACAAGTTTTGGGCCTACTTACTAACTTTACATATCTACATATCTACTTACAAACATTTAAAATTTGTAGTACTAAAATTTACCAAACTAATACAATACATATACAAACATACAATATTCATGTCAAACGGATCATTTTACATACATACATATACAAACATACAAGTTTTGGGTCAAACGGGTCAAACTACTAACATTTAACAAATACTAACATCATTATAACCACTTACTCACTTTACATATCTCTACTTACTAACTTTACATATCTACATATCTACTTACAAACAATACATATCTACATATCTACTTACAAACAATTAACAATTCTACTAAAGTTGATCAACCTAATACCATAGATACACAAACATACAACATTCAGGTCAAACGGGTCATTTTACAAACATATAAGTTTCGGGTCAAATTACTAACATTTAACAAATACTAACATCATAACTACTTACTAACTTTACATATCTACTAACACTTTACCAATTCTACTAACATTTATCAAACTAAGACAAAAGTTAGTGTACGTTACCGGTGTGAATTGTTGGAATTGCGCCTGTTGCGACTCCTGATTAGAAGCGGGTTCAGAAATGGGTTCTTTCAAAGATGCTTTAAACCCGATCCCTCGGATCCATCCGCGCCGAGGCTTCAATACCTTTTTGAACACAGGGACTTGAGAAGAAGTGGGGGCTTGAGAAGAAGTCCCTTCAACAGGAGGTTGAGTTTGGGAACGAATCTCCTCCTCTAATTCGCGCTGTATTTTATAAAGATGATTTAATATAGATATATATATCTATAAAAAAATTATACATAAATAAATACTTACAACTGTATCGACAACTAACGGGTCAAGCGTCCCATCTTTAAGCGTATGATTCTTGATGAATGTTTGCAAACGGGTTTGAGCCTGCTTGACATACAATATTCAAGTCAAACGGGTCATTTAAATATATATATATATATGCATGTATATATCATTACATTTTTATAACTCGTGTTAGCGTATGAAGACGTCCCCCCACGGTTTGTGATTGTTTGGGATTGACGGTTTAATTTGTTAGCTGCCGATCGTTTTTTATATTTATCCGACAAAAAATGCTCAACAGTGCTGGCCCACTGATCATCCTGCATCCCTTCTGGCACGGTACGCAATGCTCTCGGGATATCATTAGCATCCCCTCCATTGCGTCTAAAAAATCTATGTGCCTCATATTTTTTATCTGAGTATCGATCTTGGTATATTCTATGAAGTGATTTTTTTATATCGATACTGTCAGGATCATTGTCAAACTGATCCAGATCGTATGATTCCTACAAAATTAAACAAAACAAGTTAGTTAAGTAAAAACGAATCAACATAGAACATATAAATTAAACTTAGAAAATCATTTACCTTAAGATCCTGGAACATGGCATTTTTTTGAGCTTGCGGTACGTTATTCCAAGAATCTTTATCAAATGCGACATTACGCCACATATACAGGGCGACGGCCCGTTTGAAATAGGATCCCGAGTCGTCAAGCACATCAAAAGTAGCATCCCGATCAAAAAGTAATGTCAAAGGCCCCCCATTTGCCTTCACCAACTTTTGAAGGCCTGTGTTTTTTGCCTTCCCTCGAGTTCTCCTCGGAGGTCGGGGCGCTGCATTTATAATTAGAAAAAAATGAGTCACGATAGTGATATAAGTAAATGAGTGTAGTAAACGTATGAATTAAAATTAAACTTACCATCCTCATAGTGGCCCCCACCTGCACCAAAGCCACCAGGAAATGGTGGATCCTGGCCAGCCCCATCACCTCCATGACCCACCACGCCGGTCATGACATACAACAACAAGTACCAGAGAGATATCATCCTGAAAAGTTAAAATATATAAGAATATGAATAAAGTTTTACATTACAACATGAAGTTACAAATAGAAATCACAACTCTACTTTCACTCACACATCTCCCCGTCAGACACTTCAGTATCACTCTCAGACCCCTCAGAAATTACGAACACTTCAGTATCACTCTCGGTTTCATCCTCGGACACTTCAACAGTCTGGTCCACTAACACTTCAATAGCCTCGTCCTGAGTAGCAGAACTGCTTGGAAAATATTGTCTGAAGTCGACAAACAAATTTATAGCAGATGAACAGTTGTTATGAACAATGTCAAGATCTTCGGTGAAGTCATGGTTAGCACTTTGTAAATTCTCATCCTCGGGCACTTCAACATTCTCGGTGCGACCAGCATTTGATGGTATATCCCATATTCTCCGATGATTGACGTGCTCGACGACCCACCGATTATTGTTTTGGTTTCCTCGAGAGGGTTCTTTGATGTAGAACACCTGTTTGGCTTGCGAAGCAAATATGAGTTGATCTTCTTTATCCCATTCCTTTGTTGTGTTGATACTAGTGATATTATTTTCAAGTCTAACATCACTTTGGGTATTGAACCACTTGCATCGAAATAGAACAGTTGAATATCCACCTGCATAATGCAGCTCAATAATCTCTTCTAATTGGCCATAATATTTTGTACCATTCACTCCCTCCACTGAGACCCCAGAGTTCTGCGTTGTGCGTCGTGCGTCACGGTCAAGTACCATAAATCTAACACCGTTGACTATACAAGCACTATAAGTTGATGCATTTATATTCGCACCCATTGAAAGAGCATACAACTCTGAGTGGAACTCTTGAGAATTTTGTATTTTCATTGAATAGACCTAACAAATATATATATATATATAAATATGTGTTATGTATGTATTACTTAGCAAATAAATAGAACAATGTGTTATATATGTATTACCTTTTCAAGAAACCACCTAGGAAATTGAGTTTTAACATCATGTTGGGGATGTTCGGATTTGAATTCACTACATTGATGAAATAAATATACAAGTAAGGAAGAGAAAAGAATACTTAAGTAGTGATTAAAGATTGAAGATAGGATCACTTACTTCATGTAGTTCCTAACTTCTTCACAGCTATCAAGGACAAACCATTCTAATTTAAGTTTTTCGCTTACAGAGAGATGTTTGATCTTTGTTGCGCTAGCCGGACGACAGAGAGACTCAAACACCCACAAATTTCTTTTTTCGACAACGACATCCTCGTTTCTATCGGGGCGATTGAACTGAGTCTGAACATCTTGAAGGTATCTCGAACAAAATGACAGAGCTTCTTCTGCAACATAACCTTCGGCTATACAACCTTCCGGCCTTGCCTTGTTTCTAACAAAACCTTTAAATCTTTTCATTAACCTTTCAACAGGATACATCCATCTCATACATATTAGGCCTCCGCGAAGCGCTTCATCAGGTAAATGCAAAACTAAATGGACCATGATGTCAAAAAAAGCTGGAGGATAGATCAACTCTAACTGGCACAAGATTGTGATATGGAATCCTTTGCTTTCTTCATATCCTCAACCAATAATGTTCTGGAGCAAAGTTGCTTAAAGAACATACAAAGATCTACTATCGGTGTATAGGTATCTTTTGCCAAAAACCCTCTAACCCCAATCGGCATCAAACGTTGTATGAGAATATGACAGTCATGAGATTTCAACCCAGTAATGTTTGTATTGTTATCTGTAACTCTAGCACTTATATTAGATCCGAACCCATCTGGCAATTTAACATCTTTTATAAACTCGCAGAAAAGTTTTCGATCACTGACCTTTAATGAATATTTTGGGTGGGGCTTTTCAAACTTGCCACGAGCGTTTTTTTTCAACCACAATGTCTTTCGAATGTTTAGCCTTTTCAAGTCTTCACGTGCATCTGTCGTGTCTTTGCTTTTATCGTTCATTAGAAAAGTACCCAACAAACTATCGCACACATTTTTCTCGATATGCATTACATCTAAGTTGTGCTTCAGCTGTAGAGAAGACCAGTACTCAAGTTCATAAAATATGCTTCGTTTCTTCCAGTTGTTCATGTCTAACTCCTTCTTGTTGGGCTTTTCCTTAACACCTCCAAAAAGGGGATGCTTGCCCGGTAGTTTATGGACAAGACGATCGAGTTGAGCTTGTATGTCTGCCTCACTAAATTGTCTAGGAGGGTCTCTTAACTCCACTTCTCCATTAAATTCCAAATTTGTTCTCCATGGGTCATCAACACCTAGGAACCGACGATGACCGAGATATACGCATTTATGTTTTACACGTATTGATGAAGTGTCTTCGTTGCAAATCGGGCATGCTTTGTAGCCCTGTCCGCTCCAACCCGATAAGCTACTACTGGCTGGAAAGTCATTTATGGTCCATAACAATGTTGCCTTCATTGTGAAGAATGTGTTTGTGGCTGCATCTTTAGTACGTACGCCATAATGCCACAAATGCTTAAGCTCATCCACTAAGGGCCTAAGAAAAACGTCCATGTCCTTCCCAGGTGATTTAGGACCAGGAATCAACAAGGACAACATGAATGATGAGTCTTTCATGCATAGCCATGGAGGGAGGTTGTATGTAGTGAGTACAACCGGCCACATGCTATAGGCCGTACTCATATTACCAAATGGATTAAAACCGTCAGCTGCAAGCCCAAGCCGAACATTTCGAGGTTCCTTAGAGAAGTTAGGGTACTTTACATCAAATTCTTTCCATGAAGATCCATCAACAGGATGACGCATCGTACCCTCTTCTGATCGCCCAGTACTGTGCCAGATCATATCTTCTGCAGTGTGCCTTGAACAATACAAACGTCGTAGTCTAGGGGTCAAAGGGAAGTATTTTAACACCTTCTTAGCTACCTTCTTGCCCTTTTTGTTCGTATCGACCCACCGACTCTCATTACAAACAGGACAATTCTGCAACGACTCGTGTTCTTTCCAGAAGAGAGCACAATCATTTTTACACACATGTATCGACTCATATCCCATCCCAATCTTCTTTAATGTCTTTTTGGCTACGTAATGTGAAGCGGGAATCCTGTTTCCTTCCGGATATGAAGATCGCATTAAATCAAGAATCTCATCAAATAAACTATTTGTCATTTTATGTTTCACCTTGATATGCATAAGCTTTGCTAAAAAGTCAAGGGAAGAAAACTTAGTACAGCCCGGATATAATTCTGATTGGAGTTCCTTTAATAGGTCGTCAAAATCATCACCGGCCTCGCTACTCTGTGTATCCGAGTTCCCTTCTTCGATGTTGGTATCCACTTGCATAAGATCTTCGAGAGCGTCGCCCATATTGTTTTCCGACGCAACGTCATCTACATCTACAACTTGAGGAACAGAATTTTCACCGTGATAGTTCCAAACCTTGTACATCGACCAAAAACCCAATCCAAACAAATGATTCTTCACTTTTCGCAAGGGAAACCTGAGCGAATTCTTACATTTGTTACATGGACAAAAAACATTTCCTCTTTTGTCGATAACACCTTTGCACAACTCGAGAAAAGAATTAAGTCCATCATTATACTCCGTTGAACTACGGTTTGGATTGTTAAGCCAGCTCTTATCGACAACCATGCTATAACTAAAAAGAATGGAAACACGCAACCTAAAACCATATAATGCACAAACCATTTGAAGATAATTAATATATGTATTTTAATTCAAGCTAATATCGAAAATACTCAAAATCAATAAGTCCCAAACCCAACAATTTAAAATCAATAAGTCCCAAACCCATCATTATACTCCGTTGAACTACGGTTTGGATTGTTAAGCCAGCTCTTATTGACAACCATGCTATAACTAAAAAGAATGGAAACACGCAACCTAAAACCATATAATGCACAAACCATTTGAAGATAATTAATATATGTATTTTACACACGTTTACTACATAGGAAACAATTTAAAAAAAACAAATAAATAATCTAAGAATGGCACATAATCCATCCAGTAAAGCAAATTAAAAATGTACATATACATAGATATAAGAGAGACAACTTCTTTTTGTATAAAGTTCATTTGATTGTACATAAAACAAGCCACAAATACATGATGCAGGTAACTCGGCTTTCGAGACCTAGACGTATAGTGCACATAACACTAAGTTGAATAAACAAACAACATTTCATTTTCTGCAAATCAAGCCTCAAGTCTACAATTTATCACCCTTCTCGTTTCCAACATCATCTATACTCGTCTGTCTTTTAGACTATCAATATATTCGCAGCAATTTATCGCATATTACATTCTCAAAGTACTAATTTAAGCTAACTCGACTTCAGATTCAATTACTTCACAATATTAAATAAGTACAAAAACAATTTTGTGCATTTATGACTTGTCATACACACATCTCATAGCCAAGATCAAAACATTGCAGATTGTTTGGTTTAGATGATCGAACGGTTACACAATCGCAAACCCAACAAATTAAACATCACAAACCCAACAACTTAAACACATTGCACATTGCAGATCGTTTCCTTCTCAATATCTAAAGCAATCGAGCTTCAAATCGGAATTCACAAACCTGGAAAGAAGGCAGTCTCGTGGAGGTGAACGGCGGTCAAGTGGAGGACGCTGTGGAGGTGAACGGTGGACGACGGTGTGGAGGTGAACGGCGGACTACGGTGTGGAGGTGAACGGCGGATGAGAAAATCGCCTAGGGCAGCGCTGCTGTGTAAAATTGGGGGTTGTGAAGAGGCTAGCGGCGCTGGAGGGAAAATAACCCGCTAAAAAGATTTAGGGTTATTAGCGGCGACATGTCGCCGCTAATAGGTCGCCGGTATTGCTCCCAGTACGATTCATCCCTAACCATCCGATCTTGTCTTGCTTGGACGGTCAGATATTGATGAGAAACCAACACGCGGATTAAAACTCAATAGCGGCGACATGTCGCCGCTAAAAAGTCGTCGCTATTGACCTGCGTCGCGGCTAATGATGTCGCCACTAATGAACCAATTTCTTGTAGTCTCCGAGCTATTTTCGAACGAGCTTCAAGCGAGCTCCGAGCCACAAGCTTTTTAAACGGCCCTAGATTTAGCCCCTTCTACACTTTATTCTCCTCGTTGTATGTTATGAGGATTATTTCCTTTTCATTTTCATTTTAAATCATTTCTTCGTTCATTTCCTAGCTTATATTCGAAATATATGTTAATCCATCTAAGTCTTGATGTTCCAAACTCAAGACCTTAAGCTTTGTAGAAAAACACTAGATTTTTTGTAACTAATTCTTATGTTCTTGAATTAGTTTTGTGGTTTAGGTCACCGTATAGTGTTTTTATGTTTAGAAATTTTATTTTGTTAAAAGTCTTGAAAAACAAACAAAATCTAATTCATGATGTGAAAATGGAGAAAAACCCTAATGTTACTTAGGTTTTTCGAAAACTTTTGCTTTGATAAGTCTACATCTTAAAAACACTTTTTTGAACAAGCGTGCGAAGGTATCTAGGCCATTGATATAAGAAATCAATGTTTTAGATTTACTCCGGATCAATTGCAAAAATAAAAAGGAAATTTTAAGCGTGAAGAGAGTTGAGGGGTAAAATTGGTATAGGACCTTTTTCAAGTCCCCCCCCCCCCCCCTAATTTTTTAAACGTCTATAATTTTTTTTATACGACATTATTTATAAAAAAAATACACCATAAAAACGAGTATTTAATTCGCTTTAATTCGAGTATAGTATTGTTATATTTTTTTTGAAGTTAAATTTTTTTTTTAGAACTCGACTATGCGTCCAGGTGACGTTTGCGTGATATGAAATAAAGCATGCGTGATTATTGTATTGGGTGGCAAAATAGTGACAATCGCCTTTTTGACACCATTTTGCTAACAAAACATAGTTTGGTGACAAAATAGTGACAATTGCTTATGAGAGTAAAGCTTGCGTGATTATCTATAACTTGCGTATTAAGACGTGTACATTTTTCACAACATATTTGATGATAAAATGGTGACAATTGCTTTGTACATTTTTTCACAACATATATTGGTGGCAACATGGTGACAATTGTTTTTTTAAGACCATTTTGCTACCAAAAGATATTTGGTGGCAAAACTTTTTTTTTTAAGTTCGTCTTCGTAAAGCTAGCTTGCGTGATTATAATATAACTTGAGTGATTATGACTTGCATGTACAGATTTTTTTTCACAACATATTTTGGTGGCAACATTGTGACAATTCCTCTTTTGACACCATTTTTCTATCAAAACATATTTGGTGGCAAAATGGTGACAATTACCCTTTTGACACCATTTTTTTTAAGTTCGTCTATGTGCTCTCGTATAACTTGCGTGATTATATAATATAAAGTGCGTGATTATGACTTGTGTGTAGATAGGTTTTTTCACAATATATTTTCGTGGCAAAATGGTGACAATTGCCGTTTTGACACTATTTTGCTACCAAAATATATTTGGTGGCAAAATGGTGACAATTGCCCTTTTGACACCATTTTGCTACAAAAAACACGGAGGCAAGATCTTGCGTGATTATTAAACGTGGGCGGACAAGTTTACACCTCTTCGCATGCTTCGCACGCAATATACCCTTTGTACAATAACTTTCCCCTATATATATATATATAGGGGATGGTTATAGTGAAAACCACTCCGAGTTGGGAAAACTTTCGAAACTCTTTAAAAACGGGGTCAAAAATTTTTTTTTTCATTCAATTTTTTTTGTGGTGATTCTTTAGGTTATAGGCTACCCCTAGGTGGAAAAAAATAAAAAAACGCCCCGGCAATTTTTTTTAAAAAATCTCAAAAAACGGTTGTTACATATGTAACGAATATATGTATACAATGTTACATATGTAACAAGACCGTTTTTTGACATTTAAAAAAAAAATCCCGAGGTGTTTTTTTTATTTTTTTCCACCTAGGGGTAGCCTATAACCTAAAGAATCACCATAAAAAAATTGAACGAAAAAAAAGACTTTTTGACCCCGTTTTTGAAGAGTTTTGAAAGTTTTCCCAACTCGGGGTGGTTTTCATTTTACCCTTCCTATATATATATGGGTTAGGATCCTGCGAAAACACATCTTTTTGTGAAAACTGTGAAAACACATATTAAAACTCACGTAACTTTTTCATACGTTAACGATTTTTCATAAAATTTGCGCCAAAAGTCTTAGAATTACGTTATCTTTAAATCTAGAGCAAAATATTAAAAAAAAACTGAACGTTTTTTTCCTGTGTGATGCACATGTGCATCATATAATTAAAAAAAGTTATAAAATACTATTTTTTTCTTTAAATCTAAAGATAACACAACTATAAGATTTAGGGTGCAATTTCTTTTTAAACTATTAATGTATATCACATGTATGAGCGTTTTTTTTTGGTATGATGCACATGTGCATCATTCAATAAAAACGCAAAAAATGATGAAAATATATGACATATGGTGCGACTAAGAAAAAAAAATATTAACTCATACTAAAAGTATGAGTTTTTTTTGTGATGCACATGTGCACCATACAAAAAAATATTTGAAAAAATAAAAAAAGCATTAAGTTTTTTAAAACTTTTATAGGATTAAAGATAATATAATTTTAAGACTTTTGGTGCAAATTTTTTAAAAAAATATTAACGTATGAAAAAGTTATGTAAGTTTTAAGATTTGTTTATGCAGTTCTCACAAAAAAATGGTGTTTTCGCAGGATCTTTCCCCTATATATATATATATATATATATATATATATATATATATATATATATATATATAGAGAGAGAGAGAGAGAGAGAGAGTTGAGTTAGGTTACATCAACCAAATTCCCTACATCAACCTTCTTTTTCACAAAAAACAACAAAAAACACTTTCTAACAAATTTTTTTTTTTTGAAAACACTATACCTCTAATCGCTATGTTAGCTTCCTAGAACACTCTTTTTTTTAATCTTTGTGGTGTTTTTTTTTGGTGTTTTTTCTAGACGCACCAAAACACACATTTTTTTGATTTTTTTTTTTATATTTTTTGGCGTTTTTTTTAATAATAAAAACGCCATAAAAATTAAAAAAAAAAGGTGTTCCAGAAAGAATATATATCGATTTGACTTATGATGTTTTTTTTAAGAAAAAAATTTAAAAGAAAGTGTTTTTTTTTTTAAAGGGGGTTGATGTAGGGATTTTGGTTGATGTATTCTACCCCAAATCTATATATATATATATTATGATGAACACCATGGTATGACTTATGTAAGCATGATGTAGTATGTGATATGTATGAATATTTAGGTGTTTGGTGTAGGATGATTATGATTGTTGTTTGGTTCTCAAAAATTGCATGAAAATATATATGTTGTCCTGAAATAAATATTCATGATAATAATTAATATGTCTCACATGATCAAGTATTAATTATGTTTGACTTGTATAATAAGATATATACATACATTATCACTTAAATAAATTGCTAGTGTGTCGTTGAGTCAACTAAGTCCATCGTGTTGTTTTGGGTCTTTGTATTCATTCGGTTTTTCTCGTTTGTTAAGGTTATCTTCGAGGGTTAACCGTTTCGTTTTCGTGGTGTCATTTTTCGTTCATATCTCCAGTACTAGGTGGGTATTCATAACCCCTTTTCTTTTATCGTTTGGGGTGCAACATGTACGTTATCTAAATCCCAAGTTCTTTATACTTTGTTCTAAATCAAAATGTGAACTTAATGACTGTTATGTGTGTTTTGGTATGTTAAATTTGTGTGAATTATTGCGGTGGATGTGGTACTCGAACTTCATACATAACTCATTAACACACCAAGTGTGGCAGCCCACCTAGTCTGCCTAGTATATGGCGACGGGTGATTGAAAGCCTAGATGTTAAGGGTTTGATTACGTCGCTCATTATGTGCTTTGGTTCATTGTTTGTTTATCGTACTTATGAATTACACTTAACTCATGAATCGCATGTTTTACTCTAGTATGGTATAAAAACATGTGTTTACTCACCAACTATTCGCAGTTGACATGTATGTTGTATATGTTGCGAGTAAGGCAGTTTGATGATGTTGATCGATGAAGTTTAGGATGCATGGGCCTTAGTTGTGACCTTAATAACTAAATGGATATTATGTTTGTTCAAATTGTTGAAATTGTATGTAGATAATGCTTAAACTCTTTATGTTATGAAATGGGTTGATTAAGAATAATGCAACATATAATTTAGTGTTGTGTGCATCTGGACAATCATCATGCCCCGACGTATTCCGACGTCAGTTGGGTATGACACTAGAGACATGGTAGGTTTGTGTCATTTATAAAAATGCGTAGCCGCCATACGCCAGCTAGCTTATGGCATCACATCCGATGCTTTTGATGAATATTTGCATATTGGAGAGAATACTCGCGTGAATGTCTTTATAAATTTTGCAAGTATGCTCGTCAAATATATAGTACTGGTCAGTATATGCGCAAACCTACATAAAGTGATATTGCAAGGCTATACGAGTTTCATGAAAACAAACATAGTTTTCCTGGTATGTCGGGTAGCCAAGATTGTATGCGTTGGGAGTGGTCTAGTTGCCCAAACGCTTGGCATGGGCAATTCGTGCAAGGCGAGCATGCACACCCCACGCTTATGCTAGAGGCGGTAGCCTCACAAGATTTGTGGTTCTGGCATGTATTCTTTGGAGTGGTCGGAGCCAACAACGACATCAATGTGCTTAAGCAATCTCATTATTAAATTATTTGATTAACAAGGCACTCGAGTCCTCGTTTGAAGTGAGCGGCTCGTTTTACAAATACAGTTATTATCTTGTTGATGTCATATATCATGTTTGTAAAAACTTTAACGACCCCCACAACAGAAAAACAAAAAAGTGTGCTAAAGCTCAGGAGGGGGCAAGAAAGGATGTGGAACGAGTGCTATGCTTACTCAAGAGAAACGGAAATGTATTGAAAATTCGACACGGTATTGGAAACTTAACAGGATCACATATATCATATTCACTTGCATGATTTTGTATAATATGACCAGGGAAGACGAGGGATATGCAATATGTCAGTACGATCCAAAGACGTTCAACCCGATCAGGGGGAAACCCCACAAGAGATCATCAACGCAAATGTTTTAAAAATTCGTAACCACGATACACACGATAGTCTGAAATGGGATTAGATCGAACACATAGATAATGTTTGATACTAAATTCCAAGCGAATATAAAGATGAAATGGACGACGAAGATTGGTGATTCATAATTTCTTTTATCAATCTATTTCAGTTATTGTAATATTTTTATTTGTTATTGTAATGTTACATTTTTATTTAATGAAAGATTATTTTCCCAATGGCTATAATTTGTCAACGTCTTTATTTTCCCAACTGCTATATTTGAATATGTTATCGTTTAAAGATGTTACCGTTTGAAAAACAACGGCTATATGCTTTCTTATAAATATTAACTTCTAAGATCCAGTTCATCAAGCATGTCAAGCATATTGGAAATACTTGAACAATTTCACAATCTTACGATGTCAACACCTTCACGAGATGCGTTGGAATACCATGGAGCAAGGCCAGCACGGTATAATCATTTACGTACTAGAATATCTCAACCGGCTTTTCAACCTCCAGCGGTTAAACAACCTATTAATTGTTCTGGTTCCAGCTCCTCATTTTGTTTCACCTGTAGAACAACCTCCACTTCCACCTGTTTTTCAACCTCAACCTCCACCCTATGTGGATGAGCTTTGGAGGATGAAGCCATGTGAAACTGGTCATTTGATTACTGGTTACCCCGAAACCCAGTAGAAGAGGCACTTGACTACTATGATTTCGGCGATGAAGATCATCTTGAGGATGAAGAAGAACTGGTTGATGGAGAACAACTGAAGGATGATGCCGCACTTCGTGATGTATGGGAGGAAGAACTCAAAACACAACCAGGATCACCCTCGTTTCTCCCGTGGGATGACGATTCCGACTCCGATGCCGATTCCGATTTATAGTATTTTTTAAAATAAGTAATGCTTTATTTAAAGAGATGTCATTTTTCTTAAGTTTAGAATATAAGTTATGTTTTTAGGAAATGTATGTTTTTTACTTTTTTTTATTTTAGAATTAATTTAAGTGAATAAGATGATATTAAAAAATAAAGTATGGTGTTGAAAAAGTATGAGGTTGAAAAAGTATGAAGAATATATAAACTTTAAAAAGTACAGAGAATGTGGGATGATGTAATGCTAAATTAACATATAAAAAATGTAAGGTTAAATAAATATAAGGGGTGTTGATATACCCTAATAACCTTAACACTGTTTGGAAAATCTGTTTAATAATTCCCATGATCCTAATCACATCACATGGATTCCAACACAACGTTGTATTTTTCCTAATTACATTATCAACTTAATAATGACGAGCAATCTGACCGCGCGTTGCGGCGGGTTGTATTTTTTTTATAACACTTTGACCACGCGTTGCAACGGTTTTCGGGTGAATGTTTGTGATTTTTTTATGTCGTATGTATTAACTTGTAAGTTGATATCAATCAAAACTTGAGGTCATATTACACTTTCATGTCTTACACTATTCTATGTGTCCATATTACATAGTTGTCAAGTCATGCTTGTTGTGATGGGGTGTAGTTTTCTTTGTGCGTGCGATGTTGGTTAAGATCTTATAGATGATAGATATAGTACTATTTACATGAGCATTGCATAGAGATCATTGGTGCTGTCTCATTACATAAACACTATCAAACTGTCAAGACACCACACTACCTATCTACATGACCATTGCATGTATATGTGGACAGCAACATTAGAGGTCATAGCCGTTTTGTTCTTACAATTACCAAACTGTCATGCCACCACATAACCAAGCTGTCAGCTTTACTAATCATGATTCTCTTTGGACCTTTTGGTTGAGGCTTCCATGCATCTATAAAATTGTTGGGTCAAATGAGGAAAATGAGGAAATGAAGGAATGATTAATATAAGCATTATTAAAATAAGTGTTTTTAGTAACATGTAGACATGTAGTTCTAAGTATATGTACCTTGTGATCCTCTTGCATGTTTTCTTAATATCTTTAGTGCAGGTGTAGTTGGTGCTGCATCTTTTGGTTGAACATGGGTCTAATGAGCTGTTGGAGTTTAAATGTTTTCTTGATGGTATTGTGAAGCCTGAGCTTTTGCTGAATCGATGCATCCTCATTTGGGCGGTGACGCTGTAGATGACAGTTACACAACTGATAAAACTTAAAAATCTAGCTAAAGAACATCAAATACAAAGAAAAATTATCAGACAAAAACATGTAGTAAAAAACAGAATACCTATTTGATGACATACCATTGCAACAAAAGAAAATGAATATAATGAATCAGTAATGTCAAGAATCAAATTCACCTCATTTACCTAATTAAATACCAAACACTACAAAAAAAACGTGTTTGTGAGATAAGGTTCATTTATAACTACTAATATTTGAAAGAATACTACTGTTTATTCTCGAGTCTATGTAGTATTTATTTGTAATCGTAGAACTTCAAAATTAATAGACAGAACTTTACTGAATATATAAAACTAACCTGCAGCAGGAAACGGGCATTATTCAAGTAGTAAGCCGCTGGGAAACTGCATACACAACAATAAATATCAGTAAACATACGTAATAGATAAGTAAAAAATCCAGTAAGTGAATGGCTATTATGTCGTTAGTGACCATTTAAATCTTCGATTGTGGTGACGGGACAAAAAAAAATCTTTAAACCTGCAATGTTAAACCATAATAATTAGTCAATATCTAATGAAAGAAAAGTTTACATCTTCAAATACTACAATGACAAAATTGACTCCGAATGAATATGACCAAGAGCAAACAATTTGATTTCATACCCACAAATGTTTATGGTATCTAGTTGCCTACTAATGACCCATTACGAAGAAATACATGATAGAGAAATAGACATCATACCATATAAGATTTTGGAGATGTGTCCTACAACAACCTGCCAAAAGATTAAGTCATTTAAAAAGGCAAACTGTAGCAAATAAAAGTAAAATTATCTGCAACGCTTTCCTTTTATGGTTAAATGAAAAGTAGACTATGAAGCTAACAATGGTCACCTTAACATGATGTGGATCCACAAAATCTTGAGAGTATTTACTCATAGCTAAGTGCCAAGTTGCACCGAACATTACAACTTAACAAACTATAAATTATAAAGAGTTGTAATAAGAATAGATGCATCAGGGAACTGCAGTTTTGAGTTTTGACATTTAAAGTCAATTGTCAAAAAGTTAGTTTTGCAACAATTATAAATTCTGACTTTAATTGATAATGTACCAGGCATTTCAAGGTTTTTCTTGGTGTTTGATGGGTTTAATAGAAGTGGTAGAAAAGTGCCCCCCTCAACCAGCGTTTCTTGAGATTCCATATAAATTTGCAACTCTCTAATCTGTAATTCACAATTAAACAATTACCGTCTAGTTTTGAAAATGATAACTGTGTAGTTATTTAAGACCTATACCTGTTCTACAAAAAATGACTTTATATTAGGAAAACTTTTAATCAATTGGATTTGTTATCATAATTGTTTTTTTCCACTTTTAATATCACTAATTAGTCATTAATTGAACGTCAAAGTTCTGGATATGTAATTCTTTTCATTATGGACCCTCAATCAATAAGAGACTTTCGTTGGTTCATCATAATACTAAAAATTGGTTAATCTTTACTAAAATGACCTAAGACCTAGATTTTGAATACTTTCAAATGTGTGAATATATACATCTCAGAATTAGAACAAAGGGATTGATTGAACTCATATGCAGCTGAAATTCAACCTACATCTTCTACATTGAAGATACAAAACACTAAAAAAAAAAGAATCAATACCTTGCAAAGACCCTCATGGTCGTTCATTTTTGCCACAACACTGCCAGGTAATAGTACTTGTATTGCATGTCTATGGGAAATGAAAGTTTAACAATAAAGTTTGGTAACATTATGAACGAAGATAAAAACGAAGGATCCATAATGAAAAGAGAAATCAAACCTCAAAGATGCTTGTTGACCGATCTCACCAAGATTAGCCGCGCTTTCTTCATCTATAGATATTTCCTCCACCTATGCCCTGATAGGCAATATCTGACCAGAAGATTCTATAGATATTTGGTTACTAAAAACAAACCTTGTTATCAATCTGAACTACCAACATCAAAAAAAAATCCCACGTATATATATTAATAAATAAAATGGAAAATTTATGCAAACAATAACCATATATTGTTTTGTATATGTGTAAATATAAAAAATGACTCATGTTTAGACACAAATAGAAAAGTAAAAAAACCTTAAAAGTGTTTCACTTGAAGACAATACATGGCTGCCTCCAAAGAGAAAGAAGTCTTGAATCATGGAATTCGGCTTTTTTTTAGAACCAGCTTTCCTGCTTTAACCTGCGGGTTGCAGCATAGTTAACATATAATAAAGTGTTATTTTGACACGGTTATAGTGAAATGTCTGTATTACAATAATCTAAAATCATGATTTAAGTTTTACTTCTAGAGCCACTTGTGCTTTTTGTTACGTAAGGATACGATTCAGAAGTTGTTATCTTTGCAGTTTTATGATTACTTGGTTCAAGAAAATGTACCTGAACAATGGTAAATTGTAATGTATCTTCACCCTCAAAGTTGTAAGTAGCCAAACTGTTTGCTTGTAAGGATTCTAAAGCGGTCAAATAGTAGAGTATGTAATCAATTCTATATATATTATATAGAGTGCCTATAGGCTCATAAATAATCATAGCCTCGCATAAACAACCATCGAATAGAAACAAAGCCAACCAACTTTCATCCAACAAATCTGCAACTTCAGAGTAAAAGAATCATATTCCTGTAATAGGCTCAGAAATAAATCACCATAGCCTCAAATAAACCATCAGCAACACCAAACCACCATCAGTTAAAAACAAATCAAACCAATTCTCAACCAAGAAACCAGCAGCCAGGTTTAAGCGACAAATTATTTGATTAGCAACAACATAGGCTCAGGAAAAATTCATCACAGCCTCATAGAAACTATCAAGAACAGTTGGTAGCAACATAAGCTCAGAAAAAAATCATCATTGCTTTAAAGAAACAAACGATTTCATTAGCAGAACACCAAACCACCACCAGTTAGAAACAAATCTAACCAACTTTCAACCAAGAAACCAGCAGCTAGGTTTAAGAAACAAATTATTTGATTAGCAGCAGCATAGGCTCAGAAAAATTTCATCACAGCCTTATAGAAACCATCAAGAACAGCTGGCAGCAACATAAGCTCAGAAAAATTCATCATAGCTTCAAAGAAAAAAACGATTTCCATCGTTACTAACGAAATCGTCAATTCGTTGTCATTGCTTCACGTTAACGGAGCGACAAAATCGTCGCTTCAACGTCAACGGAGCATCGACGGAATCCGAATCTGAAGGGAACGATGCTCAAATGTGAGCCTGCTAATAGCTAGCAACCAACATCATAGCAAACATATACTGATTTTTAAGCCTAAAGCATATGACCAGTAGATCAAATACCATAGCTCAGCACATAAACTATCAGTAGAGCGTCGAGAGATGAGATTAATGTCACAGCACACCGCCCACCTCAACAAATAAAAATAAAAACTTCTGAAGCAACAGTGATGAAATGTGAAACTGCCAGAGATATATAAGGTAATTAGAGGTTATCATTAGAAAAATGAAAACCTAAATAGAACAGAAACGGTATCCTGCGGCCACAAAGTACCCAAAAAACAACGTAACCAAACCCTAGATTCAGCACCAGCACAGCGACAACAACCCCAAATCAAAGATCAATTCATATTGAAGCAACGAACAGTAGAATCGCATAAAAAACCTCAAATACAACCCAAACCGACAAACGCATAGCAACCGAATCAAGGTCTTTTTTAAAGAAATGGAGAATGAAATCGCGTCAATAAACCCAAATCAGTATGCTTTTGAAGCAACAAACAGTAGCATCACTTGTAAAAAAACGAAACGACGACGCAAGGGGCGTTCAACGACGACGGCACCAAGTAGCTACCACGCCGGCGACACCAAAAAGATACCATGCCGACGGGCATCAATTAGATACAACGTCGGAAACCAACGCCTTTCGCTTCCAATATCTCAGAGAGAGTAGATCAGAGAAAGTGTAGACATAGGCTTAAAAAAACCTACCTTTATGAACAATCCGGCGACACAGAAACCAAAGACCACCGACGATGGTTCTTCAGAGAGGTTTTTTTTAGAGAGAGAGAAAATCGCTGTAGATCTCGTTAACTCAACGGAAACAGAGCAATCATATGATCACCACGACGTTACCGGAGTACGTTACCGGAGCATCGACTTCATAAACAGACCGTCGAGCTTCCTTGTTGGCGGTCAGGGCAAAACCCTAGATCGGATAAAGCATTCAATAGCAGAGAGATAAAGTGAGTTAGGTCTCCCACCGTAACTAAAACCCAGCACACAGAAATCAAAACCAGCAAAGAAGACAGCTAAGAGGGAGGCGGTGTAAAGTCACCGCCAAGATGAACGGTCAGGGCAAAACCCTAGATCGGATAAAGCATTCAATAGCAGAGAGATAAAGTGAGTTAGGTCTCCCACCGTAACTAAAACCCAGCACACAGAAATCAAAACCAGCAAAGAAGACAGCTAAGAGGGAGGCGGTGTAAAGTCACCGCCAAGATGAACGAATGGAGAAAAAACACATAAAAGGGAATAGTCTTTACCGTGAGTACACATCAGCTATCTCTTTTGATATATAAGGAAATATTCATTTTTTTAATCATTTTTTTAAACCTACTTTCTTGAGGTACCAACAGAGTTGTGATTTCTTTAACCTAAGGAGCATAACCCAAATTGGTCTCCACATGCTGAATTCTAAAATAATTATTAGTATCAATCATTCTTATTTATAGCTTTTTCTCTATCTATAAACTTAACTCACATGTTTTACTCTTAATAATAATCCTAATAAAACAATAAAATGGTTTCTACATGTCTTCTTTTTAAAGTGTCTATATCAGCATTGCCATATGTTAAAACCAGATTCAATAATCAATTTAGTAAGTTACTAATTAAACTAATTACCAATTTTATCTAAACTATATTTTCATTTAAAAAAAATTGGCAAACATAATGTAGATTTAATAAATTACTTAATAATTTGAGTCTTTTTAAAGAAACAAATTAAGAATTTATCATCTTTAATGTACTAAAATTATCAATTAATATTTTATAATTAATTATTTCATTTATAATTTTCAAATTTCTTATTTTTTTATATTTAACTAATATTATGAACATAAATTCAACCCAGAATCTTTAAAAATAATAGATACCACTTAAAACATATGAGTATCATGTACTAGATAATAAAAAGAGATTATAAAAGTTATTAGTTTTTTCTTTTAACAACAATTCATGGATCAAATACACTATAACATTCACTTTATATTATTTAAACCATCAAGTTTTGATTACACCACTTTTTTTAACCATCAAATTTATTCCACTTAACTAAATTACAATTTTTCTCCTTTAAACTTTATAAAACTATGGATTTTGCCCTTTTTAAAAAAAATATTCAAGTATTATCCTTTATTTGAAAAGTTATATCGAATTTTAACATTTACACTAACTCCGGTTAACTTATTCAGTTAGTTGCTAATTAATATAGGGGTATTCTTGTAATTTTACAACAAACAAAAAAAAAACCTTAACCCCAAATAATCTCCATCGATTAGCAGCATCACAGTCTCTTCTTCTTACACTTCCCACAAGAGAGTCACATGTAAATCACTCTTTCCTTCGTCACATCGTACCCTGAAAATGGTTCGAATGGAGATTGGAATGGATTTTAGCTGTCTTTTTGGATCGTTAACCGACGGCAAATTTCCCAACAAAGACTGTTTGCTTCCTCTCATCTCTAAGCTCTTAGGTTACGCCATTGTCGCCGCCTCAGCCACCATTAACCGACGGCAAATTTCCCAACAAACTTTATTCATGCGAAAAAAAGGAAATTTGTTATCCAAAATTACAATTTCGTTCGAAATTGCAGAGAAAACTAAAAAGAAAATTATTTAAAGTTTACCCAATACACTTAGCGGTAAATTTCCTAGGTTTACCGTTTACTCTATAACGTCATCGAAGCTCCAGAGCTCAATCGTACCGCCGCCACCTTCGGCCGTCTAGATTCACCGGAGCCGCCATCGGCTGCCCTCGTTCAACTTCTGCACCTCGTTCTCCTCCTGTATGGCCTCCGGCTTCTTCTCCGGCACCTTTTCTTCCACCGTCGCCGGAGCAAACCCATATTCCAAACCCGAACCCATTATTTCTTCATCAAGAAACCGACAATAAGCTCGTCATACACTTCGGCATTCTTGTTCAAATTTTGTTTGCAAAATTGATTGCAATTGGATGTTTGGGAAATTAACCTTCGCTTTTGTTCCTCGAATTTTCCGAGTTTCTGTATCGTAAGCTCTAGCATCCTCTTCCGCCATGTTGAACGTACCCAGCCAAACCCTAACACCTTTCGTCGGAAAGAGTGATTTACATGTGACTATCTTGTGGGAAGTGTAAGAAGAAGAGGCTGTGATGCTGCTAATCGATGGAGATTATTTGGGGTTAAGGGTTTTTTTTTGCAAAATTACAAGAATACCCCTATATTAATTAGTAACTAACTGAATAAGTTAACTGGAGTTAGTGTAAAGGTTAAAATTCGATATAACTTTTCAAATAAAGAATAATACTTAAAAGTTTTTTGAAAAAAGGATAAAATCCATAGTTTTATAAAGTTTAAAGAACAAAAATTGTAATTTTGTCATATCAATATTTAATCTACTGTGGTCTTCATAAAATAAGGTTTGCTTCTTAGCACTAGTTGGGGTCTCAATACACCACTTACTAATCACAGTATATTAATTTAAGAAAAATAAAGTTACCAGTTATTGTGTAAACTTTTAGATAATGGTGAGTATTCACCGAGCATTGCGCCAGATTATTCTGTATTTTTAATGCATACCAATCACGGTATATTAATTTAAGAAAAATAAAGTTACCAGTTATTGTGTAAATTTTTAGATAATGGTGAGTATTCACCGAACATTGCCCCAAATTATTCTGTATTTTTAACGCATTAACTTATATCATAGGATTTATCATACGAGAACAAATTGGTGTGTTAGGGTGGGAGGTATGCTTGCCTAAGGCATGGGTTAGGCATCACATTGGACCAATAGGATGATGCCAACAGGAGAGAGAAAATTGATGTAGAATTGATGTAGAATGATGATTTTGTAGGGGGTATGCTCATTTAGTCATGGTTTAGGCATGGATTAAATATTTTTTTTTTCATTTTCTTTTTAATCTAAAACAAATAAAATTAAACTAACACATTTAATATAAAATAAAAACATAAAACAATTCATTAGATTAAAAAAAATTACAAAGTCCTAAAAATAAAAAAAATTTACCGAATTCCTAAAAAAAAAACCAAATCTAGGGTGGTGGAGGATTTGCATTCAGCTCTTCTTCAGTTAGCACGACTTCCAAGTTGTTGGCGATATGCTCGGTGATGTCGAATCGTAGCTGAAAGTGTGTCTCGGTGTCGCGTATCTCCATATAAACATCCTCAGTGTCGGTCGGCGGGACTGGAGGATCGCGAATGTGTACCGGTGAAATAGCCGCGCCCTCGTCTTTCAATGTCATGTTGTGAAGTATCATGCACGCGTACATGATATTCTCCATCAAAGCTGTGTCTGTTGGTCGTGCTTTTCGATCTACTATCGCCCACTTAGATTTCAACCTCCGAAACGCTCTTTCGACGTCTTTTCTTGCACCCTCTTGCACCTTCTTCATTTTCTTCTCCTTGATTGCGTATGGATGTGTATACGCTTTTACAAAAGTAGACCAAGTGGGATATATACCATCGGCAAGGTAGTAGCCCCGTTTGTATTCCCGACCGTTAACAACAAAAGGAGCTTTCGGAGCAATACCTTTCAACTCGTCTGTGAACAATGTTGACTGATTTAACACATTTATGTCATTGTTTGAACCTGCGACACCAAAGAAAGCATGCCAAAACCACATTTCTTGAGACGCAACTGCCTCGAGTATTACCGTTGGTTTCGGATGATCACCACGATGATACTGTCCTCTATATTTTGTTGGACAGCTTCTCCATTCCCAATGCATACAATCGATGCTACCGATCATGCCAGGGAGGCCATGTCTTTCTAAATGGGCCTCATATAAACGAGCAAGATCATGGCTAGTCGGTGAACGTAAAAATTCATCTCTATAAAGTCTAATTATAGCATCACAAAAGTAGTGTAAGCATTCACGTGATGTTCTTTCGGACATTTCTAAAAACTCATCGTATTCGTCAGGCACGTTACCGGTTGCCAATTGACGAATAGCTACCGTACATTTCTGTAAAGCAGTGAAACTTGGACGCCCCCTCCCGTCGAAAAGAGACGTAAACCACTCGAAGTTACTCTCAATATCATGCAAGATACGATTAAACAATCTCTTAGACATTCGAAATCTATCACTAAAAATACCTTCGTGGAAACGTGGCTCGTCGGCGAAATATAGCTCAATCAAACGATCATGGCTTGCTCTACGATCTCGATAAATACTCGTCCTTGTGCTCTTCTCTCGAGATTCTTCGTCTAAAACAGCACGATAACACAGATTCATGAAAGTCATCGCGTCATTGTCCGAATCGCTCGAACTACTAGAAGAAGTCATAAGCTCGGGTGGGATTTTATAGCGTGGGCGAGGGCGATTCATGTTTTTTGAGAAAGAAAGTAAAGGTTTTTGTTTGTTTAGGAGAAATGGTGTGTAAAATTTAGTGGTTTTGAAGGGATTTATATAGTGGAGGAATTGATAAAAAAAAATATATATTCAAACGGTCGAATATATGACCGTTGAACGGTCTTATTTTCTCGGCGTCAATCGGCGAAAAGTTGCCGAAAATCACACCCCTTATGCCGATGCCGAAACTTGGGGGGGGGGGGGGGGCACGGTATACATGCCGACTGCGGCATGGGTTGTTGCCGATTCGATGCCGAGGGCGACGGCATGTATACCGCCCACCCTTAGCAATCTAATTTCAAGTTAGAGGCGAACCGATCTAAAAAAAATAAAAAAATTACATGAACACTCAGAACAATGTGCATATGCCGACAAAAAGAAAATAAATTTAGTAAAAAATGTATATGGCTTATAACAAACAAAGTTGGTTTCTAAAAGAATAAAAAAAACATTTACCACTACAGCAATTGCAACATACTAAACCCCACCCAGAAACAACCTTTCATGGGCGGTTAAAAGAAATCAACTCAAACTTACACATATTATCATATATCCAAAATAAATAAAATAGAACTATTATTGTGTTCCGTGTGTTGCGGTTGAAACATGAGAAAAATAAATAGGGATGAGATCGTTATTGTATCAATACTGATTAACTTTATACTCCACAACAACATACGTAAAAAAGTCTGATTGAATTTTTAGTACGGTGAAAAAATGAACTTAACCCGGCCGCCTCTTAATTATATTAAAAAAATCTAATAAACATACAGTATAGTGAGACAAGGCAGGCAAATAGAGATGAGATCAACATCGTATTGAAATCGTCCCGATATTAAATTTGAGGATAAGTGAGTATTAAATACCGTAACGAATCTTTCAGTCCAATACCGATGTCGTATTGGTGTCGGCATCAGTCTTTCGGTACTGATGTGGTACCGATATGGTACTGGTACTGCTTTAGTACCATGCTTCTTCTTTTTTCCTAAAAATTTGAAACTCAAAAAAGATAGTCCAAAACTTTTTACGTCTTTCACTTATCATCTATATCCTTTTACCAAATTACCAAATGACCTATGTTCAAACCTATTATAGTTACGCGTTCCTTCTTCATATATAGGGTAAGTTAAATTACTCTAAATAGTATAATAATTGAAGAGAGATGATACAAAGAGTAAAAAGCTTCCCTTTTTTGGGGGGTTGGTGGGGAACATATGGCATGTCCCTTGGGGGCTATAGAGGGGATCTCAAAGGTCATTAATGTCCCTTAACAACTCCAGTATATCATCACCTCATTTATAATTTATAAAATAATCCATTTTCTATTATTTTTATTATAAAGACACATTATTAAGATCTACATCCTAACTTTATATAATATTATATATAAAATTATTGTCATTTATTTATATAATTAAATATGTTAATACAGTCGATATTTTCTTTTTTAAAGGTTAAGAAAATCATTGTAGCAATTCGCTTTACCGTGTAGATGTAATTAGCCACATAACCAAACTGTGATTGGTTTGTCTCTATTGTCCACCATCTTTTATTTAAATGTTATCCCTTTTTCTTATTTATCATGAAACCTTAATTTAAATAAAGATAAGATTTATAAACTCTTTTAATAATATTTTAATATTTGTAATATGTCATTTTATCTTAATCATAATCCTAATATAATCCTAATAGAACATTAAAATGATTGTCGCATTCTCATTTTTAAGGGAGTCTATATCAGCACTGTCACATTTAAAACCACATTCAATTATCAATTCATTAAATTATTAATTAAGACTACTTACCAATTTTTTCGAAACTAAATTTTCATTCAAAGAAAGATTGACAACCTTAACGTAGATTTGATAAATTTGTTCAATAATTAGAGTCTTTTAAGGAAACTAACCAATAATTTGTCAAACATAATAAATTTATTTAATATATTAAATTACCAATTAATGTTTTATTATACATTACGTCATTTATAATTTTCAAATCTCTTAACCGTTTTTTTTAATTTATCTAATATTATGAATCTGAATTCAACCCATGTAGTACAATGGTTACTAAGGGTGTTCATTGTATACATTCCCATAATTATAGACAGGTAGACACTCTATTTCACATGTGAAATTACTCTATTTTGCATGTGAAGTTCAATAAAAAAAAAACTTTTTTTAGATTTCACATGTGAAATTACTTTAGATTTGCGTAAGCAACATAAAAGATCTTCAAGAAAAAATCTAGAAGATAATAACGGTTCAAGAATTAAAATTAAAGATTTGCGTAAGAGGGAGAACGAAGGATTAATCTTGATTATTAGATAAATATTGTTATTGTATCAATTAATTGTTTGATAATTTACATAAGGTTAGAGTTTGGTTAGAAATGTAAGTCAAAATTAAATTGTTTAGATAATTGTGAAATCCTAGTTGAGTCGGCAAACTTGAGTTGGTAGTTTAGGATAGTTCTAACTATAAATATGACTTTGAATCTTATGTTTTGTGACACCACAAATTAATAGAAGAAAGTAAGTTCCATTCGTATATTCAGATTTCGTTAGCGACTACGATCAAGTTTGTTTGTTTCCGATTGTTTCCAACACCTAGATCGTAAGTAAAAAAAAGTCTCTCATGACATCACCTCCAGGGGCCAGGGCCGGACCTGAGCATGGGCCAGATGGGCTACCGCCCTGAGCATCAAATTGGAAGGGGGCATCAATAGCGAACGGCGATCTTATTATTTTTTGAAGATAACACAACATCACATCAGTCATCACTCATCAGGTGATATTGTTCCATTTATTCTACTTTTAAATATATTTTTGTCATTGATATCATGCCCCTCGTGTACAACAATTTGGTACCCAAAATAGAAAAAGGGAAAAACAACAAGAAAACTTACTCAATCTTTACAAGGATTTTTAAAAAAATATTTTAGACATGAATGTAATACTAGTGGAGAAAATGTTGATGGAAAAATGTGGAGACAATAATATTCGTGAAAATAATGTTGATGAAAGTAATGGTAATGAGAATAATGTTGATAAAAGTAATGGTAATGAGAATATTGTTGATGATAATAATGTTGAAGACAATAATGTTGAGGAAAATAATGTTGATGAAAATGAAAACGAAATTGATAGAATGTTTGAAGATAATGAAAATCATTTTAGATGATTTATATGTTATAATTTAACTGTAAGTTTGAAACTTTTTATTTAGTTAATAAAATCGGCGTGGGGATGAGCCGCTTAGCTTGACTAGGTTCCAAACCCTTAAAACTTTGTGTTGTACTATTTAAAGTTTTTAACAGGGGACAAATTTTTGACTCGCGCCCTGAGCATCCAAATTCTCAGGACCGGCCCTGATCACCTCCATAGCTACGGTTCTTACAACCTCTGGACCTTTAAAACTCAACAGAACATCTCATGTTAGAATTCAATCTGATCGGTTTTCATTTGCGAGTTCATTAGAAGCTTTAAAATTGTTGAGCGAATTGAGATAGGTCATAGGTTTAAGATGTCAGCTCTAGGTTCAAAATTGAGTTTGGTTCAATTTTTGTGGAAATCGAAAATCCCACTTGTCTTCGTCTACTTCTTTAAAGGTCACTAATAGCAGAATTCTTGAAACTCAAGTTTTCAGTTCAAATTCGATTATCCTTTTGTGGTGGTGGTGAGAGTCTATAGCTGCAATCGAATTTGATTTTGATTCAAAATCAAGTAGAATTCGGAATCACGGTTCATCTTCTTCGTGTCTCCATTTTTGTTCGAGTTCGAGTCTTCATGATACGTACCGTTCCTTACTCTTAGCACACATCCACGTTCCTAAGAAATCCATCCATGCACACATAAACGTGGGATAGTGCAACATTTATTTACCTTCATTATTCATGTATTTTACTTGTTTGAAGTAGTACGTGGGTTAGTGCTTAATATTAGTAGTTTGCATTTCTATTTGTAAGTCTATATAAGACCTTAGGGTTTATGTTTTAGAGGCAGGAAGAATATTGAATGAAGTTATTTTCATTAGTCTAATTTTCTAATCTCTTGTTTTCTTAGGAGTGTTTGCCTACTATAAAAGGCTAAAACTATTGGGAGATTGACCATCTCGAATCGGTCTATAACACTTCATAAGCGTAAAATTACATATCAAATTTGGTTCCACTCAACTTGGTTTTTTTTTGAGTCTACTGCTATCCTAAGATTCGAGATTGGTTGAGAATAGGTTGAATCGCAAAATCTGGAATCGTAACTAGCTCATACGCATTATGAAGATGGTATTTTTAGTGAATGTGTTCATGTTCAAATAAATTATAAAACTAGTCCCTCCTCTTTTGTAACATATTAATTTATTTAAACAAAGCATTTTATGGGTAAAATGGTTAATATGCCCTTAGAGTTAACAGAAAAATCTAACTCCGTTAATCCCAGGGACTCAATTGGCAACGAAACAAAACCTCAAGCAATATTTGTTAACAATCTGAAGTTGTAATTTGATCCATTTTATTCTACAACGTTGTCGTCTGCCTTGATTAAGCATGAATCATTTTTATTTTGAAGCTTTCATTTTATGCAAATGGTAACTACTATCCACATGGTTTTCTTTTGGGTGATGGTATATATCTAGAGTATTATTTATCGTGAAGACTTTTAAAGACCCTATTAATGAAAAAAGTAAACACTTCAAAATGGTCTAAGAATTAAAAAAAAAAAAAGACATCGAGTGTACCTTCGGCACCCTAGTTAAAAAAAAAATGGTCCATGAATCATTTTGTGGATAATGATCATTTTTATTTTGAAGCTTTCAATAGGGTTTTTGGCCAAGAAGTCAAAAATGGTCCATAAATCATTTTTATTTTGAAGCTTTCATTGGGTTTTTGGTAGTTAAAAAATCACCATTTGACTACTTGAGTTGAAGATGATGATTTGAAGATGATGGTTGCAAGCTCAAATTGGAGAGCATTATTAGGTTGTGTGTAGTGGGGCGTGAAAGGTCCAAATCATCAACCCTCGAGCGCTATGGATGAAAATGAAGGCCACAGCGTGAACAATGTCATGCTCCCAATTTTGCCCAATTCAAGAAACTATCCATTGAACGGCTACTTGGACCCCTTAATTTTTTTTCTTTTCATTTCATATATATGTGTGCATGTGTGTGTAAACCATACACAACCACACAAGACGTTCTCTACTCGTTTCCGGATGAGTAAACGTTTATTCTTACGTATAGTTCACGATTTAGAGGAAAGATATACTTATTTTCAACAACGATGTGACACACAGGTAAAGCTCGGATTTACGGCTATTCAAAATTGTACATCAGCGTTACGCATTTTGGCATACGAGACCATAACGGACATCAACGATGAATATTTAAAAATGGCCGGGAAGACAACAAGAGATACATTGAAGCATTTTGCTAGAGGTGTATATTATTTTTTTAAAATGTTATTATGTATATATATTTATTAAGTGTTATATTTTTATAAATGTTAAAAAAAATTTAATGTTATATTATTTGAAAAGTTAATATATATGTTATTATATACTTTTTTCAAGGAATATATGAAGTGTACGGGGCATGTTATTTGAGAAAACCAACGTGGAATGATCTTCAAAACTTATATGAGCGGCATGAGGAAGTACATGGTCTAACAGACATGATTGGTAATGGAATAATTGCCCCACCACATGGAGATGTCAATACACACGGGGTGATCAAAAGGGCCCGACAATGATTCTGCAAGTCATTGCCTCATGTGACATCAATGTGTTGGAGGGATCCTCTATAATAGAGGGTTACGTCTCGGGGAGAGGAGCCAAGGCTTCGTTTTATGCAACTGGTAAGTATTATCCACATGGTTATCTTTTGGGTGATGATATATATCTAGAGTATTCATTCATCGTGAAGACTTTTAAAGACCCTATTGATTAAAAAGGGAAACGCTTCAAAATGGTCTAAGAATCGACAAAAAAGGACATCAAGTGTACCTTCGGCACCCTAGTCAAAAAATGGCATTTTGTGAAAAATCCTTGTTGATTATGGACGCTTGATAAAATGATAAATTCTATGCGTGCTATCATCATCATCCACAATATGGTTAAGGAGGATAAAGGGAAAGCGATTTGTTCATATTATGATCCCCAACACCAGGAGAATCTGCCATATGCAACTATCGAAGAACGTCTAGAAAATTCGGCGAACATACGTTGTAGAGAACAACATAGCGCACTAATGGCAGTTTTGGTGGAGGATACGTGGGTGGGTCGTCGGCCAAGAAGCTGACAATGGTGATGATGACGATGCGGACGATGGCGACGAGGAGGAGGAAGCGTACGATGACGTTCCAGACAATGACTAGTTTTTCTTAGTTATGTAGTTTTTTATTTTAATTATGTAATTTTATTTATTTAATAAAAGTTGTTTTGATATTATTTTATTTAAAAAATATATGATTGAGTAGTGATTGGAAATGTGGATTATGAGGGGTGATCATCTATGAGTACACCACTTTTGTGATAACCCCTTACCATATCATTCGTCACGTGGTACATAACCTTTAAGATAGAGGCGTTACCACTACACATAGCCTTAATGGAAGAAAATCAATTTAAATGTTCTACTTATAGCTTCAAAATTATTTTCAAGGATTTTACTGAAAACAAAAATGATGGAAAATATTTGAGGAATGAAAATAGGAGTGAGAAACTAGAGTTTTTAAAAAATATCACCTGTTTTAGTAAATGTTTTTTAAATTACACATTTGATAAATAAGTTTTTAAACAACGACCCCTCCGTTTTGCGATGTGTAATTTAACCCGAGGGGTGTTTTTCTGGGCATAGTTGCGATGTGTAATTTAACCCGAGGGGTGTTTTAGTGGGTATAGTTATGAAGTGGAATTAAAACCTCCAGCATTCCCCTGGCATATTTAACAAAATATTATCTTTGTTCGGCTGTTGAAAGAAGATTTTTTTGGAATGGCATCGATCAGGCGACTTTGGTCTCACGTGTAAACCTACCCTTGCGGGGCTATGTCCAAGTTCGATTACTCGGACCTCCGTGAGAACCAAGACACCCCCTCCTGAAGCTTTCTCCTGGCAGAAACCCCCTCCTGAGACAACATGGGGTAAAACTGCCTCCCCTTGGATTAGAACTTGGGTCACATAGTAACCAAAGCCCTAAGAGCCAAGGGGTAACCACTAGAACAAGTCCTAGTGGTTGGCTGTTGAAAGAAGATAGTCGTTCTTAAAAAATACAAATAAAAGAACTTAAATATTTAATTAATATGTTTACTACAAAGTGAAACAATAATTTGTCCAGAATCCAAAGTTTAAAGCATTTAAGGTATTAGGTGAGTATTCGTCCGAGGAAACAATTTCAATAATGATAACTAATATAATAATACTACAATTCATTATCATGTAACACCCACTGGCTTAGCTTAGTGGTAAAAGTGTATGACTCTTTATCAAGAGGTCTTGAGTTCAAGTCACACTTGTAACAAAAAAAAAATGGGGTTACAAGTTGGGTCAGAGGGTTTTTCTCCAGTGGTGAGTTTCTTCCCGATAGGGATTGGAGATGATCGGGTGAGTGGTGTAATATCCCCGTTAGTGATCCAAATTTGTTGTTAAAAAAAAAATTCATTATCATGTCATTTATGTATGTTATGTCACCTCCTATTGTGGGTTTTCCCATACACTTGGTTTTCGTATTTTTTTAATGACAAATTTAGATCACTGACGGGGACATTATACCACCCATCCGATAATATTCAATCTCCATTACTCACCACTGGTGAGAAAACCCTCTGCCCAACTTGTAACCCCCATTCTTTTATTCCTTTTGTTACAAGGTGGTTTTCGTATTTTGTATCTGAGACATAGAGATGATCGAGTAGGCCAGTGGTACGGCAGTAATCCATATTTATCAATTATAAAAATGTTACCTCGTATTGATAACTCTATTTGTAATGGTAATCACGTGCTATAACATTACATTTTTTTTTTTGTTATCTTATCGTCATATCATCAGTTTTACTTTCACATCTACCCTCATAATGCTCAGCTCACACCAAGCTTCACTTCTTTTTTTTTATTAAAATTTAAATCCACAGAGAGAGAAAGAAAAGAATGGCTACATGGTGTCAAAAAACTACAGCGAATACTGGTGGTTTGTTTTGGTGATGGTCAGATCGACGTAAACAAGCGACGAGATCCTTGACATAGCCGGCCGGAAGAGATGGAGAACGGTAGGGTTTAGAGTTGGTGAGTGGTACGCAGATGAATGGCAGGACCATTTAAGTAAAAAAGAAAATAATTATATCTATTTACATAAAGAGACTATGTATTACAAACAGTTTAAAAGACAAAGCCTTCTTCGTAAAGATCAAATTTAAATTTATGTAATTTAGTTGAAATAATAAAAACTGTTCTTTGGAAAAAAATATATGTTTATTATATTTTTTAGCACGTCTCTAACACATATATTCTAAGGCATATATATTAGGAAGGTCGTATATTATGAGAAAAACATATGTGCAAGAGTTTACGAAAACACCGCCCTCTTGTTACATCTCACACAATTTTAAATAAAAGACGGTCAAAGTTATCACTGAATATTTCTCCTTTGTAAAATTTTTCTCAATATCTCTTCTTTCTTCTCTCTATTTTTATCTAATTATTACTAATAAAATATTATTAAAAAGTGAAGGATAATAAGGAGTGATAATTACGATGGTGATTTTAGATTATCGAGTAAGAAAAAAAAAGGTTTCGACGCATCATGCTTCTACACTAAACTAACAAAGGAACCAAAAATAAAACTCTTAATAATCAAAAATTAAAATACAAACTCAAATTCCAACCAGAAGTAGAAATCTCAGAAAAATAAAACGAGTGACTTAGCAAAATATTATGGCTACTCTTTTTCTTTTCTTATTGTTATTCAAATATTTTTTTATTGTTATTCAAATTGTTAGAATTTTAGGAGAATGAGGGTCTGGATTACTTTAATACTTACTCACCTGTAACTCGCATAATCTGGATATGGTTGGTGATTGAGCGGCTTTACGATATATGGAGGTTCACTAAATGAATGTTAAGACCGCGTTTTTAAACGGTGATTTAGATGAAAAGATCTACATATAACAACATGAGGGTTTTTCCGCTCCTGGCCAAGAAGGAAAGGTATGTAGACTCGTCAAGCCTTTGTATGGCTTGAAACAAGCTCCTAAGCAATGGCACCAGAAGTTTGACCGTGTCATGCTTAACAACGAATTCAAAATAAATGAGTGCGACAAGTGTGTCTATGCGAAGGACACACCTAGAGGTTATGTGATCCTATGTCTCTATGTAGATGACATGCTTATCGTTGGGAGTGATGATAATATGGTCAAAGTTACTAAAGACATGTTGAAAGCGAGATTTTACATGAAAGACATGGGGATCGCAGATGTAATACTCGGTATAAAAATCATTAGTACCCCAAATGGTATTGTCTTGAGTCAATCTCACTATGTGGACAAAATCCTTAAGAAGTTTAACGCAGGAGATAAGAGTATGTCTCAAACTCCGGTTGATACTACCCTTCATCTTGCTAAGAATAGAGGAAAAGGGGTTGCTCAATTGGAGTACTCAAGGGTGATTGGTAGTCTAGTGTATCTTATGACATGTGCCATACTAGATTTGGCTTATGCGATGCGAATTAGATTTCGGATATGAAGGATTTTAAATCAACAAGCGTGAAACAAGCGGGTATGTGTTCACGCTTGGTGGCGCGGTCCACAATGAAATCTGAATTCATTGCCTTGGATATATCTGGTGAAGATGCGAAATGGCTACGTCAACTTGTGGAAGAAATTCCAAGGTGGCCTAAGCCAATGACGACTATTTGCCTACATTGTGACAGTAAATCGGCAATTGTGTGCGCCCAATCCGCTATGTACAATGGCAAACCAAGGCACATTAGACGTATACATAATACGGTACGCCAACTAATCTCTGCGAGAGTTATCTCAATTGACTATGTGAAGTCAAAAGATAAAAGTGCGGATCCGTTTACAAAAGGCTTAAGCAAAGAGTTAGTTTTGAAGTCGTCATGGGAAATGAGACTAAAGCCCATTGGGTTGAAAGCTAGTGCGAAGGAAAACCTAACATATAAAAATGGAGATCACAGGATCTAGGTTCAATATGACAACCTAATCGCATTGGCTAAGGTCACTGTGGGGGAGTACCCTAAATTATACTTAGCTTCGTTCTTTACTTCATCTTTCAACCTAAATTATACTTAGCTTTTATCTTTTAATAGTTTTATTAACTTAGCTCAATAAGATACATTTAAATATTCTTTTAACCATCGGAGGTAAAAAGTATACACTTAAGCAATAATAGAAACATGTATTTCTCTTAATAAAAAAATTTGTTTTTATTTAATTTTCACGCTTTAAGTACATTTACATTCGCGTACATCCTTATTTAATGAAATTTACTATACTAGAATATTATTTTTCTTATTTTATTATTTTAGGGGTTGTTTGATAAGTTCTTACTAGGTCCGGTAAAAGTTGACCACTGACCCGGTAAGTGGTCAGGGAGTTTGATTTTATAGAAAAACAGTTGTGACTCGGTCTGAGAAGCTGACCCGTGCTTAATTTGAGCTCTGACTCAGTCCTCCTTAAATTTTCCCCTAACTCGGTCAGGGGAGGTGACCATTTCAAACACACCCTTATTTAAACCTCTGTCGCGCGATGCACGAGTGTCAAAGACTAGTATATATATATACTATATAATAAACCAAAAGTTTTATCACACTTTAATTAGTAAAAAATGACACTTGTTATCACCATAAAATTTTGGATTAAGTCAAAATTTTAATAAATAATTACCAAATACTATATATATATATATATATATATATTGTATATATATAGATAGATAGAGAGAGATGATGTTCCTTCTAACACTAACATCTCCCAACTTATTGTTTATGCTCATGCCTTCTCCAAGTTAGTACCTGGTAAGGTGTTACAGAGGTATAACAACCCTTGTAGAAAACTCTTGAGTTTCATCAAGCTAATTAGGAAACTTGGATTTTGATAATCTTAACTTTCACCTATTAGCCGTTAATAATCTCAATTGAGAATATCTTTGCCACTGTTTCCAACTTTTGACTATTTTCTCTTAAAAGTCCATCGTTAAAATTATTTAACTCCGTTTGATTACCAATAAAATATTTTGGATTTCTTACTCGGACCGAAAGTAGACGATGAATGTGAACTCGTGAGAACTCATTTCAGTTCTCATTTTTAGATGTGAATTGAAGCAAATGGTGAATTGGGATGAAATTGGATTGGGGAAAGTTCCAATTCACCGATTTGTTTCGATTCACACACAAAATTAAGAAATGATATTAGTTTCTATGAGTTCCTCTTCATCGTTTACCTATGGTCTAAGCAACAAACCCATAAGCTTTTAAAAAGAAATTAAACATAGTTAAGTAATAATGGTAGACTATTGAGAGAAAATAATTAAAAAGTTGGTACAAGTGGCAAGAATATTCTCAGTTGAGAATAATTAACGGCCAACAAGTGAAAGTTGAGATTATTAAAATTTAATTTTCCATAATTTATTTTATAAAATTAAATTATATAATAAAATATAAAAAATATAATTCTTCTTTTAAAAAAAACAAATTATAATAAGATTTGAATTGTATAATATCTTAATATATAATTTTATAATAATGGTTCTACTATTTTTTATATATTTACGTTTAAACTTATTGTATAATATCTTAATATATATTTATATAATATTGGTTCTACTATATTTTATATGTTTACATTTAAACTTTTGTTTAAAAAATATAATAATAATTATATACGAAGTTATTAATTATATCATTTTTAAGGCATCTCATGTAATATACGGGTTGACGTCACTAATATGACTATATTCGATATAGTATAATGATTATAACAACGGAACTTTGGATTTTAATAATATAAGTTTTACTTAGTTGGTCGATAATAATACAAAATATGAAAATTCCTCCTAATAATACGAGTTTTCAAGGTATTGGATTCTAATGATACACCATTAGTTTTTTTACTAATGATATTAGTCTGTTGCTTACTTGGCAGCTGAAGTAGAGAAACCACGTAGGATGATTACAACTCACGTCAGCTGTCAAGTAAGCAACATACTAATACCGTTAGTAAAAAAACTAACAGTGTATTATTAGAATCCGATGCCTTGAAAACTCGCATTATTAGGGAGAATTTTCAAATTTCGTATTATTATCGGCCAATTAAATAAACTTATATTATTAAAATTTAATTTTCCTATAACAACTCATACAATGCTAAACGTTGTATTTTACTGAATTTTTTTTTGAACAACTACCACACCATATTATCTTAAATTACACTATTTTGAGGTCTTAAACCGAATTTTTCGTTTTGAGGATATTGCCTCTTAGGCCATCTGTAGTGGGTGTCATGAACATTAAAATTGCTAACATAACCCCCCTATAACCCCCTCTCCCACCCTGCAGGGCGTCATGTTAGCCCATTTCATCACCGAGCGTTACCTACATAACGCCCCTATGTTTCATGTTTTTTTTTTCTTTTTTCTTTTTATTCTATTGGTTCTCCCATCCTCATAACTCCTCATTCTTATAACCCCCACTACACCCTTTACCTCATAACCCCCATTTTCATATCATACATCACATGACACATAACCTTAAAAAAAAGGTTATGACTATAGATAGCCTTATCATAAAACTACAAACCATGGTGGCATGTTTGTTAACCCCACATAAAACATTTAAAATTTGGTAAACTTAACCATGGTTAGTTAGGTTAGCTTCACGCACTACACACCACCAAGAAAGGAGACAAACACAGGCTTGTAGAGAGAGAGAATGGAAGTCTTTTTAGAGAGAGAAGACATCAAGGCGTAGTATATTAACCTGTTTTCAGCTCTGTGTAACGGCGTTTTCACATTCCGCTGATTCTAGTGAGAGAAACAAGAAGACAGAGATTAAAATTTTAAACCACCATGTTTTCATACATATTATAGAGAGAGAGAGAAAAACTGAAAAAGAAAGAGCTCAACATCATCTCTTCCGGTTCTCCGATCTGTGTACTTCTAACGGCAGACTGACGGTGTTAGGGTTTCATCAAGCAAGCTACTTAAACGTCGTCGTAAAAGCGCGAGTTGCCGGAAGCGCTGCTGCATCACCGGTTTTTGCATATAATGTGGAGAATTTCATAATTTTGAAGGTTTAATTTCGCCGCGATTTGGATTTTACTAGACTTTCTGCTGATAAAGAGGTTGAATTTGTTTATTCGCTTTCCATGTTGAACCGAGGACCATCGTATATTCCACCTGAAGGTGAAATTACTCCACAATTTCCTGCCAAAACGTTTCAATTTACTCCGTTTTTTGTATGTTTACTGTTTCCCCCAATTAATTTGATTATTGATGTAGGTTTTTTGTTCATTTTGATATAATTTGTTGTTTCGGTTCTTCTTCATCTCTAAGTTTGTTTATAATGTTCTTAATTTCGTGAAGATCCACTGTATAAGGAGTTATGGAAGGCTTGTGCGGGGCCATTAGTGGATGTTCCAAGAGACGGAGAGAGAGTATTCTACTTTCCACAGGGCCATACGGAACAAGTAGGTCAAAAGTTTCATATTCATGGGCTTGAAAATTTCAGATCTGTGTTGCTTAATTTTTTCTGGATTAGTTTTGTTTTTCCATAATTGGTTTTAATTTTTTTGCTTTTATTTTACTGTGCTATTTGTGGGTTTTTGTTTAGCTGGAAGCATCTACAAATGAGGAATTAAGTCAGAGGGTTCCTCATGTCGGCCTTAAATCAAAGATTCTATGCCGTGTTGTTCATACTCAGCTAATGGTATGCAATTTGATGCTCTTTACAATCATTGGTTTTTGATCAATTTAGGTTTTAAATAGGATTATGTTCAATTCTTGAAAATGTGGAAGCTAATGGTAGATTAGAATGTTGGATTTCTGAAATTTTTTAATAATAGTTCTTTTGGATTTGAAGGCTGAGCATGACACGGATGAAGTTTATGCTCAAATCACTTTACTTCCAGAGCCGGATGTAAGATTTGCTGATGATTTTACTTTAACATAATGAGATGTTATTCTTTTTTTTTCCCTCACCTTGATGTAAATATATGCAGCAAAGTGATCCCACAAGTCCTGATGAATGCCTACCTGAGCCTGCTAAACCAACCGTTCACTCTTTCTGCAAAGTTTTGACAGCTTCGGATACGAGCACTCATGGTGGGTTTTCAGTGCTCAGAAAGCATGCCAATGAGTGCTTACCTGCTTTGGTAAATTGATTTATATTTTTTTCTTCTTCCCTTTCTTTTTAAATTATGATTCCTATTCTTTTTTATGTTTTTATTTTACTTAATTTTTATGTTCAGGACATGACTCAAGTTACGCCTACACAAGAGTTATCAGCCTATGATTTGCATGGCACCGAGTGGCGATTTAAGCACATCTTCAGAGGTCAACCACGAAGGCATCTGCTTACAACCGGATGGAGTACTTTTGTTACTAATAAAAGATTAGTGGCTGGGGATTCATTTGTATTCCTTAGGTACTATTTTGTTATTCAATCATCCATGTTGCTATTTTGTTGTATATTGTAAATTTTTGCTAGACCTTTACTAAAATATCTGTGTTTATAGAGGGGGAAATGGTGACTTACGTGTTGGAGTTAGACGTCAAGCCCGTCAACAAAGCTCTATGCCATCTTCAGTAATTTCTAGCCAGAGTATGCATTTGGGTGTGCTTGCAACTGCATCACATGCAGTTTTAACTCAAACCCGTTTTACAGTTTACTACAAACCAAGGTATGATACCCAAGTTACTTGAAAGAAAGTGAATCTTTGACTGTTTTTCTTATTATATTTGGTAAATGGTGAAATTTCTTTTTCCAGGACGAGTCAGTTCATTATAGGGTTAAACAAGTATATAGAATCCGTGAACAATGCTTTTACTATTGGCATGAGATTTAAAATGGGATTTGAGGGTGAGGACTGTCCTGAAAGAAGGTAAATGATTTGTTGTTTATGGCTTTTTGGGTATTTATGATTCTAAATTCCTATGCTTATTAATTTGACTTGTACTTTGTTTGGTTAGGTTTACTGGTACAATAGTTGGAATTGAAGACATATCTCCTCATTGGGAAGATTCGAAGTGGCGTTCGTTAAAGGTTAATATTGATAGATGCTTGAATCTGTTTTGATCTGTTATTTGTTGATATAACTAAAAAAAGGTCAAACCTTTTCTTGACCATACCAGGTTCATTGGGACGAACCTGCTTCTATTATGAGACCAGATCGCGTTTCACCATGGGAGATTGAGACTTTTGTAGCTCCTATTCCAACAAGTCTAGCTCAACCAGTTGCACCAAAAAGTAAAAGGCCTAGAACTCCAATGGAGATCCCTAATCTTGGTGAGTTGAATTTTCTTATTACCTTATTACATCCAATATGCATATTAACATCGTCTAATTTGTTTTAGAACCAGCATTTTCAACTGTATCCGCACAATTGAGTTTTACCCATGACGGGCAAAGGGTTGATAATCCAAACCATAGTTCCTGGCATCCTAAGCAAGCAGAAAACACTCACAATGGTGGCTTTTTAAGGACACAAATGGAGACTGGTTGGTTTTCATCATCCCCTGTTAAAGCATCAAGGAACATTTATGGAGATGAAACAGAAGATGTAAAAGGTCAATCATCTAGGTCTATTCATACAACATACTCGCCTCATGATACCATCAAACAGACTAAAGATTCAGTTCAAAGTCCAGTTAGTGGTTCAAGTTGCAGAATATTTGGTTTCGACATAAATATCCCTCCCAAATGTGATGATAATATAAGCCCTTCAAAAGCACCCTTAACACCATCAGATGTGTTATTCCATTATTCAATTGAAGGACAGGTGCCAAACACATTGTCAGTTTCAGATCTCAAGTCTGACCTGTCAAAAGAACATGGGAATCTGCAAGTTTCACCAAAAGAAATTCAAAGCAAGCAAACCACTTCCACCCGAAGCCGTACCAAGGTACATCCCATCTATTTTCATAAGTTTTAACTTCGACTTTCTTTGTGGTTGAAGTAGGCATCTAACTTGGGAGTGTGATCATGAAAGGTTCAAATGCAAGGGGTAGCAGTGGGCCGGGCGGTGGATTTAACGGTGTTTAAAGGATATGATGAGCTCATCAATGAGCTCGAAGACATGTTTGAGATCAAAGGACAGTTACACCATCGAAATGAATTCGAAGTTGTTTTTACGGATGATGAAGGAGACATGATGCTCATGGGCGATGATCCATGGGAGTAAGTTTTTGACTTTTTTGCAGTAAATAAGGTAAGCATGCATTGTTAACAAACTCTGATGAAACTTTTATGTATTATGTCTGCAGAGAGTTTTGTAACATGGTTAAACGCATCATGATCTGTTCAAGTCAAGATGTGAAGAAAATGAAGGCGGGAAGTATGCTTCCGTCTGCAACCGACAACGAGGCATCAGGTAGCTTGGAAGCTGCTGATAAGTGATGAATAAGAGACCCCTTAATGTTCTCAAGAAATCCCCCTGCTAGTTTTTTTTTTTTTTTTTGGCTTTGTTTTCAAGAGTTTCAGGTGCTGGTTTCACCTAGTTGTGAAAGGGTGGTCCCATAGATAAACAACCTGTAAAGAGGGGATGGCTGGCTGGCTAATTTGGTGTTAATTGGTTAGATGATTACTGACCTGATCGACCCAACCCAATTGAAGGGAGGAATGTGAATGGAGTATGTGAGTGTTTAGGAGTAAGCTAGCTATATATACATATGTATATTAGAGGTGTGTTTGGATGCTTAAACGGTGATGCTGATTTGGGGAGGGGAGGGGGTCCTGATGATTATATTGTATATATTATTATGTTGTATTTAAATTTTAGCTAGGCAGCCAGCCACCCTTTTTGCTTTATCTTTGTATGACCTACGAGTGTGCACTCCACTATAGGAGATGAGCTCTACTGCACTAATGTTAAGCATTGTCTAAAGTACAACTACAATTAGCAATACACACTTGTACCAGCGGGCATTATATATATTTTTTTGAATGGCAAATTTGAATAACTAAAGGGGCATTACGCACTCACTTGATCATCTTCAATTCTCATCAGAAGGAAACTTACCATAAGTGAGAAAACCCCCTGGCTCAACCCGGACCCCTATTTATTTTTTGAGTAAACTTCGTTTTTAGTCCTCTATGTTTGCTCATTTTAACCAATTTAGTCCTAACTTTTCAAAATTCTCAGTTTAGGGTCTTACATTTCAAAAAAAATTTTAATCTTGATCCCGGTGTTAATTTATTTAAAAATCGCCGTTAGTTTTGTCTTTTATGGAGGGGTATTCTTGTCATTTTCATTTATTTTATTATATTTTTAAATTTCTTAAATTTTTTAATGATGGGTGCTTCATATAAACCCTACCTTCCCTCCCTGCATTTTTAGTCATTGAACTCTCCCCCCTTTCCATCTCCAACTCAAAAAATCGAACTTCAAACTAGTTCCTACTGGGTCCATTATTCCTGAATTAGGGATAAATAATCACATTTTGATGCAGGATTAAGTTTTATTACTGCACAAGCTGATTATCATCAAGCGTGAGTGAAGGGTTGTAAAGACATAACCTTTGGCCCATTTTAAGAGGAAAAAAGTTCAAAGATATAGGTTATACACATCAAACCTGATCCGAGAAGCATCATGGACAATGCTGAACCATTCAGTGCCTCAAAAGCACCGCTGACATGGCATGACTTCTTGGAACGTATGCGGCATCCATCTGCGTCAGAATTTGTTAAACCCATTAAAACTTTCATTGTATCCTTCTCAAATAACCCCCCAAATCCTGAAAGGGACAGTACATTTGTACAAGAATTCATCAGCAATAAGGAATCTGCTTTCCGGGTCGATACTCAAGTAGCGTATGTGAGTAGAGAAGACAATATGGGTTTGCATTGAAACATACTGTGAAAACAATATTATTACATTAATAATAAAATCATGTTATGCTTGTGAAACAACAAATCGATTAGGGCAGCTTCGTTCTTGAATTGGATCTAAAGGGGGCTTCGATTTTTTTTGAGTTGGAGATGGAAAGGGGGGAGAGTTCAACGACTAAAAACGCAGGGGAAGGGTAGGGAAGGTAGGGTTTATATGAAGAACCCATCATTAAAAAATTAGGAAATATAAAAATATAAAAATATAATAAAACAAATGGAAATGACAAGAATACCCCTCCTTAAAAGACAAAACTAACGACAGTTTTTAAATAAATTAACGTTAGGATTAAGATTGGGAAAAAATTGAAATGTGATACCCTAAATTGAGAATTTTGAAAAGTTGGGACTAAATTGGTTAAAATGAGCAAACGTTGGGGACTCAAAACGAAGTTTACTCTTTTTTTTTGTCACAGGTTGGGACTTGAACCCAAGACCTGCTACTTACCAATGTGCATTATATATGTACCTTATTGTTGATACATGGTCCTGATCGTCATGTAAAGTATCGAATACAAGACGAAGACATGGAAGATTAGGTCTGGCTGAACCTTGGCTGAACTTGGAGTTCGGACAGGTCCGAACAGGTCCGAACCTGAGGTTAATACAAGTCATTTGTATTTACTCTTTGTGTTCCATCTCGTATTACATTGATTTCATAACGATTAAGTAGACGATCCACACGCTCAAGCAATTTCAAGTGGTATCAGAGCAAAAATTCAAAAACATTGAAAAATGCCGATAAATGTATATATATGCTATAATATGAAAGTTAGTATGGTTAAAGTGATGTATCAAAAGATATTAAAGCCGGAGGTTTTTGGTTTAAGTATTACATATGACAAAAAATGGGGGTTGTAAGTTTAACCAGGGTTTTCTTATCTATGGTGAGTTTTTTTCTTGAGGATGGTCTTTGGGTCGAAACTCTGCTTTCTACCTAGGGAATGGATATTATTGGGTGGGCTAGTAGCCCGTTAATGATCAAATTATCTGGTCTTCCGGTCTAGACTGTGCTCTGTACCCAGGGAGTCAAGATGATCGGGTGAGCTAGTTACGCTAGTAGTCCGTTAGTGATCAAATCTGCCGTTTAAAAAAAAAATATAAAAGTTTACAACTTTTTTGTGATTTTAATAAATATAAACTTTCAGTATAAAAAAAATAAATTTTTCATTTTTTGAACCAACTTTATGGACCAAAAAAACGGATGACGTTTATGATGGGGTTGGGGGGGGGGGGGTATGAAAGATGGTCCAAAAGGGCTTTATTTTGAATAACCGCGTCCTCTTTTTTGTGGAACTCTTGGGTCCCGTTAAAAGTTGGAGCTTCCATGTCGAGGACGTCTATGGGGAGGTCCCATCTATGGCGGCCTTGGCGTGTAGGGGCGGATCTCAAGCTACGGTTTGTAAGGGGTGCATAAATCACGATGATACGACGAACCACCTTTTAATTTCTTACAGGTGGGCTAGTGTGGTGTTGTTGCAGATGGTGAGATGTTTGGTTTTACAAGATGGTTACGCGGTCCTAATTTAAAGTGGTGCTCGGTTAGTGAGGTCGTGTATGCCCATGAGCAGTGGCTTGGGTCAAAAAGTCTAAGAAGGTTGTTCATGGTACTTTTTTTTACATCGTTATGGTGCATCTGGAAGGTTAAGAACAACTGAATTTTCAATGATAAAGCGGGGGGGGGGGGGGGGACTAAGGTGGTGGTTGTCAATATTAAGGGTGACGTGTGCTGAAGTGTATATCAAAAATCAGTCAAGTCAAAAAGGGAAAATCCCGAGTGACTAAACACACACGTAGGGCAGTGTACCCATTGTATGCAGGATAGTATCGGTAAATACCCGGATGTCAAATCCAAGGACGCAATGCAGGCTCTCGATATGCGAACTTTGCTAATATTTAACCTAAAAATATTTTGGTTTTGAGAAAAACAAAGAAAACAGATAAACAAGCAACTAAGATAGCTAAGGAACAAAGTAAAAGAACCTAAGGTGACTCAAAAAAGGGAAAAAGGGTGCTGCCTGGCAAGGAATCCTCTGGGCTGGCTATTGACTGATAAACTGACTACCTCATGTGACACTACCCTCTAAAGATGAAAACCGCGATAACTTAGACTATAGACACATCTTCGCTATCTAGGCAATCCTAAACTGAAGTCCGGATAGTCAATTGATACTTAATGCTAAGTGGTCAGATCGCTTCGGTCAAAGCAGATTAGACACGTATGAAACAGAAAACCACTCAAGAGGTCTCTCAATATGGTTTCTACAACACACTAGAATACTAAAATGGGATCAATGAAACCTAAGCAATGTCTAACACGTACAAGCGGGTCAAAACCTTAAGTTCTCAAGTATTCTAACCAACCGACAAAGTCAAACAACCACCTAGTGTGCTAAACGAATCGGTCAATTCAATCCAACACAAATATTATGCAAAATCAGCCCCAAATTATAACTACAAGATCATGTAGAAGTTCTCCTATCATGCATTTGATCAAAACTCATAAAAGTCAAACCAAATAATAACCGAATCACTAATTAGGTCAAAGTTCTTTGAGCCTAAGCAATTTAATCACATCAAGCAATCATAACAGAAGCTAAACATGCTAATATGATCATTTCAAAGATCAAATTCAGATTCAATAGCAATAAGATCAAGTCACATGAAGAAAGTCAAAGTAAAAAGTCAAATCAAGCCCAAATTCATCCAATACCAAGCAACACTATAGATCTAGCCTACAATCATGTTTAGAACTAATAAAAACATCATCTTTGAACCATACATGATCTGAAAAATCAACAAAAAGAGAAAGAAATCAAGCCTTGGTGAAGAACACCCAAAAATGGAAGAAAAATCTTCAATCTTCAATCCAAATCCAAGTTATCTTCAATCCTTAAGCTTCAAATCCGTCTTCTACAGCAGATCTAGGGTTTTTTCGAGTGGGTATGGGGTGTTCTCTCCCTTAATGACGGCCAAAGTGTGTTTAAATAGAGGCAAAACAGGGTTTACTGTCTGTTCGTCGATGCGGGCTGCATCAGATTAGACTGGAGGTGATGCGGCCCACGTTGCCCCTTTGACTGCATAGTTTGACCAGACATGGTGCGGGCTGCATCAGGTGATAAGGATATCGATGCGCCCCGCATTGACCCGGATCAGGAAAACTTCAATACTTTCAATCTTCAACCACCGAGCACCGCAACGGGTCCAAATGCTCCAAAAACACCCAAATCCAATCACCGACACAGCAGAACCTTAAATTCAACAAATTTATCAATTAAGCATCGAATCCAACCAAAGTATAACCAAAATGTAATGAAAATGGGATATTTATTCATCAAAAATCATAACCAAGATGCTATGCATCAAAGGGCACTTGGTATACACACGCTAAGGGGTGGTGTGGAAGGGACCATGCTAGGGTTAGAATCTTAAAGAACAAGAAAACTAGAGAAGGGAAGCAAAAGCCAAATTTTGGAAATTAACCAGAATGTATCCGCACATACATTAAGTGCATGTTTGGCTAATCATTACAAACTAACTTATTGACTTATTAGCTTTTCAAAAAGCCAATAAGTTAAAAAAAAATGTTTGGATAGTGCAAAAGCACTTTTTAAAACAACTTTTGAAGAATGAGATTTATTTATTAACCCAAAAGCCAAGAAATCTTGGCTTTTAAAACTCCATTTGGCTTTTGGATTAACAAATTACTTTTATACCCTCAAATAAGCCCTCAAATATATTAAGGATGTCCATTTTACCTAAATAAGCTAATTCAAACATTTTTTTAGGAACAACTTATTTACTTATTGACTTTTTCCACCACAAAAGCTAAGCCAAACATTTATTTAAAAACCTTTTTTATAAAAGCTAAAAGTCAATAAGTCTTTTTGTCCAAAAGTGTTTTTGCACCTAAATAAGCACAACCAAACATACCCTAAATCAAAACATAATCACCATAGTTCCAAAACACACCCCAAGGTTTAGCAAAATGCTATAATGGTCCTTAACCAACATAAAGAGGAAACCACACATAAAAATACTCCCTCCTTAACCCATTTTTTGTCCTCAAGAAGTAAGTTTATCAAAGTCGGGAAAACGCAACTTCATATCAAGAAATTCCCATGTAGCCTCGTGCGACGTTTGACCCTTCCAATGTACCAACACCTTCATTGCCGACCGGTTTCCTCTTTTCACCAACCTTCGTTCCAACACCTTCTGAGGGAACAACCGGAATCTAGCTTATGTTAGGATTGGGATTATTTTATCTGGTAGCCCACCCACTCCCTTAAGCAATGAATCGTGGAAGACCGGGTGGATTTGCGATTCATCCGGTAGATCCAATCTATAAGCAACATTACCTATCTTCTCTATGACAAGGAAGGGTCCAAAATACTTAGGAGTAAGCTTGAAATGTTTATGGACCCTTAAGGTGTTTTGCATATATGGTTGGAGCTTTAGATATACCCATGTACCCGATTCGAACACTCTCTCGGACCTATGTTTATCTACTTGTTGCTTCATTCAGTTTGAACTTTCAAAAGATATTATTTCAACACTTTGACCGTCGCTTCCCGGTCTTGCATCAGCTCATCGACGTCCTTATTGATCGTATTCTTAGGAATATACGGAATATGGAGAGGCGGGGGAAACCCATACAAGGCCTCAAATGGCGACTTACCCAAAGAAGAGTGGAAGGTAGTGTTATACCACCATTCGGCCAACAATACCCATTTGACCCACAAGTAAGGCGCTCCATCACCATACATCGTAAATAGCTTTCCAAACAACGATTCACCACTTCCGTCTGACTGTCCGTCTGTGGATGGTAAGACGTTGAAAAGGTAGTAGCCATCCTTTGTAACCTTAAAATTCTTTCCAAAACGAGCTTAAAAATATTGGGTCGCGATTGGAGATTATAGAGTTGGAACATCCATGCAATTTATAAATGTTATCCAAAAATACCTGAGCTACTTCCTTAGCCGAAAATGGGTGACCAAGCACCATGACGTGGCTATATTTAGTTTGTGTCCCTTCCTTTAACCATCGGCAAACCCCTATGAAGTCCATCGAAATGTTGGTAGAAATAGTCTTGGGAATGGGTAACGGTTGTAAGAGACCAGGTGAAGCTACGTATTCCATTAAACCTTTTGGTGGTTCCGGGTCTGTCCGGTCCAAAACCCGTTAGGAACCGCGGAACCGGTTTTCATTTAAAATCTAAAAACTTAAAGTTAATAATTATTAATTAGTTTTAACTTTTAATGAGCTACCCTAATCCTACTAGGCCCTACTCATGTAATCTGTGTATAATCACATTTGACGTTTCACGTTTCTAATCTTTTCCAAATCTCCTCCAAAAGGTCGGCAGTCAAATCTCCCTCCTTTCAAGTTCATCGATCTTTCCACTCCAGGACTCCATCGACAATCAAATCTACATGTATGCATTTTTAGCCTCCATTAGATTTACATTCATGTATTTATGTGTGTTTTTATGGAAATAGCTTCATTATTTCATAAGGCTTCATCACAGGTGATAAATAAAGGATTACTTCTTGACTACTTGTGAATATATGGAAACGACTTCATTATTTCATTAGACTATTGGGGGTTTCTAAAATTTAAAAGAATCACTCATAATTTCATTAGATTTCACGGGTTTAATTGGTCCATTGAAATTATCAAATACCAAACCTGTCCAAGCATCAGATTTCGCGGTCCACAACTTCAAGAACCGCTAACCTGGCCCATGAAAACCAAACTGACCCGGACCGATTTCACAATTCGCAGTTCCAGTTCCGATTCCGATTTTAAGAGGTTCACGGTTTCACTGGTTTGCGAGTCTGGTCCGATTCCGGCTCGGGTCGACCCGATACTCAGCCCTATACCAAACGGGCTTTTTAAAACAAATTAGTTTTTTTTTAAAACCTCTGTTTGGTAATGTCAAAAAGCAACTAGTTGGAGTAGCGTTAACTTTTATAATATTTCAAGTTTTACCCTTCCCTAACTTATAATATTTTATTTTTAAAATTTAATTTATTTATATACATGTACTTTTATGTTATATTTATATGTTTCAGCTATTTTATCAAATGTTATTTTTTATTAGTTAGCTTATAGTTTATCAACTAGCAGTTAACTTATAAGCTAGCATCAGCTAGTTTTTCGGTTGGTGCGTCAAACACAACTTAAATAAAATCTAATAAAAATCTATTTTCGGTGGTTAACGAGATCCAAAAAAAAAATAACTTTACAAATCAACAATTTTCGGTGGTTAACGAGATCAAAAAAAAAAATAACTTTACAAATCAACAATTATTTTCGGTGGGTGTTTTGTTATTTACAAGTTAGGCGACCCGCGCTTCGCGGCGGCACCAAACCCTTTAAAACACTCGGTTTTCCAACCCATGACACGAAATACCCAAGGTAAAGTCGTCTTTTGAATCTACATAAATTTAACAATCTTGAATCTACATAAATGCAAAACCAATAAAATCCGAGAAAGATGGCAGCGTAAAGTGTGAAATGATCCCTAATGACTATTGAAAACGATGTTGACATTAACATATAAAACCAATATCCGTCACAAATCAATACTTTTCACATGGATTGTGTACTCGTCAAATCCAAAAGTTTATGAATTGAATTGACATACCCAATGAGGAGAAAAGCCTTAGGATCTCCGGAGGAGTAGCCGCTTAAGTAAAAAAAAAACGAACAAAGGTGTAAATCAACCCATACTTATGTAGATAAGTGGGTGTTTAAGCACTCGCACAACCATCAGAACATAAAACATAAGCAAGCTCTCCACCAAGTTTTGATGCCCTCTTTGCAAACATGCAAAACCAGGTCCCAAAATTCCCATAATTATTCAAACCGAAATAAGCAAATTAAACGATTTATTCTCGCAATTCAATAGATCCATACAAACACGAAGACAATTGACGATTTCATTAGTACTTGAACAATAACCGCTCCATCCTTATCAAAAGCCATGATAGAGAAAACAATCAACCTTGAAATTATCTCACAAACTCTAATCTCTTATCGGACCGTTTATACGTTATGACATGTGAATGCCACCAAATTATGTAGAAAAGAACATGTATACATGTGTAAGCTAAAAACAAATTACCACATGGAGCTTATGCACATCTCCTACTATGTTGTTTTTCGATCTCTTTGTAATCATATTACATGATCTATTATTTGTTGTAGTTTTTTTCAAGTTATATTTCTGCAAGACGGTGACTATCATTGGCCTGACCTATTCTTGCTCTATAACATGAATTAATCTTGTTTAGGTGGTTCAAATGGTTTTGAAAATTTGCATGGTATTCTTTCTCAAGCGCCAAACTCTCCAATCATTTACCATCACTATCAATCTAATTAAAAAGTTCACATGTTTACTTACAAAACTAAGAAGTGTGTTCTACTTTACCAATTATAATTGGCATACAATAGTAATAGTATTTGCTAGTCTTGATCAAATAAATATTGGCAATAAACAATTTATCAGAAATTCGAAAAACACAGAAGGAAATGAACTGGGCAGCTTACTATGTGGTGTGAATTTAATAGAATACAAATAGAAAAATGGGTCACCCTAGAAAAATTGGTGAGATTAAGAAAATTTTAAAATAATTATGTTCAAATAGCTATTATAAATAAAGTGGTCTACGAATTTCATCCAAATTGGACCACAGAACATATGGCCCAAGTAACACTTCTGGGTTGAAATGAGTATAATTTTAACAAACAATTCATACAAAATGCAAAAGGAAGCATCGTTCAATAACTTAAGTTGTTTCGATCTAAAGTTTCACACCCGCATCCATATACAACATAATATCCACGCCTCTAATTTTATGGAATTAACAAAATAGGGGAATTAACACAGGTGAGGACGATAAGGAAACAAACCTGACACTTTGAAACCAAACCGGAGAGCGGCGATGGTTGGACACCAGCGTACTTCGTTTTTAGTAGCACGTTCTATTTTAACTACAATCGTTGATTTGTTGGACACCAGCGTCAATATCGGAAGGCAAACCGGAGAGCGGCGATGGTTTGTAACTTTGTATGCTAGAGCTAGGGAGAGAAAGAGGAGATGATAAATGTCGGAGGGATAGAACTGGTGTGGAGCATAAAGAAGAGTTGGTGGTGGTCTGCATAAACAGTTGTACTAAGGCCCTTGCAATGGATTGTCCTTTACGCATTAAAATTTGTACCATGTTCATCAAATCGTCAATTTTGATTCAACTGTACTTTCTATTCTCTATTCAAGGATAGGATCTCCGCATTTGCTCACCTGCTCTTGACTTCAAAGGTAAAAGTTGTTGGACTTGTATATGCATAGAAGGATGGTACCCAAAAAGTTCTTGGTTTGTACCGTAAGCTATAGAATTTATACCATATGTTTTAGAAATTGTACTATTGGGTTACATTTTGTATATATAGGGTAATTTTGGTGGCTGAAATAGTGTCTAAAAGATGCAATGTTTTTTAAGTTGGTATTGTTTTGTAAGTTTTTTTTGTTTCAACTTTTGTATATCGCTAGCGTCAAATAACTTCACAAATCAACAATTAATACACTGATTTAGGTTAAAAAAAAAGAATTGAATGTGAGATCGTATACACTTGAGAAAATCAAATAACGAAAACAAAAACCTTGCACGCCGGAGTGGTCGCTTTTATTTTTGAATCAGCAAACCAACGTGTTTTGGGGACGAAGAAAAAAAATCGATTTTCACCGTCGGAGTTCATCGGAGTCTGAAGATCATTCGTGTTCTGGTAACAAATATCGTCGCCTTCGATTGATTTTGTCCTCAGAAACCTAATTCCAAAATTCTGGTTCGAAAGAACGCATATCTTCACAAATTAACCGTACAATATCATATATCCTGTAATTAATTTGGCAGATATTGATTCATATATTCGGTTTCTTCGATATATTCTTTTTCTGTATTGAATTGAAAAACATCTATTGGGGGATTGTTTTTGTTTCTGTTACCTAGGGCTCGCCGCCGTTCGTAATGCTCGCCGGAGATGGAGAGGAAATCGCCGTAGATGGAGGTGGATTATTACCTGCTTCCAACCGATTTTATGGATTGTGGATGAAAGGGATTGTGGAACCACCAATTTTAGATCTTGGATGATGATAATGATTCAGGTACGAAGTAAGGGGAGAATTTGTTTGATTTATTTTGTGTATACACGATTAGTAGGTGTACCTAATATATAGTTTGAATCAAACAGGTTATTTTGTAAAAGAAAGTAACACTATATAACATATAATAACATATCTGACATTGTGTTAACAACTTCTCCAAAATTGTAGTTCTTTAGAAATATACACTTAAAAGTTAAAATAGAGTAAATTACATATATTGCCCTTTATGTATAGGGTAACTTATGAAACATGCCCTTTAACCCAATTAATTACGTATTATGTCCTTTTTATGAAACATTGATTGCAAAAATAGCCCTTTATGTAAACTTATGAAACATGCCCTTTAACCCAATTAATTTACTCCTTAAAATATCTTAAAACACACTTCTTATGAACTAACAAATATAATGTGACATCCCGTAGCAACGCGTGGGTAAGTTTGCTCGTTTAAGTAAATAGTTGTTTAAATATAACGAATAAATAATAAAAAAAAATAATAATAATCTTTCGCATACATTAATCACACTGGCCGGTATACCCACTCGGGTGAGTGATGTGTGAATGAGAGAATCTTTTATGTTTAGTGTCATTTTGTTTGTTCCTAAGATGCTGTGTTCTTCAAGTTTGTCTTTATTTCATACAATTGTTTGATTAGTCAGATAAAATAATAATAATAAACAGTGTAAAACAACAAAGCAATTCATCGTTAAAACTTATATATATAGGCCAACCTGCATCTATGTTACATTAATGATGTCTTTGAACAGTTTTTAGTCTTCCCAAATCTGTAAAATAGATGATGATTTTCCAAAGGGAGCAGCTTTACTTACTTGTAAAGAACAACTATGAAATAATCTTTGGTGCACTGCTTGCAGGTTTAATCACAAGTTTTTTTACCAAGAAACTGAAGAAATCATCAACCGACGCCATTCCTGGACGCCTTGGTCTTCCTTTTGTTGGTGAAACTTTTTCTTTTCTTTCGGCTACTTATAGTACGAAAGGATGCTATGATTTTGTTCAACTCCGGAGACAAAGGTAGTCTATTTCTGCAACATCATATAGTATGTACATGTTTTCATGTTCTTCTTCCACTATCAGAAATCATTTGGTTAATTTCCAATGAGGGTGGCTTTGGGTTTATTGTATTTCACACAATTAAAATAATAAGTTTCCAAAATTCTAATTTAGAATATATATATACATATATAGAACCCTTAATCTTTTTTATTGAAGAATTATCATATTAATTAACCCATTATTTATTTGTTACAATGAACACCAAAAGTTGTTTGCATGTTTTGACCCATTGCCAAACTCATTGTGCACCCTCCATAGAACTGATAGATTATTTAGGCAATGATTGACTAGCAGGCTTTTGTACGTAATTATCGTGTTTGTTACGATTTTTCTAGAATCATCATAAATTTCGCCAAACGTGCAGGAAACAAGTCTAGTTTATTAGCTTTTTAGTTCTGATTCAACTTAATTACTGTCCTGACAGTTACGGGAAGTGGTTTAAAACAAGACTGTTTGGAAAAGTTCATATATTCGTCCCAAGTGTTGTGGGTGCAAAAGCAATTTTGTCGAATGATTTTCGGTTGTTCAACAAAGGGTATGTTAAACCAACGGCAACTGTACTTGGAATGAGCAGCTTATTTTGTGTACCAGTTGAGGATCATAAACGAATCAGACGCCTTCTTACTGGCCCTTTCTCCATGGATTCATTGTCCAAATTGGTTCAAAAATTTGATAAAATGCTCTCGGCAGAATTGAAAAAACTGGCGGACGAGGGCAAGTCTTTTGTGGTTCTTGACTTCAACATGAGGGTAACTAACTGCTATAGAGTTCATTTTTCCCAATCGTAACTTTCTTTTTCAGTTCTTTTCATCAAAAATGCGATCGATGATTCAGATAACATTCCACGCAATGTGTGACATGTTGGTGAGCATCACGGATGAATCTTTGCTGAACAAAATAGAAAAAGATGTCACAGCTATGTCTAATGCAATGCTCTCCTTCCCAGTCATGATTCCCGGCACTACATACTACAAAGGCGTTAAGGTAGTTAAAATTCTTGGCATATATTTCATTTCATTCATTGTTGTAAAACATCCAAATGAAAAATACTGATGATGCAGGCGCGTGAAAGTTTCTTGTCTTTTTTCGAAGAAATGATTAATAGGAGACGGAGTAGCAGAAAAGAGCGTCACCAAGACTTCTTGCAGGCCATGTTAGATAGAGATTCATTTCCAGATGATGAGAAGCTTCGTGATTGCGAGATTATCGATAACTTGTTTGCATTGATACTAGCCGGTCAGGGAACCACTGCAGCGGCAATCATGTGGTGTGTTAAGTTCTTAGACGAGAACAAACAAGTCCAAAAGAAGTTGCGAGTAAGTAACAACACCCGAGTTTTCTCATCAAGAATAACATGCATTTGACACCGAAAAATGATCACACAAATAAATATGAAACTACAGGAAGAACAGTTATCGATACTCGGAAATAAACCAATAGGAGATTCACTCTGTCTTGAAGATCTTAACAAGATGTCATACGGCTTAAAGGTTGGTTATAAACATATATGTTTGTTTTTCTTTTCTCATTTATATGTATCAAGATTAATGGGGGGCATTTTCAGGTTGTGAAAGAGACACTACGAATGTCAAATGTGATCCTCTGGTTCCCTCGTGTTGCGCTTGATGACTGCAAAATCCAGGGTAATTAAATACTAACTTCAATTCTTAATTGTGAGGAAGGAAAAGTTTCACACAGAAAATGTGTAGACTTCTTGATTCTGTTAATGCAGATGTTGAGATAAAGAAAGGATGGCATGTTGATGTTGATGCTGCTCACATACATTATGATCCAGAAGTTTATAAGGATCCTTTAATGTTCAATCCATCAAGATTTGATGTATATATATTATTCCCATTTTGTTAAACAAACTATATATATAGCAAGATCTAGCTCAAGATAATGAAACTGAAATAACCATGTGTCTATTTCCAGGAAGCTCAAAAGCCATACAGTTACATACCGTTTGGATCAGGGCAAAGGACATGCTTGGGAGTGAATATGGCAAATATGTTGATCTTGGTGTTCTTGCACAGGCTCACAACTGGATATAAGTGAGTTGGAGTTTTACTCTTCTTGCACTTGATATCTACAACCTTTCTTTTCCTTTTCATATTTTTCATTACAGTTTTTGCTTATTCAATGCAGCTGGATAGTAGATGATCAAGATCTTAGTATAGACACCAAATCTCTCCTCCAGAAACTAAAGAGCGGAGTGCCAATTACTTTAACACCTTTAAAAGATATATGATAGTTGAAGAAAGAAAGAAATCTTATATCATATTCAAGATGAAGACAAATGAAACTTGGCTTGTTTATTATAATCAATATGTTAGTGTCAAATGGGTCAAATTTGAAAGTGAAACTGGGCTAGTCAAAATAATCGTACGTGTATATTAAGGTTCAGTCAAGAGTCGGATGAATGAATGCATATATGAATATTTTCGGTAATTTGCTTTTTATTGCAAAAGGAGTAATACGAAGAGCCCGATCGGAATCGCAAGGGAGTAATACGAAATAGTATTGCAAAAGGATATTCGATCTTTTCGGTAATTTGCTTTTTATTGCTATGGTGGTTAGATCTAAAGCCCTTTTGGTTCGCAGTAGTTCATGGATTTCATTGAAACTAGAATTCGAATTTCATTTGTGTTTTTTTCGTAAAATTCAATGGAATTGGAATTTTAATTACATTTTTAATGTATTTGATTAAATTGGAATTTAGATTTGATTGAATTCCATCAGATTCCTTCATTTAATGGATTTAAGTATCATTCGTTCCTATTAATAAAAGATTTCATAATCCTTTCACACCGATGAATACTACTAGACTGATCAGACTACACCCACCACCCAAACCAGATCGGCTGGACCACCCGCCCAGACCGAACTGATCGACCCCCCCCCCCCCCCCCCGCCTGGAACGGACCGGCCGGACCCGTCACATGGACCAGACCCGACCCCCGAATCACACCGAACAGACACGGCCCACGGACCCTAGCCCGAACCGGACTGGACCCCTGGACCGCATTGATCAAACCTGATTAGACCCGCCGCCCTGACCGTCCGGACTCGGCCCTCGGTTTGCATCGACCTGACCCTACTGGACCCACCGCTCAAGTGAACCGGACCCAAACCCTAGACCTTATGTGATCTGACCGGACCGATCGTACTTGACCGGAACCGGCTGCACCCATTGTCCGGACTGAAAAATAACAAATCTAATAGCCACAATTCATTTTTACACTTCTTAGGTTAAATAAGCTTCTTAGAATAAAATTTAACATGTTAGATAAAAATTACATAAATGAGTCGTAATATAGAGTCAAGAGAGTCAAGCTCGATATGTAAAAGCTGAGGCTCAAACTCATTTATTAAAGGAGCTCCAATATAGACTCGAGCTTCTTTAAACTTAGCTCAATTCAAGCCTTAAATAGAATGGTCTTGGTTAACTTACTACGTCTCGCTAGGTTTACAGATCTAAAATAAAGCATTTAAATTAGAAACTTTATATAATAAAATATTTAGATTATTTAATCATATTTTAAGTATATGTATATATATACACACATATAATATATATATATATATATATATATATATATATATTAATATTTAAGAAATATATTAAAATGAAGATTTTTTTTCAAAAAGATATGATATTAAGCTTTCTCATAGGGGATATGTCAGTCTCTGTTATTCTAGAAATGATGATGATCGAACGGATGATATAATGTTCTCATACGTAATCTAAAATCGCCGTTAAAAAAAAGATAAAAAGGTTTTGTTTTTAGCAAGAAAAAAAGTGGGACTCAAATATGTGTAATACATCGATTATATAAGGTGAATTTAGTAGGTGGGCCCGATGATAAGTAGTAGTAATGACTAATGAGGATAAAAGATTAAATATGCAGAATACAAGTTGGCCGCCCCACGCTTCGCGGCAGAGTCGTACTGCGTTTTTAGGAGTACGTTAGGCCGTTAGCCTGATCATGAGAGATATGGGCGGTGCGAAACTTGCTTTGTGCACTTAGCGGCTTAGCGTTGACAATTTGAATTGTTGGCTAATTGTCGTCTTGTTAAACTCCATTTAGGAAAATGACAGCCCAAATACTAAACATAAACATACTAACATTCCAATACTTGTACCTCAATGAACCAAAAGAACCAAAACATCAGTCTCATGATCCTATTATGATCATGTTGTCCACAAATTAAGACTAATAAATAAAGAACAACGATAAGCCATTAACCCCTTTTTGACCTTAAGAAGTCAAATCCATTTAGGAAAAAAGAGAGCCAAAATACTAACCATAAACATACTAACATTCAAATACTTGTACCTTATTGAACCAAAAGAACCAAAACATCAGTCTACCCTATTGCCTACAAAGCCTTACATTACATTCACTCATTACCCTATTGCCTACAAAGCCTTACATTACATTTTCTATGGGGCCTTTAAAAGTTTAAAGAATTCCGTGTTGTAACTGTTTCTGTAAAATTACAAATCCTTTAAAAGTAATATATAGCCCAACACAACTGACTGCATGTGTTTAAATAGAATATCAGTAAAAATACTAACAATAACAATGATCGAAACTACAACAAAATAGCTATTTAGAATTAAGTAATGCAAACTTACAACATGCATGATACACCAAAGCAACCTGTCGTGCAGTGCAATCATGTCATGGGTTATAATAATATTGCACATGTGCAATAATCTTAAATAATGGTATTATGTCAGACGTTCAGCTACACTACCTACATGCTGCATGATCAATACATATCCTGAAACCTTATTGCACACGTGCAATAAGAAACATGACTCGGAGTATAATTTCTGATTCGTGTAAATATTAAGGCATGGAAACGTTACCTGGATAGATGGATCAAAGGGACATGCAGAGGAGATCTTAAAGCTTCAATTCCTGTAGGTGAAACCGGCGATGTCCTGATTCTAGCTCGTCGCCTGAAGATTTGATGTTCGTCACTTGTATCTAGGTTTTTTTTTTGTTCGTGAAGAAGTCGCCTGAAGATTTGATGTTCGTCACATGTATCTAGGGTTTTTTGTTCCCTCAATCGCGATCGGTATATGGTAGTGTGTGTTGATCAAAGTGGTGACTCACACACACTCAATTTGATGGCTGCTAATTTATGAGACACACTCAAGTTAGCTGTGGAAACGATTTCTAATATTGAACTGATGAAACGGACGTTACAGTAATGAGAAATATAAAGGGAACAAACCGAAAAAACTACCGACTAGTAGTCCACTATCTCTTACTAACCAAAAACGGAGAAAGCATAGAGTCACACAATCCACACCTAGAAGAAATAAATATCAGTGTAAATGTTATAGATAAATAATAGAGTATTGATTTATATGCTCAGTATTAATGGAGTTTGAGTTAGAGTAAGATGCAAGTTATTGAAGTCTAACTAGGAGTCTTGAGAAGTAAGTTATTGATTTGTTATGAATAGGCATATAGGGATCAATGTAACGAGATGTTTACCCATCCCGCGCGTTGATGCGAGGTTGAATTTGTATACTGAACGAAAGTAAAAAAGTTAAGTGGTATAAAACGTAAAAATTTAAAAGTCTCGTGGTGAAAGTATAAAGCTAAGAAGTATATTAAAAGCGAAAGTAGAAAAATTAAAAGTTTCGTGCCAAGAGTAGAAGACAAAAAAACTTAAAACAAAAAAAAAAACTTTAAAAGTTAGATGGTTAAAAAATTAAGGAGTATAAAACGTAAAAGTCTGAAAGTCTTGTGATGAAAATATAAAACTATAAAAATATACTAAGTTAAGTGGTATAAAATGTAAAAGTGTAAAAGTCTTGTGGTGAAAGTATAAAACTATAAAAGTATACTAAAAACGAAAGTATAAAAGTTAAAAGTTTCGTGTCCAAAGTTGAAGACAACAAAAGTTAAAACAAAAAAAAAGTTTAAAAGTTAGAGAGTAAAAAAGTTAAGGGGTATAAAACGTAAAAGTCTAACAGTCTTGTAGTGAAAGTATAAAACTATAAAAATATACTAAAAACGAAAGTAGAAAAATTAAAAGTTTCGTGGCCAAAATAGAAGACAACAAAACTTAAAAATAAAAAAAACTTTAAAAGTTAAACGGTACAAAACGTAAGAGTATGAAACAATGTGGCCAAACTATGAAAACTAAAAGTTTACTATTTCGTTAAAAAGAAGAAAAAAACAAATCGTAAAAGTTTAAGGGTAAAAAGCGTCAAAGCATCAAAGTCACGTGACCAAAGTTTAAAAAATTAAAAGTCAACTATTTATCTATAAGATTTTATGAAATTTTATTATATAATATAATAATGTGTAGTTGATCAATTCGCTTTATACACACTTTATTATCTATTTTAAATATATCAACATTATTACAAAGTGTACTATAATTATTTGTTTTTCATTTTGAGAAACGAGAAGATTGGTTTATAGCAACGAAATGAGGTCTGAAGTTTCAACTATTCAAGGTTTTAACTCATTATCTGAAAATGAGTCTGAAAAAAATGATAGAATATATAAATCTATAAGTGAGGACTGATATGAATTAGTGTACATGGATATAGAAAAATATTATTTAACAACTATACAGACGAAAGAAAGTACGAAGAAAATGTACGGAGTGTTAGTTTACGCACTAAGACTATGTGTAGCAATAATTCCCCTCCCTTGGGTGTTTGTTGACACGTGTCGTCCTAGTCAACGAGGGGTTTCTTGACTAAAAATGATGTAGTTATAAAGCCTCATAACTCATAAGGCTCCTTTAATTATTACACAATTATATTCTAGAAACCCACATAAAATTTTCTACCCAATAAAAAAAAGAAAAAAAAGCCAATAAAGGAGGGGGGAGGCATCATTGTTAAAACGTTGTGGAAGTCATTTTCACTCATAACGCATATAAAAACGGTATATGGAGCGCTATAAGACGTGATTTTTATAAGTTAATGCCATTACAAATAACATAAGTAGATTACCTGGATTGCTTCTGGTGTTATAAAGCTAGTGTAGACTATTATTATATAATTACATGTGGTTCATACTGTTTTGGTTTTATATTACATCACTAGATTAGGTTCACGGTAGTCCATTATAAAAGAAAAGATTTATATTTTCCTTCATTCCACTAAACCATGTCTACCCAACTCCATTCTAGTAAACCATTGTCTAAAAAATATCTCAACCGCATCTTCTCACTCTTTTACACCCTCGCGGTTTCTCTTCTTCTCCTCCGCCACGGCCACAGCCTGATCCACTCTCCGACTCCGATCTCCGTCACCCTTTTTCTAGCCGATTTTGTGTTCGCCTTCTTATGGCTAGCCTCCCAATGCTTCCACTGGAATCCTATCGAGCGGAAAGTTTTCCCGCAGAATATTAAACAAGTGGTGAAGGAGAGCGAGTATCCCGCGATAGATGTGGTTATTTGTACGGCTGATCCGATAAAGGAGCCGCCAGTTGGAGTAGTGAACACGGCTTTGTCTGTTTTGGCGTATGAGTACCCGACGGAGAAGTTGTCGGTTTATATTTCCGATGATGGAGGGTCGGAAACAACGTTGTACGCGTTCATGGAGTGTGCTATGTTTGCTAAGCGTTGGATACCCTACTGCAAGAAGCATGGTGTTGTGGATAGGGCGCCCGAGGTTTATTTTGCGAACGATCCGACGTCGTATCCTGAAACCGATGAAATTAAGGTACACTATTTACTTATTTTTTCATCAAAATTGAGAGGTATAATGATATCGTGGTGAACTTTTTTAAATTTTAAAAGCCAAAAATTTGGATCACTAACGATATTATCAGTAGGAAACTTAACATAAGTGAGAAACCACTGTCCAACCTGGACCCCATTTTTATTTTGTTAGACTTGAAAGTAAAACCTTGACTTTTAATATATTTGAGTATCTTGCCTTAGCCAATTGATCTAGGGATTATCGGTATATATTCTGTTGATTAATAAGGTGTCGGTTGAAAAAGTTACTTTTACGTTCAAATATATTTTGTGTTAATTGAATTGATATATTTTGTGTTAATTATTAATGTATATGAAATACATAAATATATGGCAGTTCATGTATGAAAATATGAAATCAAGGATAGAGAGTGGTGACCCCTTTTTGGATCGAGTAACGACGCCGGAATTCCGGGATGCTTTCAGCCAATGGACGCCGGATTTCACACGTCGACATCATCCCACCGTTATCCAGGTTCCAATAGTTCTGAAAATAAGTAAATAACAATGAAATTCTAAATTCTAATGTGTATCTTTTTATATATAATACAAACACAGATTCTGTTGGACAACAATTACGACAAAGATGTAGGAGGCGGTGTAATGCCAAATCTCATTTACGTTTCTCGAGAGAAAGACAGCCACAGACCCCATAATTTCAAGGCCGGTGCACTTAACGTCATGGTAAATTTCATTTCTTAAATTGAGTAATTTCGATAAAACCTTATCCTGACAAAAAAAACATTTGTTGTTAAAGTTATTTTAGTTACAGTTTAGAGTATTCATGGTAAGTTTTTAAAAAAATATATGAGTGTAAATCTGTAAAATTTGAGGTTTTATTGTGAATGGTTGTAAATAGAGGAAAGAGAAAAAGTTTAAACAAATCTGTATATTTGACGAAAAAAATTAGTGATTTGCTAAAATTTGAGGAATGAAAGAGAAAGGAAAGGTAATGATAAATATATAAAAAATATTATTTAATTATGGTTATGAGTGAAAGAAAGAAAAAAAATAAAAATATAAATTATAAGGATGTAATGGAGAACGTGCTGTGAATGCTCTTAGTCGTTAATACTTCCCCCATCGATTCTTTCATGTCATAGCTTCGAGTGTCGGGTTTGATGACGAACGGACCGATAGTCCTTGTCCTGGATTGTGACATGTACTCGAACGACCCAGAAACACCACTTCGTGCATTGTGTTACTTCGTGGATCCGGATGCTGATCCGAAGCTTGGATTCGTTCAGTTTCCTCAAAGATTTAGTGGCATTAATCAAAATGACATTTATGCTTCCGAGTTCAAGCCCGAGACGCAGATTTTAAGTCTGGGTATGGATGGCTTGTTAGGCGCACAGTTTATGGGCACCGGTGGGTTTTTCAAACGATGCGTTATTAGCGACGACTTGACATGTAGTGTCGCTACTATTCAAATCAATTCAAAACCAATAAGGAGTAATGATGTTTTAGTCTCTGCACACAAAGTAGCAAGCTGCAACTATGAGGATAATACCAAATGGGGCTCGAAGGTTTGTTCTTTCCCTAGCTAACAGTTTTTTTTTCTCCGTTATGATGATATTATGGCATAAGGTATAGGCCAGATCCACCTAGGACCTAGTGGGGTCCTAGGCACCCTCTTAAATTCAAAATTTTAGTGTTTTTCTTTGAACAGAATGATTAGACACCCAAGGTTTTTTTTTCTTTTTTCGAGGCACCAAGACTGTTGAAAATAACTTATGTTTAGTTGTTTTGGTACCTAAGGCGCCCAAAGTTATCAAATTTCTTGAATAAAAATAACTTCTTTAATAATTTTTTTATTAATTTGTGATACCTTTTACTTGTTTTTTTTTTTGGACCCCGTGAAAAAATTTTCTGGATTCGCCACTGCAATGACTGAACTTAAATGAGAACTTAAAGGGGAGGGTATACCTTTGTGAGTTGGGTACAAATATTTATACACTAGGTACACACCCGTTTTCACCTCTCCAAACCAACACCTTCTCTTCCACGGCGTGAGAAAACTCACGCCATGTGCGGATGTTAGAAAACCGAGACCCGACATAAATACCTAAAATAATGGCGCATATATACAAGTTAAATTTAATTTATAGTTTTTTCGGGGCATTGAAAAACATGGGATTAAATGATATCCAACCCGACTATCTATAAACATATACCCAAACTATACATCTTAATTTTTTAATTTTTCTTTGACCAAATCAAAAGATGGTATATGGGGTTTATATATATATGTCTAATAATGTTTCATTCTAGTACTCAAGATACAAGTAACGGTAATAAGTTGTTCTTTTTGAAGATTGGATTTCGATACGGTACCCTAACGGAGGATACATACACTAGCTTTCGACTGCATTGTGAAGGATGGAAGTCGGTTCTCTGTAATCCGAAACGAGCTGCGTTTCTTGGAGGTTCTCCGTCGAATTTGAATGATGCACTCACCCAAGCTAAAAGATGGTATATGGGGTACCTCGAGATATTCTTTAACAAATATTGCCCGTTAATATATGGTGTTCGATCGATGAAACCACTCCAAGCTTTATGTTACACGCACTATACTCTTCGTTCTTTTTGGTCGATTCCGATTATTATCTACGGATTTTTGCCCCAAATTACGCTCATAAACTTGATACCGATATTCACAAAGGTACACATTTGATATTGGACTAAAAACTTAGGAACATTTTGAGTCACATCTTGACCCAAATAATTTTAAAAAGTTTACATTTTCATAAAAACAACCAATTATCAAAATAATAAACGTGTTGCTGGTTAGAATTTAGCATTTGCTTTTTTCAACGGCTACAATTTAGTCCTTGTTTTTAATCTGTCATAGGATCTAGTTCATGCTTTTAATCTTTTAGTTGTGATATTTTTCTTGAACGGTAAATAATATTATTCTCATACTATTCCACTTCATATGTCTTCAATGAAACTTAAATCCAACACTTAAAATAAGAGGTCCCAGTTAAAAATGTAATCGTCATAACTGACTTTGCTTATTTGTGAAATAATGATTGGTTGGTTAAGAAATGTCTACTTTTATAAAAAAGTTTGAAAATCAATGTTTATTTTGTTAATTTCTTTAAAGCAAAATTTCTATCAATTAGTGCCCTAATAACTTTTATATATATATTACAGGTTTCGGAAGATAGTTTTTTGTTGTATGCGTTTCTCTTTCTTGGAGCTTACGGAAAAGATTTTCTTGATTTTGTGGTGTTTGGGGGAGGATCAAGTAGAAGGTGGTGGAACCACCAAAGAATGTGGTTAATGTGGGGGCTGTCGAGCTACCCGTTTGCATTGCTCGAATGGTCGCTTAAATCCTTCGGTTTATCGACATTCGGGTTCAATGTTACGAGCAAAGTAGTCGATGAAGAAGGAAACAGACTGTACGAACAAGGGGTGGTTGAATTCGGGGTGGAATCGGTCTTGTTTTATCCGATTTCAGTAGCGTCGGTGATCAACTTATGGTCGTTTGTGAAAGGAGTTATGGAAGTTATGAAAGGGAGATTAGATGAGTTTTTTGTGCAGATTTTCATATGTGGATTTGTGGTGGTGAATAGTTGGCCGATATATGAAGGCATGGTTTTGAGGAAAGATAGAGGGAAAATGCCGTTGAAGGTAAGCTTGGCATCAATTGGGATTGTAATGGCGATTTGCTTGTTGTCATCTCTAGTTTTTGCAAGTTGAGAGTTTATTTATAAAAGTAAGACATAAGATAGACAAATAAACCTAATGACAATTCGATATAGCTAACCGTCGCGCGGGTTATAAGGTGTATATATTGTTGGAAAATGTGTGTGAATGAGATGTTAATCTCAAGTTTGGAAAACAAGATGGTGACCCGCCCGCGCTTCGCGGCGGGCCACCCATTTCCGAAACGCCGTGGCCAAAGTCGATCTCTTGCGCTTAAGCCTGAAAAAAATATCACATGTACATGACATGTGACCTAACACCCATTTTTTAAAACGCCGTGACCAAAGTCAAAAACTCCAAAAGTGGTCTAAAAGTTGACCACTTGCGCTTGAGTCTGAAAAAATATCACATGTACATAACACCTGGCCTAACATGTGACCATGTGTCGCAAAACACTTGGCCTAACATGTGACCACGTGTCGCAAAAACATTGGCCTAGATATGACGCGTGGCCTAACACGTGGCCACATGTCACCATACGTGGGCTAACACATGACCACGTGTCGCAAAAGCATTGGCCTACATATGACACGTTGCCTAACACGTGTCTACGTGTCACCACATGGCCTAACACGTGGCCGCGTGTCAGGCCACGTGTCATAAAACCAAATCTTAAATAGTGAATTTATGTGTTGAACATGACACGTGTCATGTTATTATTGGTGGAACATGGCACGTGTCATGTTCCTATAGGGTATTATATGAATAGTAAATTTATAGTGTGTGACAACCAATTCTTTTTGTATATATATATAATGTGAAACATGTATCCCACATTGGTGTGGGAACATAAGTTGAACTAGTTTATAAGGCTTTGCTCCAAAGCATTTGATATATCTTGTGTCATGTTTTACTCTGGCTCATATCCTCACGCAGGGGGTGGGTGGGTGTGAAAAATGGCGATTAGGTTTGAAATCCTGAACCCGCGCGACCTGCGGACACGAATGTAGCTCCGAAACGGGTTTGGATCGTCTTCAAGTCAATAACTAGATGGAGATACAGAACCTCTCCTATCAAGAACAGGTGACATAAACTTAAAGATAATCAACTAACCAAACCTATTTATGTGTTGTCCAGCTAACCAATGGTCACACAAGGATTCTTGCTCTAACAAATTCCTACTTGGACGTTACTGTCGAATGCATGTCTTCAACTTCTAGCAATCTTCAGTCAGCTGCATATGACTCTATCTTTAAACACCTCTCCTTTGACTGAAATTTAAGAATGCAAAAAACAATTCGTAAACTTGTACAATCATAACAACCAATAAGTTTCTCCTTTGCTTCAAGCACATCCACGATGAACACTTCAATCATCTAATGGGACACTTCAACCACCGGACATAACTTCAAGCACATATTTGGTGAGATCACCTCAATCACCATGATGACAGATCACTTCATTAACTGGCATGAATATAAAACAAAATCCACAAACATCATTGTCATCCCTAAACCGATTACCTTGAATATTCACTTTTTCAATTATGAATCTTTGAAACTTTTAGGGTCCTAATTTTCACCCCTAAACAAGTGAAATATTCAATTCTTCAATTTTCTTCAGTTTGTGTAGACAAATAAACTCCGATAAACGCAATCCCATAGACGCAATCTATCTGAGCTCTCGGATGCCCCAAAGTAATCATATTCATGTTTCTGAATCTCTGTCCATCTTTAGAAACACGTGTTTTTGAATCTCTGTCCATCATAAAAAACAATGACTAGCCACAACATGTTTCTTGAAGTTCGACGACTAAATCATGACAAGTAATCATATTCATGGTTCGATCAATGTATTATCGCCGGTCTACTAGAAAGGTATGTAGATTACCTTTCTGCGTTTATTATTTGGTTTTATCATAATAGTTATGAGATCAAATCCCTAATCGTGATACAGTCATCTAGCGAGACTGTTCGTTGAACCATCGTGTCTCGTTTGGTTTAATCATGACTAGTTTTATGTTCATTCGGGCTGTTTGGATCACCAGTGAGGTCAATTAAGAATTGATATTGTGTACACGCTTTCTCCATGTGACTTGTGTTTCAAGTCACGACTCTAAAATTTTAAAATCGTACACGACAATGCCAACATTTATATGTGTTGCTGGATTACAATTAACATGTAATTATGGAATGTAATTGACATGGATAATATTCTTAATGGACGGGGGTGTCTCCGCCTCAGCGCCCCTTGTTTCTCTCGCTTAGCATTGTTAAATTTTACCTCGTTCACTTCGAAATTTTTTAATATACTGAATCGGCCCTCCTCCTATTTAAATTTTTAATACTTTCACCCTCACTATTTAAATTTTGAGGTCCGCCAATGTAATTGACATGTAATTCTGGAATGTATTTCAGTTACATGTTCACTTATGTCGTTGATATATAATTAATATTATAACATCTAGTTTAGTAATTTTTTTGGTAATTTATAACCCAATTTACAAGCCGGTGAAGTTGGAAGACCTAAATTCACAAGTTGATCAAAGTGGGTTTAGTTTCTTATTATTTAGTAAATTTGTTGTGCTAATGTCCTGGCTACCAAATTAAGGTTAGATTATATATGCTCAATCATGGTTAAACATTATGTATTCACTTTTTTAAAAAAGTTTTATCAAATAATATTTTTGAAAACTTATTCCAAATATCGTGTGTTCGTGTTTTTTTACTGATCGGAACTTGAATTAGTATTGGAGCTTGGTGAGAACAAGCACCAAGTTCAAGGTATCCATAATTGATATCAATATTCACAAAGAAGCTGTTTGAATAGCCGTCGTTAGGGTGTTCAAAACCGGATATCCAAAAATTCGGATATCCGAATTTCGGATATCCGAAAATTCGGATAGTTGATTTGTAGTATCTGAATCCGTATCCGAAATTTCGGATATCCGAATTTCGGATATCCAAAATTTCGGATACGGATTCGAATAATTAAACGGATATCCGAAATTTTTAACCCATTGATGAAATTCTTGTTACTACTACTATACACTTCGTTTCAACACAGATTTTCCAAATTTTAAACCCATTAATTACTCCTTTTGAACCAAACATTTCAACACAGATTCGGTCATATTAATTTTGAGCAAATGATAGTGTTGTTTTTCATATTTGTACACAAAAATATTAAAATAAAAGCCATCACTGAGATATAGAAAAAAATAGTAAACTAGGTGAGAGATCGAAGGTTTTTCAAACATATTAATTAGCAAACGGAAGTCTTTAGCATCTTACTTAAACATACATACAAACACTTGCATGAGTCATCGGTGTTAGAAATCAGATGGTTGTGGCCTATTAGGTGGTAGCGGATGTCGGAGTAGCAAACGGCCAAGTAGAAACGACGGTAGCGGTGCTTCATATTGCGACTAGGAACGGAAGTAAAAAGTGAAAAAGGGTTTGGAATGGAGGCGATGATCCCTATTACTAATTTTTTATATGCTATTTTATGTTCTTTAAATTATAAAAAATTATAATAATTGAAATATTTCGGATATTTCGGATATCCGGAAATTTACAAAAATACTATCCGAATTCGAATCCGAATTTTCTGATATCCGAAATTCAGATATCCGAATTTTCGGATATCCGAAGTTTCGGATATTTTTGGATTCGGAATTTCGGATATTTCGGATTCGGTTTCGGATTCAGATTTTTTGAACACTCCTAGCCGTCGTAGACAGAAGAGATATGTAAGTTACTTGAAGTTGAAGAACTACCTAAGATGGTTTGGAAATTAAAGGTAATTGTTGACTGTAATTTATAATACGGTGTCACAAGTGAGTGAAGTGGAAAACCAAAGTGACAAGTTAGACAATATTGGTTTTAGTTTTCTTATATTATTATAATACCTTGTACAAGTTATGTTAGTCTAAATATATGAACTTAAGTTGAGGTTCATATATCACAATTTATATAATATACAATCAAAATTCATGATGAATAGTATATTTTTAGGTTTTCAAACTTTGATCATGTGAATTTGGTTTTTTGACGTTTTGTACCCCTAAACTTTTACGATTTTTTTTTTCAAATTTCATGATGAATAGTATACTTTTAGGTTTTCAAACTTTGGCCACGTGAATTTGGTTTTTTGACGTTTTCTACCCCTAAACTTTTACGATTTGTTTTTTTTTTCTTTCTAACGAAATAGTAAACTTTTAGTTTTCATAGTTTTGGCCACATTGTTTCATACTCTTACGTTTTGTACCGTTTAACTTTTAGAGTTTTTGTTATTTTATTTCATGATGAATAGTATACTTTTAGTTTTTCAAACTTTGGCCACGTGACTTTGGTGTTTTGACGCTTTCTACCCCTAAACTTTTACGATTTGTTTTTTTCTTTCTAACGAAATAGTAAACTTTTAGTTTTCATAGTTTGACCACATTGTTTCATACTCTTATGTTTTGTACCGTTTAACTTTTAGAGTTTTTGTTATTTTAAGTTTTGTTGTCTTCTATTTTGGCCACGAAACTTTTAACTTTTCTCTTTTCATTTTTAGTATATTTTTATAGTTTTATACTTTCACTACAAGATTAGACTTTTACGTTTTATACCCCTTAACTTTTTTACCCTCTAACTTTTAAACTTTTTTTTTGTTTTAAGTTTTGTTATCTTTTACTTTGGCCACGAAACTTTTAACTTTTATACTTTCGTTTTTAGTATACTTTTATAGTTTTATACTTTCACCATAAGACTTTTAGACTTTTACGTTTTTTTTTTTTTTTTTTTTTTGAACAGCTAATTTCTTCTTCACCAATATTTTATCACCATTGCCAAGATTTGAACCCTGGTCTCTCCCCAAAGAGGCTTTGCCCCTTACCACTAGGCTACAACCTAAGTGGCAGACTTTTACGTTTTAAACCACTTAACTTAGTATATTTTTATAGTTTTATACTTTCACCACAAGACTTTTAGACTTTTACGTTTTATACTCTTTAACTTTTTAATCCTCTACCTTTTAAAGTTTTTTTTTTGTTTTAAGTTTTTTTTATCTTCTACTTTGGGCACGAAACTTTTAACTTTTCTATTTTCGTTTTTAATATACTTCTATAGTTTTATACTTTGTCCACGAGACTTTTAATTTACTTTCGTTCAGTATACAAATTCAAACCCCGCAGCAACGCGCGGGATGGATAAACATCTCGTTTGTATACAAAGTAGTTTCTTTGGTTATAATAATAACATGAATTTTATAATTTATCATATATTTCATGCTTTTATTTTTAATATTTAAAATAAGTGGACCTGGCCCATTAATTATGTCTATATTATTCTGATTTTTAAATTCAATAAAGATGAAATTGGAATAAGTTTTGAAACAAAAAATAAGTGGATCTTGCCCCAATAATTTACTATAATCTATTAGATTATATTTTTTAAATAAAAAATATAATTTATTTTAAATAAGTTACAAATAACATTATTAATTGTTTATAACCGAGTCGTACGACTTCATACGTTTTTCTTTATATAACCTCCCTCTATTTTTTAAAATATAATACCCATTAAATCGTTTTTATAGTGTTTTACTGGTTTTAATGTTATTTTCACACCGGTGCTTTTTATTATCTAATATTTTATACTGTGATATTCAACTATGCTTTTAATTTTGATGTCATTATGTAGTTTTTTTTTTGTATTTCTGTTTTATTAACGTTATATTTAGCAATATCACTGTTTTTATACTCACGTCATCCCGTAACAAACATGTGTAACAAAATTGATTTATTTAAAGTATAATAAACACCCCTACTAAACATATCTAATTCCAAATTGGAAACGAATTCAATTCACTTCGATTTCGAGTTATTCTCTATGGAGTTTAAGATCAAATATATATACAATTTGATATTGATATTAGAAAGGAAGTTGATACCGACTTTTTCATTATTACAACTTTATTCGAAGGAATTAATCATGAATGTGTCATTAAGGAGTATTTTATTTAATTTGAGTTGTAAATCAAATCTCAGAAGTAAGAAGTAACATGGGAAGAATTATAGACACATATATATTTTCTTAAGTTCATTGACAAGTAAAATAAAGAATGAGACATAAGTATGATGAATTATATTATATTACTAGGTTAGTAACCCGTGTATTACACGGATTGAGTTCTTTTAGATACATATACAAAAAAGAAAAAAACGGTTAAAATAATCAAATTTATTATGTTTGACAAATTGTTGATTAGTTTTTTTTTTATATTAATCAAATTATTGAGTAAATTTATAAAATTCATATTAACTTTGTCAAAACAAAATTTAAATGGAAATTTAGTTTTGACAAAATTGGTAATTATACTTAATTGATAATCTAATAAAATGATACTTGAATGTAAAAAAAATTATTGAAAATTTAGTTTTGACAAAATTGATAATTATACTTAATTGATAATCTAATGAATTGATACTTGAATGTGATTTTAACATGTGGCAATGTTGATGTGGACCTCCTGGAAATAAGACATGTGGCACCTATTTTATTGCTTTATTAGGATTAGAGATTAGAGATTATAGATACTATAAAAGAAAGTTTAACTTATAGGAATACTAATTATTATTATCGGTCTATTTGGCAGCCTTAGTTAGTGTTACTTGGCATAGTTTTCTTTCATGCGTAATAAATTTAGCATAAGAGTTAGTGGTGTAATTTTTTTTTTGAACAGCAATCTGCATTAAGAAAACCAAAGGGAAAATAGTGCCCAAGCGAGAAACTCAGGCACCCCCCAAAACACCAAAATCACATTACATCATGCTACATCTACTCCAATCGATGCCATTTCTACATCTATTTTCAATCCAAACTTTACTCCAAGTTCTAATATCCTTAATAACTCTGCTAAAAGAAGAAGATCCCCCGTTGAAACCAATCTTATTTCTCTCCTTCCAAATGAACCAGCACGAGGCAAGAACAATGCCATGGATCACAGCCCCTCTCTTCTCACCAATCCTCCTATCAGTATGAATTTTAAGAAGATCTTCAAAGGAAAAAATAATGAAGTCCGGAATATTGCACCAAGACACCACCCATTGCCAGACCCGAGTCGCAAATTCGCACCTGGTAAACAAATGTAAAACCGTATCCTGGCCCCAATTACACAGATGACACCCAGAAGAGGGAACAAGGACATTACGCTTTGCCAAGTTATCTGAAGTAGCGATACGATTCCGCGCAGGCCGCCAAGCAAAAATGTTGACTTTGCTTGGAACCAGTCTACACCAACTGAACCCAGGAACCACCTCAGGAGCAGGAGACATAGAGATGATGTTACGAACAACCCTGGCCGAAAATTCTCTGGAATCGCCACCCGACCAACACCACTCCCCATTCTGTTCCGACATCCAAAGATGCATCCCGAGATTTTTCCTGCTCAGGTCCCGGTTCACCGCCACAATTGCCTTCCACACACCAGAAACATCCAACCTGCACGGGAAAAAAGAATGCCTGCCCCTGATATCGTGAATACACTGAATCACTCTCCTCCACAACTTTCCCGTCTCAACTTTAAACTTCCAAAGCCACTTACAAAGAAGACTAGTGTTAACATCAGAGAGCTTAGCCAAACTTTTAGCTCATCAGGTTAATATTTAAAGTGTTTGATTTTTAATTTTAACGTTGTTTTTTAGTTTTTTGTTCTTTCGTTTTCTTTCGTTTTTTAGTAATGCAACTGTTTTGTGTACCCGCGTTAATTGATACAATCTTATAACATAAACTTTTAGGTCATTGGCTCAATATTTGGGCATTTCGTTTATAATTTTGTTGCAGTTACAACGTTTTTAATTTTTTTCGTTTTTTGCATGTAACATGATAATAAGTTCGTCTTTAACAAAAAATAACATGTTTTCAAAATGAAAAACTCGATCATAAAGAATAATTGTAAGGAAAATCATCATTTTGTCTTCTCTCTTAATCGACTTGACTCGAAGCGAAAATTCACAAATCAGGTGATAGTTAACGGAACATCAAAAAATTTCGACACACATTAAAAAGTTTCTGGGTCCGTGATTATATATGTAGCTATAGAACCGACTACCAGAGTATAAATTAGTCCGAAAGGTTCGAACGATTTCTCTGGTTGCACAGGAAGTAGATCCCCATAGTTGGATATCTCATTTTCACTATTAAGTGATTTAATAAAAGAAAGAACTACATTCTTAAATAAAACATTAATTTTGAGAAGACATTACATACGGATAAGTTTTTGTTAAATTTTGATGGTCATTCATGTCAATAACTCGTGTTAACCGGGTCGTGTTTATGAATTGACGAGTCGACCTAGTCAATACTAAAAAACTTATTACAAACTCGAATCCAATCCGAATCAGAAAAGCATGTCAGACGTATGAACCCGAACACGACACAACTATTTACGGGTTGACTTGAACAAGACCCGTTTGACCATAATTTTATCTTCTTTAACATATTAATGGTTTAAAATTAAAGTTTTACAAATAAAATATATAAAATAATTATATTTTAATAATAAAATCTTATGTAATTTCGTTTGAAAGTATTAAACTTGGATATAAATTACAATTTTGATTTAATTACCGACATAAAACATATTTAAATATATAAAATTTGAAATAAATGAGTTAAATCATTTGGGTGCTACTATTCGTACGCCCCTTTTAAACTATTTTTACTTGTTGCACCCCCTCCCTCAAGTTTTATAAAATTACAATTAAAACCTTTTTGTTTAGTTTTTGTTTTCTTTACATGGAATAATTTTTTTACAAAAAATATTCACCATCTTAATCCAAAACTCTTTAATTTTATTTCATACATAGTTCATTCTGATTTTTTTTAAACTAATAATCTTTACTTAGAAGAAAAACTCTTTCATTTCTTTAAAAAAAGTGTCATTTTCTAGAAATATCCTAAAATATTAACATCCCAGTTGAGTGTCCTTTTGATAATCATTTTCATGAAATATTTTTTATTATTATTTTTTATTTTATTTATAAATTAAATAAACCTTTATTTGTTACTTAACGTAGATCCTTTAAGCTTTTTAAAATCTTCTAAAAAATTTATTTTACTTTTTTATAAAGCACTTTTTCTAAAATACAATTTAAGTTTTTTACAAACAGTGTTTTAACATTTTCTTTTGAAATGTTTTTAATCTTAAAAAAATTAAAAACGTTGTCTTCTATAAGGGGAAATATGAAAAGGTTTTAATCCATTTTAGTTTGTTTTTCATAAATATGAAAACAATAAATTTATTTAAAAACTTGTTTTTGAAACAAAGATATGTCGAGGGGGAATATATGTCAATTTTTAAAAATAAAATTCAGGGGGGGAGTGCAACAAGTAATAATGGGGGGTGCAAATAGCCTATCCCAATCATTTAAACGGGTCAACCCGACACCCAAACATGACCATTTAGCTAAGCAGCTTCTATCCAAAATTGATCCAAACCCGTTTATACTAAACAATAATCTTCAAATTTCTAATCGTCACACTCTGATTATGTATAGGTGCGTAACATAAGTAACATAAGTGAGAAGTCTCGGCTATAACCTTCATTTTCTATACTCGAAGACAAAATATGAAGATTTAGATAACACAAGGACCACTCTTGTAATTTACTCTTCTTTTTGTTACGAGTGACGTGTCGAACACATCCTAACCATAAATACGATTTCCAAATCAGTCAGTAGTTATAGTTACCAAATTCAAGAATTCACTCTCACTCGTCGAATTAGCGTTCAAATTAGAAAAAAAAAAAAAAGCCGGCCCCTTTTTTGTCAGGTATCTGCTCATCTTCTTAAAATTCATCTATATCTATCAAACAAACAAATCTGTTATTCCGAAATTCATGTAAAGTTGTAAACCCTTGATTATTAGCCCAAAATGCCTTCTTTTCAATCCATAACAATTCTCAATTTCACCCTCTTTGTGTTCTTGATTGCAGCCATGGTGGTTACCTCAGAATCCGTACACATCTGCAAACCAACTGATCATGGTCCAGTGGTCCCCACAACCCCACTTGTGATCTTCCTTCAAAACATTCAAGAAACTGCTTTCAAAACCTTTGGCCCCTTGAACTTTGACCCAAAAATCTACGTTGACCTGTCATTAAAGTTTGATCTTCCAACTGTCAAACAAGCGTTTAATGACCTCCCCAGGACCGAAAACGGGTCGGTTTCGGGTTCGGATTTTAATGGGTTTTTTACCAAGTTTATGAATAGGACACAAGATGACTTGGAAGTGATTGACCCGGTGGACTTTGTGGCTGAACCGGGTGGGTTTTTGCCTAAAGTGGTGCACCCGGGTGTGAGAAACTGGGCTCTGGAAGTTCATTCACTTTGGAAAAATTTGACCCGGAAAGTGTCGGATCGGGTTTTGGAAAATCCGGAAATGCATACCCTGCTTCCTTTAAAATACCCTGTTATTATACCCGGGTCAAGATTTCAAGAGGTTTATTATTGGGATTCTTATTGGATTATAAGGTACTTACTACTATATGTGTACACTATTTAACACAATTTTAGATACTTATTATAACATGAAATTGATCTTTGTTATCTATTGAGCAGGGGACTATTAGTGAGTAAAATGTATGATACAGCAAAAGGTATGGTTCTTAACTTGATTGACTTGATTGGTACATACGGATACGTTCTAAATGGCGCCCGAGCGTATTATACGAATAGAAGGTAAATAAATACATTTTGTTCTTTAAAAAGTACTATTAGAAAACCGGATTATTGCATTTTAATAATCTCTACTGTTGTCTTTTTGTTGATAATAATCTCACCTTCGGTTTTTTCCCAACAATAAACCTAACTTTTCGACTATTAGAAAATAACAAACCTCCATTAAAAAAAATAACTTTTTGATGACTGGGCATTACATGTGGTGTCTTATGTGGCATGTTTTTGTGCTGTGAATAGGTTTTTAGAAACAACTATGCAAACATAAAATTTTCTACAACCTGATAACAAACATTTATTCACATCATCAAAACATACAAAAATCTCAAAAAAACATCTGTGTTTGAGTCCAGTCATAAAAAACAACACATAAGACACCACTGTGATGCCCAGTTATCAAAAAGTTAACTTTCTTTAAGGGAGGTTTGTTACTTTCCAATAGTAAAAAAGTTTGGTTTATTTTAAGGAAAAAACAGAGGTGGGATTATTATCGACTAGACAATAATTGAGATTATTAAAATCCAATATTCTTTAAAAAAACCAAGAGTTTAAAACTAATGTGTAGTGGAACTATTTGCAGTCAGCCTCCACTGCTGAGTTCAATGGTGATCGAAGTATATAAATGTACTAAAGACGTTGACTTGGTCAAGAAGGCGCTCCCGGCCCTGATCAAAGAACATAACTTTTGGAATTCGGGTAGGTTCTAATCGCTATAATGTTTATTTTTTGATGAGTTCTTACTTAGGTTGCTTTTGTTACAGGAGTACATAATGTGACAATTAAAGATAGCCATGGTTCAACACACAATTTAAGTCGCTACTATGCGATGTGGAACCACCCTCGGCCCGAATCATTCACTATTGTAATTCATTTAAACATTCCTCCCCTCTGCGGTTTCTGATTTTAAACCGCCGAAATATAACAAAGTTTTACACTTTTTTTTGGTTTCATAGGACACTGAGACTGCAAATAAGCTTGAGAATGATTGTGAGAAAGAGCAATTCTATCGCGAACTGGCTTCGACTGCAGAGACTGGTTGGGATTTTAGTACCAGATGGATGAAGTAAATTAAACACAATTTTCAATTCGATACTCGTTTCCTTTCTTTTATATACTTTTCTTGTTTAAACTGATGATTTGTGTTTCAGGAATGCTTCTGATCTCACAACATTGTCAACAACAACAATTGTCCCCGTTGATTTGAATGCATATTTACTAAAGGTGTGAATCCGAAACCATTTTGTGCATATCATGTCTTTCTAGAGTGGAACTTGACAAATCTTTCTTGACATATCCTTAATTTTTTCAATGTTTTCGCAGATGGAACTTGACATATCTTTCTTAGCAAATGTTGTTGGAGACAGTAGCCATGCTTTACTATTTACTAGAGCTTCAGAATCAAGAAAGCGGGCCATGGACATTGTTTTTTGGGACGAAGAAAAGGGACAATGGTTCGATTACTGGCTAAATGCTAGCTCTAACCACAAGGTAAGCGGTTCTGTAACCTTATCTTGGTCCTTGGACGCATTGATGATTCGGAACATGTTTTAAGGGGTTGTAATGATTTCAGGATGTTATTCACAAATTCGACGCCTCAAACCAGAATCAAGGTTTATTTGTCTCAAACTTCATCCCTTTATGGGTTCAGTTGTTCAACTCAGGTTCGTTTAATCGTTTAATCATTCTAGTTTTACCGGTTATTTGCAAAATGAACTGTATTTGATCCGGTTTATATCTGAATAAACGATATTTTTGAAGATGAAACCGTAGTAAACAAAGTGGCACAAAGTCTTGAAAGCTCAGGACTGATACGTGTGGCGGGTATAGCAACTTCTTTGACAAATTCGAGCCAGCAATGGTAAGAACTACATCATTGTAACTTCTAGTTTGTCGCGTTTTAATGATCAATAACGGAATTATACGATTGAAAACAGGGATTTTCCAAACGGCTGGGCCCCGATTCAGCACATGATTGCTGAAGGTCTGGTTAGATCAGGTTCAAAAGAGGCAAGATCACTAGCGAAAGATATTGCTGTAAGGTGGATCAGAACTAATTATGCTGCATATAAAACATCAAAAGCAATGCATGAGAAATATGACGTCAGCAATTGTGGACAGTTTGGTGGAGGGGGTGAATATGTGCCACAAGTAAGCATATTTAAACAATATCTTACCTAGAGGTGCATAAATCGGTTTTTTTTCCCAAGCCGGTTTCGGTTTGGTCTAGCATAAAGTCAAAACCGATTTTTTACATTAACCAGTCCGGTTTCAATCCAGATTTAGGTGAAATTATGTGAAACCTATAGGAACCGGTTCATATCGGTTTGTAACCAGTTAACCGGTTTTAATCGGTTATTTTGGCAACCCGTTTGTGAAAAAATGGTTTGGAATCGGTTTTGGTGATCAGAAAGTCAAACCTGTTTGGAATTGGCGGTTCGGTTTAGAAACCGCTTTTTCTAATAGGTTCCGGTTTTCCAACCTCTTTTTTTTCTCACCTCTAATTACCTCTTAATAAATCTTGTAAATTATGCGTTATTAGCTCCTCTAACAGCCCATGTCATATGTTATTGGGCTAGTATGTCACGTGGCCCATTGGGAGGGGCCCTATAAACCCACATTATTCTGTTTTTTTTAATTTTTTATGATTAAAAATGATGGTATGCAGACTGGTTTCGGGTGGTCTAATGGGGTTGTGCTGGCCTTATTGGAAGAGTTTGGATGGGCTGAAGATCTGAGTCCATATTGCCAGCAATCCGTTGGAGATAATGGGCTTGGGCCTGTGGTTGGCGGTTGATCAAAGTGAGAAAAGAATGTATATTTTGGCAGTGAATCTTCATTTTTATTACACGTAAAATGGTTCGTTACATAACGACATGTATGTCCCTTTGTAAATGTCAATGAGATTTTCTATTGACAAGAGTTTAACCGAAACAAATGATGATGACAAAGATATAGATAATGAAGTGGCAAACCGATCACATGTGTGATAAAGTTTGGTTAGTGATAGGGACACACGCAATTAGGTAGTGCGGTTTTTTAGCTCGTGAATTTAGTCTTGTTTTAAATCGGTTACGTTTGTAAACGTGTCAAGCTCGAGTCAAAACTAAATGGTTCGTTTAACTCACTCGCTTAATTAATTAATAAGTAATCTTAACTTTTGATATATATTGTGCTTTAAATAAAAACAGTAGTTGGTCCACTTCGCATGAGTTGAACCAAACCGAGTGGTCCGGTTGGTGTTAGTTTGCCTATCACATCATATGGGCTCAGGCAAGTTGGGGGTGTGATAGGGTATATAGATTTTTTTTTTTAATAGTAACGAATAAAGTCTTACTATCTGGGGAACCCAATGACAAAAGACATCTCCATCCTTGAAACGTAGAAGCTCAGCCCATTTTAAGGAAAGTCACATTCACGGACATTTAGGTGGTAAAATATGAGGATCCAGGAATTGAACTTGTGACCTTAAGGTCACGAGTCTTTTCATCATCACCAATTATCACTCAAGGAAGCCCTCGTAGTCAAGTAATATATTAATTTGTGGTGATGAAAACATTCTTAGCACTATATACATGTTAAATAGCATTATTTGAATTACGTGATAAATTATTGGAAGCACTAAAATAAGGTGCCTATAAATATGGTGGAACTGGGAAGTTGTCCCCGAAAATGCTGGGACTTGGTTAAACAGCGTTAAGATGTGGTGTGTTTAATTTATGTTTTTATGTAAATAATGTAGTAGTTTAAACCTTAATTTGTTGTACACTTCAAATATTAAATTATTGCAAGAACATAATGAACATATATAAACGTTTAATTTGTATCATCAGTTTATGTTTTCTCTTTAATTTCCTTACATAAAAACGATCAAACTAATTTGTTTACATGTTTTCTTATTTTCCATTTTCCTACACATGTGTAGCTTTTATACACAAATGAAATTTGTCCATTTTTTTTAGGATAGATGAATATAATAACATTTTAAGCGGTTTTCTTATATTTTAAATTTTCTTAATATTAATAAATAAATAATTTATTATCTTCGACGTGTTTTCGCAATATATGACGTTTTGTGTAAAACTCACCCCTATAATATGTACATATATATGTAAATATATGTGTATATATTCTTTTGGACATCAAACGATTTACGTCTCGTTATTCAAGACAATTCATTTGACGAAAGAGCGTCCACATCCGTAAGAGAAAATGGCAGAGCCATACTCTCGCGTGTGTTGGGTAGTCGAAACACATCAATTGAGCCTATTCCAAGGATAACTCACCGTCCGAAAACCCACTATGCTAAACCTTAGGGCTTCGGGGATCGAACTTGTGACATCTTGGTCAACGAGTCTTCTCATCATCACCTCATAAGTAGTACCATTGGGACAAATGCCCTTTGGTATATGTGTATATATATATAATCTATAACTTTTTATATTTAAGAAGATTAGTGGTGATGGTGGTAAGGGCACTATCTTCTTTCTTTAATATAGTTTATTAGATGGCAAAAAGCCTAATGTGTGGGAGATTAGCAATCAAATCTGTTTGGTTTATGAATAGGACAACATCAGTAATCAAATTCTGATTGAAGTTGTACCTTGATTTTATGCTTATTTATATGGTTATGGTACTAAAAATCTAAAATAAATAATGTTATGCCATTACTTTAAAGTTAAATATTTTAATATTTAAGAAAGAAAAAAGAAATCCATGTTTGTTTGGGTGTGATGATATTGTGCTTGAAACTTCTTTCTAAGTTTATAATGATTACTTTCAAACAAAAAGTTTGGTAACCTTATTTGAGAAGAAATGAGATGATGAGTCTCATTAATTACAACATTTTTTTTTCTTTCACTTAAGCATCCCTTAATACTTTTTTTTTGAACAACAAAATATATTATTTACACACCAAATTACACCATTGTCTGGGTTTGAACCCAGGACCTCCACCTAAGAGGACAAAGTCTCTACCAAATGGGCTACTCCCACATTGGCAAGCATCCCTTAATACTCTCCATCATTTTTAAATAATAAAGTTATATCTCTCCTAAGTCTTTATTACTCCATCTAAATGTTTGTGGTGTCACAAAGATATGTTTTATGATGATAAAGAGGTTTCATGAATATAGTTTCCTAAAAAATATATTAATTCATCCATTGTAAAAAATTTATACTCATTAAGTCATTGTACTTATAATTATTTTGTAGCGTGATACTTTTTTTTAACAGCTGTAGCGTGATAACTAAATTGATAAAATTGTTTCATCGTGATAATTTTTGTTTGATATTCTACAAATTAAAGGTGTAACACTTTTACAGTTAATAGAAACACAAATATATTTGAAATTAATTTGTTTTTCAAAAGTAATTTTAAGTATAATACGCTATTATGAATGTCATATGTAATTATTAGTGGGTGATTTTTAAGAAATATCCTGGTGCATGATTATATATAGGGAGAAAGACGAGAATAGCCATGTTGACCACGGTTGGACAAGACTGTCCTCACTTTTAAAAAAAGGGACCAGAATAGCCCTGTCTACGGTCGTCTACGACCGACCTTATACGGCCGTCCGACCGTGCCTCTGAGCCAATCAGAAGACAACACCTAATCATTCCACGGTCGGATATTAAGCTATCCAAGGTCGTCCGACCGTATGCTAGGCCCCAACGACCGTGCTGAAATTCCTCCTGCAACGGTCGGGCCGACCGTCTGACACGCATGTCGGAGGCGCCACGACCGTGGAGGATTTATTGTTTTTTTTTAAAGTACCGTTTATTTACCTATTGAAAATAAACGTTTATTTTGAAATAATAAAAATAAAAAAAACATGTTTTCTCGAGAGCGACTGTGTACATACACAGTCGGACGACCATCTATACTTTTTTTTGAAAATAATAAAAAAAACATTTCACGGTCGTGGCGACCATGACCGGTGTGTCAGAAGGTCGTCCCGACCGTTGCAGTTAGAATGTCAGACGGGCGTGGATACCAGACGCACGGTCGTGCCGCCTGTCATCATACCATACGTGGCACGCGATGATTGGGTTGATCGGACGGTCGTCCGACCGTGGTTGAGCGGTCAGGACGACCGTGGAGGGTGGCTATTTTCGTCCAACCGTGGTCAACATGGCTATTCTCGTCTTTTTCCCTTATATATATCTATATTTAATTTAATTACATATACCTGGTATGTAATTGTATATAATCGGTAGTCCGGTACATAATATAGATAAAGGTCTATCACCTAAAATACATATGCCGTATTTTGGTTAAATGTTATGCTTCGCACCGCAATAAACTTTTATATAATAACAACCCGGTTTATTAATAATACATTTTAATAAATCTTTCAAATACTTTTTAGATTCTTAACAATACTTGAGACGTTTTTATTAACAATGTATATGATTAGAGGATAAACATTTAAATGTATTAATTAAACAAAAACAAATCACAACTCAGAAAGGAAGGAAAAAGCAAATTCGAAATACGTTTTTTTAGAGGAGGATCCACAAAGAATACACATCACAATCCATGGAAAAAGCTTGACAATCATTCGAATGCTACATTTTGACTATTTCAGCACTAACTTTTCATATTTAATTTTTCAAAAGGAAAAAGAGATTGGAGGTATAAGTTAGTGGGAATTCATGACAAGATTCTTGATAAATTTTCATATTTATTTATTGGGTATTTTAAGTGTTTTTTAATATAGGAGTATATACCATCATAGTTGGTTCCTAAACAACATTTTTTTTTCTTCAAAAAGGTTCATATCCATATCCATACTTCACAGGTTACAATATTTGATAGAAGCTAATTTAAACAGATGATCTATATGATAAAGTGGTTAATTTATTTTTAGGCAAGTGTTTAAGCCACACCTCTAGTGTGTTGATATAATTTAGTTTGATGTAAATTATGAGACGTTGAAAAAAATGTACATGATAATGTTACGTTATGGTTTTGATTTTTAGTTTTTTAAAATTAATTTTTTATTCTTCAACAATAGGTAATGGGTTTAGTCTTTTGCACTGATTAATGTTAAAAGGAGAATAATGACTATTTGATAAAAACTTAACAAGAATTTTAGGTCGTTGTCAATGCTCTGTTTGTTTGCTAATCTTGCATTTGGTAATAGATTTAAATATGTGTTTTGTAAGCATAAATGCAGAGTAGAATGAAATGTGTTATTACGTTGATATAAACAAATAACATGTTTGATTGCACTTTGAAATATAATGGACAATTACATAAAAATGTGATTCATTTCAATTCTAAAAGTTTTCATCCCTTAGTGAAAATGTGTTTTTTTTTTAATTCTATCAAGTAATTAAAATGAAATTTTTATTTAACTTGATTTTTTTTTCATATAATTTTATGAAAACAAAAAAGATAAAAAAAAATTAAGAATAAAAAGTAAAAAAAAATACGAAAAAATAATAACAACACATAAATGAAAAAAATAATAAAATAGATAAACAAGAAAATAAAATAAAATTATAAATAAAAACATAAACAAAAAATAATAAAAATAAAACTAAAATAGAAAATAAAATTAAATAAAATTAAAATAAAATTAAAATATTCAATAAAATTAAATTAATAAAAAGTTATAAATTAAAGTTAAAAAATATAAAATATAAAAACATATATATTAATTTTAAATGTAAATATTAGTAAAGTTGTATTCGATTACTTCGTTTTTAATAACTATCAAATAACAGAAAACAATGATTTTCTTTTATTCCCACATGACAACAAAATAGGACGATGGAATGATAATGATAAATTTCATTCCCTCGACCATTTCATCCTTTGTCCATTACATTCTCTCATTCATTCAATTACCTCATACAAAACTAACCCTTCGTTTTTTTTTCACTGTATACACCACCAATGCAACCGTAAACATTGCAACCACCACCGTTGTTGTCTCTACTGCCACAACCATCATATTGACACCGCCTCCATAGTGCCGCCTCTACCTCCCCCGCCGCCATCATAGTTGCATCCTCGATCTAACACTACTACAAACACCCTCCAACAATTATCGCTCACCCTTTGCCGCTACTGCCGCCACCACTAGTGTCGTTAACACATGCCACCACAAGTCGTCATAAATATGAATATAGTGGGTAAATTCATTTTAGGTTTTTTTTCTTTGTAAAAACAATTCCTTTCAAACCTATAATTATATTTCAGTCTAAATCCGTTTTCAGTTGAATTAAAATATTATCTTTAAAATCGATCTGTTTTCATCTGAACTTGTTATAAATTGACACTCAACCTAACATGTATACTTTACGGGCTTAACTACAATATAACGTTTACCAATTTCTTATGAGTTCTTCTTCAAACGTAAACGACTAATAAAAAATTTGTGAGATTATTGATTCGGGTAGTAAGAGATAAGTTATTTACTAAAAAGGTAAGGTAGAAGATAAAATTGACATTTACATGTTAGTTATGTTAGAATGATTAAAACGTATTTACGACTAAATATTATTCACTTTATGTCTCAAGTGAGACTATAACCCAACATATCTAAGATGATGATATACACATTTCGCGTTAGACTAAGCTAGTGGTTCTAATAACAATAAAATTATAAAATTAGGAAGCTTTCGAAAGAAGAGATTTTATAGAGAATAAATAGCACAATTAAATCTCCGATGATTTTCCATTCAAATACTTGTAAAAGTGAGGCTTATTCGGTTGTAAAAGTGAAGATTTTCCATTCAAATACTTAGGAATTCTTATAGGCGCAAAGATGAGTCGGTGCTCGGAATGGGATTTTATAATTGAAAATTTTAAAAAGAGGCTTTTGTCTTGGAATTACCGGAATGCCCGATATCCTTAGATGCACCAAGCGTTCCCTAACTTCCTCACTTCCATCCCACCATCTAAGTGACTAGAAGGTCTTTGCCCATCCCTCCCTTTGATCTTTAAGGAACCGTTCAGCCTCCGCTTTTTCCTTTGAAAGTAAGTAGGAGTTTTAAACCACCGACGTATGACAGCGCCACATTCATTTGCCCCATCCTGTGTAAGCGCACCCTAACGTCCTCCATCAGTTCCAGGTACCTCAGCTCACCAAGCAGTGACCTCCCATTACAGTGTATCGGGTATAAGCCAGGTCGTTCGATATTGTTAAAACCCTTCAGACTTTCCCACTCCATATGTTGTTGAGAGTCTGCTTCCTACCCTCATTGTCCAGCATCTGATTTCCGATCAGTACCTCTTTATATGCTTTTCCTCTCTCCTATCATCCCCAGGATACCCAGACTCCATATGAAGATTTTTTCCAAGACCCCATTCCATACCCGATCTCTCATAGTTTTGTTGTCTTCTCTCTCGTGCATTTTCCTCCCTTCTGAACTTTGACACATATACCCTAACTCTAGCTCCGTCCACCTTTATTGATCTCAGCGTGCTTAGTAGTCGATCCACGTCACTTACGTCCTTGAATCTGATAAAACCAAAAGTTCGACCCCTCCAATCTTTCCTTTGCGGTACAAACGCATCACTGATTCGCCCCACATGTCGGTAAGTATGCCACAAGAAGGTGCTTGTACAACCATGGGGTAGATCTGCAATATAGAAGAAAACAACTTCCTTCAAGCTCCCATCCTTTTGTCTTCTGCTCCTTACCGTAGTCCACTCTCCATCACCATAGTTTCCCATGTTCCATGCCTCATCGTCGTCCAAGTGTTGTATTTTCTTGGACGGGTGGCTTTGCAATCCACTTCTTCTAATGTAATTGTCTCTTTTTGATTTTGGCTATCTTAGCCAAAGCTATTTTTTAATAAATTTTCATAGTTCAGAAAGAAATAAAACTCCATGATATAAGTGTTAGTTGATAGTTAGGTTTAAAAAAATTATTGATTTCTAATCACTACTTTTAATATTAAGTAGTCCTTAAGTGCGCTATTGTATTGAACACATGACCAATCCCTATGAAACCCAACTTTTGGAAGCTTACAACCCACTTCAGCCTTACGATAATAACTTTTAGTTGTTTATACGTTTAATTTTATTTTACGACCGATTTATACGTTTAATACTATTAATTAATTTCTCTACCAATGACAATAAATTATTATATTATATTATATAAATACAATATACAATTATGAAATAGTAGTTAACACCCAAAAAGTACAATTCATAAAAAAAAATACTATATGGATTGCTTATAGTATAACTGTACTATACATCAAGTCATCAATTATGCATCAACTCTATTATGCATGTCCCATTTCTTCTTAGGGTAGTTAACTAACAACACTATTATTCATATATAAAAAATACTATATGGATTGCATATAGTACAACTATACTATGCATGTTCCACTTTTTTAAGAAACTTTTTATTTTTACAATTTACCCTTTTGAAGTTGCATCTTTTACTCTTTATAAGTTTGAAATTAAGAAATTTACACCTAATACCATAAACTTGTAAGTTTTTTTTTTGTTGTTGCGGGCCATGTACATATTTTAGTTTTTTAGTTTTTCTTTTATACGTGTTTATTTATATTTATGTTTCGGTTTAAATTTTGTTCAAAACCACCAAAGCATAAAAATACAAGTCACTTCAAGGTTCTGATTTATTAATGTTTCTTTAGCTTCCACATGGTCTTAATTTCGGTTGGATGTCACGTGACATTCATAATTTTTTTATTGTCTTATTCTTTTTAGTTTCACGTCGTTGTATTTACGTGTCATTTTTTTACTTATTCTTTGTTATTTTACTTTAATGACATTACGCGGTCATTTTGTATTTTTATTTTTTACATATTGCACTTTTTTGTTTGGTTTCTATTTTAATTTAGGTTTCATTCATTGTAGTTTCACACCGTAACTTCACGTATCAGTTTTTAGTTTTCTCTATTATTTTAGTTTAATGTCATTGCATGGTCTTTTTGTATTTATGTTTCCTTTACATTAATTGTATGTTTTAGAAATGCATCTATTTTATGTACCAGTGTGATCCCCCTCTCAATACTTGGGTAAACAAACTATTTATATATCAGTTGTAGACATCTATTACCGATTGAAACCCGCCACAACACGCGGGGACGCATTCATTCTCGTATTAATACATACAAGAAGTTAGAACAATTACTAGGAATATGACATAAAAAAACCAAATATATAACACAAACAAAACAAACCAACGAGAGCCATATATCTAGATCTACGTTCGACCCAATAGAAAAATTGGGTCTTGATTTAGTCAACAATCTCTCATATAGAGGATTTAGATTGATAGAAACACATCAAAATTAAATGCATAATATTAAAATTTTCTTCACCTTATTTGGAAATATCTGGCCATCAGTCCCTCCAAAAAATGACTATAAAGATTAAAGACGAAATCGGTACGTATAAAGTATATTCAATCGATGAGATGAGCTCATCAAACTCCATAACTATTACATGTTCATAGGATTCTTTCTCACGAGCAAAACAACCTACTATTAATTATATAACTATTTTATGACCATTCACAATAAACAACTTATGCAATTAATAGATAAAGGAATATGAATTTCAGAATGAACATAGAAATATGTAGAAGATTTAAAAAAGCTTAAATAATTAAGAATGCAAGGAATCTTTGAACGTTTTCAAAGTCAGAAGCCTCTAGTTTAACTTCTTTCCCATCCCAACCATGTGCCCAATATTGTTCTTTCTCTTTCTATTTTCAGTTGTAACGTTTAAAGTTTGTAATATATTCTCAATTAACTAAACCGATCAAGAATCAAGATGTTGTTTGGTTGTTTACAATTCAACGATCTAGAATAAAGTTTAAAAAATTTAATAAGACCATGTCAATGAACTTATACAAAAATATCTCTTGTGGGTGCAAGATAGCTTAGGCTATTATGCGTATATTTCACTTATCATTCAGTGCAACATCAACGGTATATTAGCGTCATATTATTCTTCACCCTGTAGTTTCCATTACCTAACCATAAAAATACTCATAACCCAACCACTACTTATTCATCAATTCATCTAGTTTTTTAAAGTTACAAAAGTAGCGAAATAGGATGTCAATAGTCTCGGGATGCGACTGGTGTGCGTGTGGTGTATATAAAATATAGCAATTTTAGCGACACATTATTATGCATAAGCTTTAAAATTTATAAAACCTGATTAACTGCAACTACCATTTCACCATATAACATGGGCAAGTATACCCATCGTGGAGCAGTATAGTAGGGGTAGGTTGACCGAGAATCGTTCAAAGACACAAAGAAAATGAGACTTTTGATACTTAGTCTTTATTAACAACCAACCAGATTTAAAATGGTAGTTTAGAGGTTAATTAAACTAAGAAAATACAAAAAGAAAATAAAATAAATAAAATGGGTTTTAAGTTTAATCAATCAAAGATTGATATCACTTGGGAGGACTTACCAATGGTTAGGTCGGTAAACTGTTTATTTATATGTTTTCCTTAAGATTGTTACTTGTCAGGTGAGGAAGGCCGCTTTTCAGCCTGAACCCCTGTCTCGCATTCCTCTCGATTTCCACGTATAGACCTCGAGAGGACCGCTCTGAAAGCAATAAACAAAGTGAGTTTGAATGCCATATAGTTGTAGGGCCCGATGGGTCATGGGTGTCATTACACTCGAATACGTTGTGATCATGAACCAGCAGGGGAACAACCCACGCATCAGATTAATTTATTATGAAAAACATCTTAAAAATGGACTAAGGTTCGTCTCCTCCATACAATGCTTTCCCGCAAATATGGGTGGTCGTAGCCAGAGCCAAATTCACTATCCCGTATCTCAATGACGTCCGTGAAGTGACAAAAAATTACTAACCCCAATCCCAACAATACCTTTAGGTCGTAGTTAGCGTGAAAGCCTTGTTTGTTTACATAGACATAAACTCACGAATGTATTGCTTTGCATAGGGTACGAGTCACCATATAGGATCATGCATCGTCCCCTAGTCGGGTGTCATAGGTCCGACTGATGAGCTTGCGACTCCTTAAATGATCTACAATACGCAAGGCACGTTTGTTAAAAAAAGGTTAACAATAAACTTTCAATTTAAAATAGTTTTCATAAACTCACTCGTACCCACCTTAAGGTGAACACATAAAATCATTTTACCAGTCCACCAAATGTTCATTTTCCTCAAGTGAGTATAAGAGTTTAGCCGAGCATAAACATGGCTTTAAAGAATTGCTTAATAGAAAATAACTAGCTCATAGACAAACTTTAAACAAACTCTAATTAAGTTAATATTCTTAGAAACTTGATGATAAAAACATAAAACGCCAAGTAGCTCAAAGAGAAAACAAGATCTAAACTAGAGAAAGGAGAGAAGAAGTGAGAAAATGAGGAAGGAAGATGGGAGGCTTTGGCTGGTATTTATAGGCAAATTCCGGAATCGGTCACGAGCCGTGCTGGGTGGTCGAAACGGGCCATGTCTTTCAGGGGAACATCTGGCGTGCGCAAAAAAAGCATATTCTAGGAATATTCGTTGGGAACGAGTTGTGCCTCAAGTGGGACACGGGTCGTGCATAGTTGAGAACGTGTTGTTTTAACCGCAAAATCTTCTTCATCTCATCGAGATACCCTAAATTCACTATTTATGGGCCCCGTAACTCATTTTCTAGCCGAGATATGATTCTGTGAAGTTTTATGCGATCTTCGAGCACACATTTGTCTTCTAGCACTTGTCCTCTGAGTTGTGGCTGAGTTTGAGGGTTACCATTTTGTCTTGATGACAACGGTTGTCGTGACCGCTATACAAATACCTAACTTAAATGTAGTAGTGGTAAGTTAGGGTTATCGAACCAAGGGAATATGTGGAAATTGACTAATTGATTAACTAAATTAACTAACTTTACTGATTACCTAAAATTAACTAAGGATGCCACTTGGCTGTTTTGGTTGATTGAGTGATTTAACTAACAAATTAACTAACTTTAACCTAAAAACTTAATTGAATTCAAATGAGACGAATCTAACCACTTCTGGATCCTGGTTGGCTACCGATCTAGAAAAACCTAATTCCTTAACCGTGACACATAGACATGCCCCCCAATTGCTTCCTTGACCTAATAACCTAGTTTCCTAACGGGCTGATTAGTCCTGCCGCAAGAAAGTGCTAGATCAATAAACAGTGGACCACTAAAACCCTAGATTACTAGTTAATTTTAACAATTCCGCATGTAGGTATTCAACGGTAGCAAGTATTCCGGAATAACTAGTTAAGCAATAGGTTAATCATAGAACGAATCCACCAACCAATCACCAAAAGCGGTTAGTGGTGGATTAGCCGGACATAGCTAACAAAACAAACATGATCACAATTAACGATTGCATAAAAACGTTACCGAATGATTGCAAGAACTCCAAGATCTCTAAACAAAGTGAAAAATTCGTAATTCTCACCCCAAAAACGGCTGGGGATGATTAGGGTTCGAACTAGGCCTAAACACCCTTTAAATAGGTTTAGAAAATAAAATAATTAAAATTCTGCCGACTCGGTCCGTAGGCGTACCGCGCCAAATTACAATAAGTTAGGCGTACCGCCCGTGCCTCAAAACTCCGAATTATTAATTTTGCCCGCTTCTGTGCGTTCACACTTGTATGGAATTAATTTCTTTGGGAGCACATATTCAGCACATATTTGATTCAATTCAAGGCCTTGCTTACGTCATCTGCTTCTTATTATTGCTCTCATGCTCCTATTTAATTTACTCCAATATTTCATTTAGACTTTCATATTTTGTATACCTGCACACGTGAAAGCATTTTAAAAACTAAACATACTTCATTTTTTCTTCCTTAATTATTTAGACAAGTGCCTTTATTATTTCATAATCAAATAGAGTTAGACTCGTTAATCATTATAACTCAAACTCAAATTAATCACAACTTTTAAACACATTTACATTTCAACGCAGTGACCAAAACAACCTGTTAAAATAACAACTTTTAGACTCAATTCGGTGTGATTAGGGGATGATTATTATATAATAAAGTGTACATTTTAACCTCACATCACTTGACTCAAGAGAGAGGCGTATGAGGGCATTTTGTCCATTCTATAGAGGCAAAGCCTGGGTCTTGGCTCAAAATCACGAAGTTTTCAGTTTTTTCTTTCTTTTTTAGCGTTTATGACTTTTTTGTGATTTTCACCTGGATTACACTGAAAACCTAAAAAGGAAATAATATAGCACTGTTTTGCTAATAGTTAGTCAGAAATAACCCAAAGTGTGAGGAATATTTGATATAAAAATATGTAATTTAGCGCACATCAACTACAAGATCAAGTTTTCACTTGTGTTGATCACGTTACCCGACATGATGTTCCCCACACAATCAGACAACCACATTAGCTCAAACACATATGTTTTGTAAAGTCTCGTATGTGAATATCTAGCTTGAGCTTATTACTATATAAACAAAGTTCAACTTCCTATGAATAGTCTTTCCTATGATGGTCCATCTCTATCGTCACGTGTCACAAGGGAGTTATAACCTTTATATTATTTTTATAAACACTGAAAACAACTACGTGACGATTACATCTCTTGAAACCCTCACAATCATATAATCATATAATCACATAATCTTTTTTATCTTTTTGATATTTGTTTATATATATAGTTTTTTGTATGATATGGCATCATTGTGTCACTTTTTAACATGTCTCGTGATATTTAATCTTTTTATTAGATGATCGAATTCGAGATATGTTTTTTGCATCCATTGAAGAAGAATCAAGAATGTAACTTTTTTTCAATCCAAAGAATGTGGAACCTGAAATACTTTCGTTTTGCCTCTAGTAGGAGTTGATTGTGAAGCGTTTTTTTTCTTTTTCTATTTATGCATTTCTTTGTGTGCGATTGAATATTTAACACTGAAAGTGAATGAATGGATATATGATATTTTAAATTTTGAATGGGTATATATGATATTTTTAAATTTGTAAGGGTATATATTTCTTAAACTTTTTAGTGGGTAAATATGAAATTTTAAAGTTTTAGAAAATTAAGGGTAAAAAAGTCATTTCTTATATCAGTTTTTAATGAAATGGGTAAATTTGATATTTTAACTAATTTTTAATGGTATATATGATATTTTAAATTTTGAATGTGTATATATGATATTTTTTAAATTTATAAGGGTATATATGAAATTGTCCCAAATAAATAACTGATAGATACGTATTATAATAATAATAATACAAAGTTTGATGCCGAAAATTATAAAAAAAAATCATTATATAATTTCGTGCTGTTAAAATTCTACCAATTAAGCCTGAAATTTATTTTCTTTGATAATGATCACCAATAACTTCGTGGGGTTAGACTTGATAAATAACCGGTGTTAGTTAATCTGAACTGCAACCAGATTCAGGTTACTATTCGGTATACATATAAATATTACATAATTTACGTCTAAATTATGTTAAATACAAAGATAATTCAACTAAACTCGTAGTCAAAGTTTAAAAGCTAACCTGTAAATCTATGCGTTGTTAGAAGTCCTAACCGTTACATATGACCTTATAAAGGGTTTGACTCGTATGAAACATTAGTCCTTGTTTTATATAAAAATTAATAAGATTATGAATTAATTTCTTAATTATTTCTGCCAACCAACGGGTAAAAAATTAAAGAGTTGGAGGAGGGAAGGGCTTAAAATTGACAAGTCGTTGTCTGCAAAGCTTTGGAAAGCCTCACGTGCAATCGCGTAACCCCTTTTTCTACTCCTCGACACTTGTGTCGTCTGCCCCTCCCATCTTTGTTTGTCCTTTACTGTTCTTTAGTACAGTTGAATTTAGTTAATTTGCTAAAACATAATCCCGGCCTGAATGTCGTCTCATAAATCCAAATTTCTTTTCTTCTGTTTCAACATACGAGGATATCTTCTCTTCACACACATTGATTTGTACATACAAACAAATAACTTTTCATCGGATCACTTTTAGTTTGGCCGGTTGTAAAAAAATAATAACAACTTGAAAAATAATATATTAATAAGGTTAATTACCAGGCACAATAGTAAAAAGAGAGCCACTGGAAATTAAAATTTTGATTATTTAATTTAACACTTTATCTCTATCAACTTCACTAATATATTTGTCACACAATTTTTTTTTACCAATATTCATACATTGGATCTATTTAAATTCTATCTAGTTCATCAAGTTCTGATATTGTTTGATAATATGTTTATGAAGAATACTCATGTGCAAACCACGGATGGACATAGCATTAGTCCAGGGGTGTGTCACTCTTTAAGTTCATATTTGAAGCAGAATTTTTTTGACTTTCTTTGTTTTATGTAGGATTTTTTGTTTTTTAATGTGCATGTGCTACCGTTAAAAAAAAATTATACGTGTGATAGTACTTAGAATTTTTTTTGTTAGTTTCGCCCTTACTACGAAAGCACACATACATAACTAGACAGCTACTTGTATATGTGTATTTCATTATCTTTTATGTTTTGATTTAGTATTGTACGTATTTTCTTTTAAATTAATAAACTTACACTTTTTGTTAGTAATTCTCTAGCTATTTCTAGTATTATTAAACTAGTTTCTATATTTAAAAGTAATCTTATAATTTCCTTAAAGAAGAGTTTTTAGGACGAAAAAAGGCGGATATATACTACTCTTTAGAGATAAAAAGAATATGATAAGAAAAAAATCTCATATATGACAATGATGTTTTTCAAAAGTGTTTTTTAGTATGATTAAAGATCGTAGGTATTAAATTAAAAAAAAAGAGAGAGTACCCAACAAACAAACTTTTCCATCTGCAGCATTTGTATATTATTCAGAAGACAAAGCAGTAAACCGGTGTGCAGCTACCAACAACAAGGACCATCTTCTCTGTAGCCTAACCCTATCCCACTCCTCTTCCAAAACAAAAAAAAAAAAAAAAGCTTCAATATTTCTAGCCGGTCTATACATACAACTAGCTTTCTTTCTTTCTTTCTGAATTTCAACTTACTGTTTACCAAACAGGCTCGTATAGCTAGTGACCTTAACGCCGTAACTTAACGATGCTTACAACCGTCAAGTACCTCATCGGCTCCGCCGGACCCAGCGGCTACGGTTCCAAATCCACCGCCGAACAAGTCGTCACCGATAACTGCCCCGATTTGGACTCCTGCACGGCCATCATCACCGGTATTAATCATTATCATGTTCATGCACATGCACTCTCATCATTTCCTCATTATTATTATTATAATTATTATCATTTCATCAGTAGTTTTCTTCTGTTGAATCAATGATTAAAAACATATAAGTAATTTATTATTATGAATATATAATTTATATGTAATATGTTGATGATTTGATTTGATTTTAATTAATTACTAGGTGCGACCTCCGGAATCGGGGCCGAGACGGCCCGAGTCCTGGCGAGGCGCGGGGCACGCCTCGTCATACCCGCTCGGAGTCTGAAAACCGCCGAGGAGACGAAGAATCGTATCGTGTCCGAGTTTCGTGATGCCCGGATTACCGTTATGCGCCTCGATCTTAGCTCTCTAAATTCGGTTAGGCGTTTTGTTTCGGATTTTGAAGCTCTCGATCTGCCTCTTAATCTCCTCATGTACGTAAATTATAACTAGCTAGCTTTAAATTAATTATTAAATTTATTTGTTACTATTTATGATATGGATCATATATCAGCAATAACGCCGGAAAATTCTCATACGATTACGGAATATCGGAAGACGGGATAGAGATGACTTTTGCGACTAATTATCTAGGCCATTTTCTGTTAACAAAACTTTTGATGAAGAAGATGGTAGCCACTGCGAAAACCACCGGAATACAAGGACGGATAGTGAATGTAAGTTCCGGCATCCACACGTGGTTTTCCGGAGATTTAATTCGTTCTCTGGGGCAAATAACTCGAGATAAAAGGTATATTGGGTTGAAAATTTGAAGAAAAATAACGAATTAAGAAAAGAAAATACTGAGTTGAATTAATGAGAGAGTTTGACTTTGTGGTGTGTATATTTGTCTGCAGTCGCTACGATGCAACACGTGCATATGCAATCTCGAAGCTCGCTAACGTTTTGCACACCAAGGAACTTGCTTGCAGGCTCCAGGTACGTGCTATATATATATATATATATAAATTTATTTATTTAAAACTTGGTGACGATGATTACCATGGTGCTTATAAGTTATATAAATGTATACTATTCGGATATATGAAGAGTTAATTTTTTTTGGATGTTTTGTGGTGGTAGATGATGGAGGCTAATGTGACGGTGAACTGTGTGCATCCTGGGATTGTGAGAACTGGACTCACAAGAGACCGTGAAGGTTTCATTACAGGTAGTTTTAGTTAAGGTGTTTATTCTTATAGGGTTTTTTCCTTAAAAAATTTAGTACAACAAATATATATCTACCATTTTTAAGGTTGGTGGGTGGGTGGGTGCATTCGGATGCTGCCGATAGGCCTGGAGCAAAGATGTTACTCGATCTCACAAAAAATCGCGGTAACATCTTCTCCCTCCATCACCCGAGAACACGTACTGCCCCGGCCTCACCCTTCACATGATCATGTACTCTCCCCAACTTCCCACAAAAATGACTATTAGGGGTGGTCTAAGTTGTTTACATGCACTACTATGCATCAACTCCTTTTAATTCAAGGGCTAACTATGGTAGTTACTAGTAAGTTTTGTATTTCCAATATCTTCTGATGATGAGTGAAAACCTCAGTTGATGGTTATAAATAATGATAAACTATTAGTTATATAAGTGAAAACCTCAGAAGAAACTTCATCAAAGAATTACCACTGATTCAATTTAGTACGTACTGCTCCAAGTTTGTATGATACTAGCTAGCTACTTATGCTCATGTTACAACTAGTGGTGAGCTCACTTGCCTTTGATCATTTAAGTTGTTACTAGCTAATCAATGATTAATTAGCAGTGACTTGCTACTGAGTTATTCCAAGCAAACTTTTTTAAGTCATGCATATGTTAGTTAAACAACTTCATTAATGGTACTTCAACAAGGCAAAATAATATTTTCTCAAGCTAAACAGTGAGCACGGGAACGGTTCTCCCTTGGAACCCTGTGGTCTGAGGGCTTCAATTCGCACCTTAGAACGTGTTATACGTTCCTTATTGTCCAAAATTAGAATAGTCTTGGACGAGTGTGTGCTCCAACGATTATTCCCAATTCTATGCAACTTTCTTCTTCTTTTCATTTTTCCATTTGTCTTTCTTCATACCTAAATGCACCTTATCTATAGCACTCGCAATCTTGAATATGTTTTGCTTGCTTAGTTCATCAAAGTTGTTGTTTCTGATTCTAAAATTTATAACCTTGCAGACTTGGTATTCTTTCTAACTTCCAAGTTCTTGAAAACAATTCCTCAGGTAATTTTTCCCGTTTCCCACTAATATCATCAGCATCTACAATTAGATATATAAACGCACCTATATATATATATATATCTGATGATCGAGTGCATGATTTTCATGAGCAGGCCGCTGCGACAACATGCTACGTTGCAACTCATCCAAAACTAAGAAATGTGAGTGGAAAATACTTTGCAGATTGCAATGAAGCTTCAAACTCGGAAATCGGATGCAACCTTAAAGAAGCTGCCCGATTATGGTCATTCTCTGAAATTATGGTTTCTACTGGTTTCAAACCTATTTTTGCTCCTTGGTCTATGGCTTAGCAGATTAATAAGCAGACACATATGATAATAAATATTTAAGCTTAATTTAAATCAAGAAAAGATGTACATAGTTAAGCTAGATACCCTTATGAAAATATTATATACTTGTTTCACATGTAAACACATGTTCCTTTTTCCTTTTCTTTTTTAATGTATACATAATTATATAAACTTATACAAGTCAAAAGTGCATATGCAAGGTTAGGTTTTATTATTTTGAATTTGCAGTGCAATGTTAGGCAGATTCTTTCAATGTTATGCTACAAAGATTTGGCACTTAGCTACATTGATGTTGGATGCTGATTGGTAGATCAGATTATTTAAGAATCCTTCTTTTAAAAGGGATCCCCTTTTAAAATCTATAGTTTCGTCACTACTTGATCAATCATCCCCATAATATGAACTTTAATATTATATATATACTATCATTTTCTTTGGTGTTATATATATAAAGGAGTCGTTATTCGGAAGAAACTTCTCCAATTTTTTTCTTTAGACGTGTATTAGTTCTTTATATGTTATTTTTCTTTTTAAATTGCACCATGAAATTAAAAATAAAATTATTATCCTTAATTTTGATATATTAAAATGGTAAAAATAGTTAACTTGCCATACGTTTATGATATGACATATATGTATAGCACCAATGATACTCTATGCAATGTAAATATTAGGGCTAAAATCTTGACTTTTTTTCATTGTTCTAAGAACATAAAATAAATATTAATAATAGAGTTTTTTTTTATTTTCTCAATAAAAGAAGTTTTATCATAAATTTACAAGAATCGTTCGTAAAATTAAAATAAAATAAATATTTTACTTAAGTATGATTACAACAAGAAAAATAAAATTAATCTATTACCAAAAAATGAGCCTAATGCAACATTTTTTTTTGTCTAATGCAACCTTTTTTTTCCACAAAAATGTTGCATTAACTCGAGTTGCATTAGACCTAATGCAACCCTTTTGTTACCTAATGCAACATTTAAAAACTGATGCAACATTTTTAGGATACAACTCTTTATGGAAAAAGTTGCATTAGGTAATAAAAATGTTGCATTAGGTCTAATACAACTTCAGCTAATGCAATCTTTTTGTCAATAAAAAAGTTACATTAGGCTCATTTTTTACAATACAGTTGAAAGGAAAATTCTACTCCTACTACAATTACAGAGAAAAATAAATGATTACAATACAAGGAAATAAAAGAAGTAACTTAGAGTACAATTACAAATGAAATGAAATAATTCTTACAATAGAAAAGACAAAAGAAAGAAACATGCAAACAAATTTAATTAAGAGAGAACAAACAGAAGGTTTTGATGATGGTTTTGAAAACAATTGTTAAATAACTTTGAAAGAGGTTTTGAAAGAAGTTTTGTAAAAAAAGATGAAAGACGGAAAAACTTTTGGCGAAGGCTTCGGGTCAAAACCCGAGTCTCTTAAAACAAATTCCGGGTCTACCGAAGATCCGTTTTGTTTCCCATGGTACAATCGTCTAAACCGATTATATGGCCGGGATAACTCTAAGTTTGAAGTTACCTTGAAACTTGAAGAAATGAAGAAAGAAGAGGAAGATTTTGAGAGAGAGAATGAGGAAGGGCAGAGAGAATTCTTGTGTGAATTCGGTGTACTTTGCCTCAACTAATGAAGCTGTATTTATAGTGGTGGGAGTCTTGTTGAGCACTCAAAAGTTAATTCGTAGTCAAACTTTGCATTAAACGTCTTTAATGCAAATTGATTTCTAATTAATGCGGAATTACCTTAATTAGCTCAAAACGCGTTTATAGCTGTCAATCCCGAAGAACTCCGCGTAACAGTTATTTTTCCAGAGCAACACGCGTTTCTGGACCAACCTCCGGCTGAACCATCCGCTTGAAGTTCAGCCGGAAATTCTTCCGATTGAACTGGTTCCGCCCAGACCACACAGGTCCGCTTGACCCACTTTCTGGTTGAACTGGTTCCGCCCGAACCTGTTCTTCCGGTTCAACTCTCCACTCCGCTTGAACCTGTCCGCCTGGACTTCAGCCGGTACCAACTTCCGGTTGAACTAAAAAACAATAAGGCGGCTCGCGGTGATGCAAAGTGCAAAGTGCAAAGTGCGTCATCAAAGCGCCACATAGCGCCTCATACGCCCACGCCAAGCGCGCATGCGTGCGTGTGCGAGTGCGATTTAGCGGTCCAAGGGATGTGTCCTACTAGAGAAAAAAAATAGTTGGTAATGTTCCCACCTTATAAACCACTTTTGGTTTCATCCCCCAATCAATGTGGGATGAGTTCCACTTCATTTTCTCTCTTAAAATTCGCAGCTTTAACAGCTTCGAACCCTCAACTTTGAGACTCGATATCTCATTCATACGAGCTCGGATTTGGACGTGGTTTGATGCGTTGGAAAGCCCTCACAACGTACTACACAAACCCATAATATACAGAGGCAACAACCTATGTTATCTGTATTTTATTTTAGTCCAAAGTTGGTGAAAAACTCATTTTCACACTTAGTGAAAAAAAAATTATTTTCCACTAGTTTTTCTCCCAAAATTCCAACAATATATAAGGTGAGTTTCATTGTAGACCCCTTAAAAAGTGTATAACCCGTAGACTTCTATATTGTTCTATAAAACTAAGAATTATAAAACTAATTGTTGTTGAGTTTGGTTTTTTCATGCGATAAGTTTTTAAAAATCAAAAGATAACCTAGAAAGTTGTTGGAGACATTGAAATATAATTACTGTTAAAAAGAGTTATATTGTTCTATAAAATTCACTAAAATTATAAAACTCGCTGCTGAGTTTTGAAACTTATGATTGTGTTTAAAACTCAATGAAAATTATAAAACTCATTACAAATTATAAAACTCCTTAAGTTTAAAACTTACTATTGTGTTTAAAACTCACTATTTTTAAAACTCCCTTAGAACCATAGATCTTAATGATCAATGGTTGTGATTTAAAAAGAATAATTTTTTTTCTTTAACATTTTTATAGAGCTTTTAATCCCTAAAAGAGTATTATAGGAACTACATATTTACATCTCTCATACTTTTTCACTTCTAAGACATCATCAATACTACATATCTCCTATTTTTCTTTCTCATTCTTACTTTTTACTTTCATCTCTTACTTTTTAATAAAAGACACGGAGTGTTACATATGTAAAAAGAATATATACTGCTATTAAACATTCTGCTGACAGCATATTACATTTGTAATGATACTGATATTAAATATTCTGTTGACAACATTTTACATATGTAAAATATCTGAATATATGTAACAAAAAGATGACAAATATATTTTATTAATTTATAAGAAGTACGTTGTTACAATCAACAATAAACATAACATGTTTTATACGAAATGATAAAAAATATAAAAAACTAACAAAAATATATAAAAAGTATTGTTCTTGAGTTTTTTATGATTATCTTCATCTTTGACAAAAAATCTCGTAACCTATGAAGAAAAAAGTTCACCAGTTTATATACGTAAACATCACAGCAGTTTACATATGTAAATTCAAGTTATTTACATACGTAAATTTTGTCTAAATTTACGTATGTAGCATAAGTAATTTATATATGTAAATTCAAGTAAAGTACAGAGATTTAACATGAAACAAACGTAAAATTTACATATGTAACACAAGCTATATATGTAAATTTAAATATATAATGAGATATAACATGTTACAAACATAAATTTACATATGTAACCCAGGTTATTACATATGTAACACAGGTTACATATGTAATATAATGAGATGTAACATTAAACAAAAAAAAGTACATATGTAACGTAGATATGTAAATTTAAATAGATAATTAGATATAACATGTTACAAACGCAAATTGATTACATATGTAATTTTCAAAAGGTTTTTTACATATTTAAATCTAAATTTGTTTACATATGTATGAAAAATCTAAATTTAAAAATATTAACAATTATATCTTCAATTACATATGTTTTATTTCGATACCCCAATAACAAAATTTGCTTTACATATGTATTTAATATTACATAAGTTAATCTAATGATGGATAAATTTGAGACTATATGTGTAGTAGACTATGAATAAAACACATGTTTTGAAAATTTATTGAATTCACAAATGTTAACATCAAAGAATTAAAGGAATCAAATTTATACATATGTAAAAGATATAAAACAGAAATCTTAACAAAAAATGTCTGGACATTCTCTAAAGTTACATATATAATTTTCAAAAGGTTTTTTTGCATATGTAAATCTAAATTTGTTTACATATGTATGGAAAATCTAAATTTAAAATATTAACAATTATATCTTCAATTACATATGTTTTATTTCGATATCCTAATAACAAAATTAGCTTTATGTATTTGATATTACATAAGTAAATCTAATAAGGGATAAATGTGAGACTACATATGTAGTAGATTATGAATAAAACACATGTTTTGAAAATTTATTTAATTAACAAAATGTTAACATCAAATAATTAAAGGAATCAAATTGATTACATATGTAAAAGATATAAAACATAAATCTTAATAAAAATGTTGGATATTCTCTAAAGTTACATATGTAATTTTCAAAAGGGTTTTTTACATATGTAAATTAAATTTGTTTACATATGTATGGAAAATCAAAATTTAAAAATATTAAAAATATTAAAAATTATATCTTGAATTACATATGTTTTATTTCGATATCCCAATAAGAAAATAGCTTTACATATGTATTTAATATTACATAAGTTAATCTAATAAGGGATAAATTTGAGATTAATATGTAGTAGAATATGAATAAAACACATGTTTTGAAATTTTTTGAAATTAACAAATGTAAATATTTAAATCTTAACCAAAATGTCTGGGTATTTTCTAAAGAAACATATGTAATTTTCAAAAGGATTTTTTTTTTTACCTAATTCGCATCCTAATTGTTTGGATAGTTTTAAAGAAACATATGTAATTTTTAAAAGGGTTTTACATATGTAAAACTAAATTTGTTTACAATCCGTATGGAAAAACTCAATTTAAATATGTAAACACTTATATCTTCAATTACATATGTTCTTTTTAATCTCCCAATAAGAAATTTAGATTTACATATGTATTTAATATTAAAATAATGTAAGATAAAGTTAATCTAATTAGGGTAAATTTGAGACTACAAATATAGTAGACAATCTGATTCTCAAAATACGAGATGTTTACCTCCCCGCGCGTTGCTGCGGGGTTGAATTTGTATACTAAACGAAAGTAAAACCCGCCCGCGTTGCAGGGCGGAGATTGTTTTTTGAAAGTTTACAAATTAAAGTTCAAGAGCATGGAAAAAGTTTGTAGAAAGCGAAAAGTCGACCTGAATCTACAACAAATGTAAAACTAAATAGACAAATTGTTAACATGCATGAAGCATTCACCATCAAACACATAATTATAAAGCGTGCGCTACTTATTCTCTTCATCATGAAGGTTTCGAAAGCTAAATTAAAGCAATGGCGGTTGGGTTTATTTTGATATCAATTCTTGAGGCTATGCCATTTTCAAAAGTGTATAGACATTTTCTATTTTGAACACTAAGATAGATGAAAAACTAACATTTCCAATATGAAAACGAATTGATCAAGGACAGTTTGAATATAAAATCGAAATTTTTTTTAAAAGATTACCTATATTGTCGAACTTCCTAATTCTGATCGACATTATAGTATCCCCAATCCATTCACAAACCTAATACCAATTCCTTCTTTAGCTTAATTTAAGCCACTTTAATATAAACTTAATTTAACCCATTTGAAAAATAATATTATTTTATTAACAAATACAACGCAATGAACGGGATTTCAAAACCACTGTTAAGTAATACCACCTAATTAAACCATTTGCAAAAAAGCTGAAACAAAGCAGTCAACTAACATAAATCAAATCGACGAAAATAAAACAGAGAAATGAAGAACAAACAACCAAAATGACCACAAAAATTATTGGAAAAGCTCAAGATCATCACAAACCACAATCAAGACTCACATTCAGATCTGGGATACACCGATGTGAGCCATCGCCAACAATCGAATAGTCACAAACCCACAACAAAACTTGCTTTTTATTAATCGCATCAGGCTCATAACATCCAAATCTACGACACATTGGAGTGAGCCACAACCATGAAACCTTAACCACGACGGTGGCGATTAGCCGGCGGTAACACTCAAATGGTCACAAATCGGCATCTTTAGATGACAATCTGGGTACCCACATTTCAGATCTGTGAGAGAGAATGAAAGAACCAAAGCCAGGAAAACCCTAATCACAACGTCAAACAACACACCGCACCATCCGACAACTGAAACCGGAAAAAGGAAGCGACATCAACGTCAGCCGGCGACTCCACCGAATCGTGTCAGAAACGACGCAACCCTGACGTGTACGTCGACCGGCGATGCTCTCGGATCTTGACGGAGAAGCAACCCTTTCGACGGTTAAAAATGTCGGCGGTGGCGGTTGACTGTGTTCATGAGAGAAGTAGAGAGATAGAGACGGCGAGTCGATCGTCGCTTCAACGGTTTTAGAACCGGAGCAACAATGGACTCTAAACAGCGCCGGCTGTGAGATACAATTGAACCGGCAATGAGAAACAATGGAATCGGCGCTGCATGTAAAGAGAGAGAACTTGAAAACTCTTTCAACTTTCTCTATCTAAAACTGCAAAAGTCAGATGCAATGAAGAGAGATAATGTTTTCTTTTAAATAAGAAGTGAACATGTAATAAAGAGTGAAACGCGTGTAACATTGAAGAAAGGACAGATTGACAGGTGTCTCCACACATCCACAAATCAAATATATATATATCAAAAGAGTGATACGTAAAAGTTCAGGGGGTAAAAACATCAAGTCTCAAAAGTCATGTGGATCAAAGTTTAAAAATGTAAAAGTAGACTATTCATCTACCAATTTATATTGTATATTATATAAATAAGTTAATACAAAATAGATTAAAATGTTTATAAAACAAACAATACATAGGCAATTAGTTCCCAAAATATTGTTCCAAAACATAACTTCATCCCATGAACTAAAGGTGGACCCAATGACCGGTTTTATATCATCATTAACATGAGGGTAATATAACTTGGAACCATCTAGAGATATGAAACAAGAAAATGCTTCGGTTTGTTGAATCAGAACAGTATCATTAGATGAAAACCCTCGATGTGGATGGTAACGTTTGCATTTGGATTGAAACTCCGATTTCCATCATAAGCTTCTGAATAAAAGGGTTAATGAGAACATGGGTTTACATATGTATTTTGAATATTTTTTATAGATATGTAAAGGTAATCCCAAGGTAACAAAGAAAATAGAAAAATATGCCTTGATAAGTGATTATTCACATGAAACTGATTCGATGAGTCGGACGAATGTAGATGCTCTTCCAAATTGTGAGGAAACTAGTGTTGAGGAGATTTCACTAAATTCGGAGTTTGTATTTTTGAGAAATTGTGAGGTTCTTTAAAGTGCATTAATGGAAGGTTGAGTTCTTCATTGGAATGAAGAAGATGAAGGAAATAAATATAAAAGTAAAAATAAAATGAAGGAAGAAGTTGTGGTGAAAAAGGTATGGGAAGTATTCTAGGTGGGAAACTTGATGGGATGTGCCATAAAAAGACAAAAAGCATATAACAATGTGAAGATGAGAAAAAACATAATTACCCTTATGAATAAGACAAGATAGGGTGATGTGGATGGCCTAGAAACCCTTGGATGGGTTTCGAGGGTTTTCATAACTCAATAAGGTTTTCATTATATACTTAGCTTATATATATATATATATATATAGGGAAAGTATAGAGTGAAAACCCACTTGAGTTGTGAAATCATTGAAAACCCATCCAAGGGTTGTTAGCCTATCCACATCACTCTAATTTGTCTTTAGCAAAAAGGGTAAGATTGTATTTTCATCTTTCTTTCATCAATTATGACTTTTGTGTTTTCAATATCCCATCCCATCATCTTTTCTTCCTAGATAACCCCCTTCCATCTTTTTGTTTTCTTTATTTTTCATTTACCCTTATTTATCCTTCTTTAATTCTTCTTCTTCTTCATATCAAGAACACCCATTAACTCCATTAATGCACTTCAAAAAACCTTAAAAGTTCGAAGAATGCAACCTCCGAATTTAATGTCATCTCCTCAACATCAGTTTCCTCACAATTTGGAAGACCATTTCAATTGTACGGAATCATCCAATGATTTTAATATCAATAATATACTTATGAAGGTATGTTAGGAGTTTTTTCTTTTTAACCTTCCTTTTTCTGAATGTTTTTTCCACCCAACAGTTTTATATGTACTTACACATGTTTTATTCAGTGATATTTTACGTATATGAAATGATGAACTTGTTTTCTTCCTAGGTCATTAGATTTTGTGTCAAAGATGAAGAAGCTTATCAAGAACTCAAGAACAATTAGTTTTTATATATTTTTGTTAGCTTTTATATATTTTCTTATGTTGTCATATATTTTTATTATTTTTTAAATGTTATTGTATGGTTACTTATAAGTTAATAAAATATATTTGTTATCTTTTTAGTATATCCGTCTAGATAATTTACATATGTATAATGTTGTGGGCATAATGTTTAATAACACTAATATTTCTTTTACATATGTTAAATCTCCATATATTATTAAATTTACATATGTAAATTACTTGTGCTACATAGGTAAATTAGACGAAAATCTACGTATGTCAATTACTTGGATGTACATATGTAAATTACTTGAATTTACATATGTTACATGTTTGTGATGTTTATGTATATGAACTGATTAGCTTTTTTTTATTGAATTTACATATGTAAATTACTTGAATTTATATATGTAAATTAATTGAATTTACATATGTAAGTTACTTAAATTTACATATGTAACATGTTGTGATGTTTACGTATATGAACTCGTGAACTTGTTTTCTTCGTAGGTTACAGGATATTTTGTCAAAGATGAAGATGATCATCAACAACTCAAGAAAAGTTAGCTCTTACATATTTTTGTTAGGTTGTTATATATATTTTTTTTGTTATTTTTTAAATGTTATTGCAATGCTTACTTGTAAGTTCATATAATATATTTGTTATTTTTTTGGTATATCCGTCTCCATTATATATGTGCATCTTAACAGTTTTTTCTTTATCGATTAGTGTTAAGTCTAGTTTGTAACATGTTATATCTCATTGCATATTTAAATTTACATATGTAAACTTGCGTTACATATGTAAATTTACGTTTGTTTAATGTTACATCTCATTATATATTTAAATGTAGATATGTAACTTGCTTTACATATGTAATTTACTTGGATTTACATATGTAAGTTACTTGAATTTACATATGTAACATGTTGTGATGTTTACGTATATAAACTAATTAACTTTTTTCTTGAATTTACATATGTAAATTACTTGAATTACATATGTAAATTACTTGAATTTGCATATGTAAATTACTTGAATTTGCATATGTAAATTACTTGAATTTACATATGTAACATACTGTGATGTTTACGTATATGAACTGATAAACTTGTTTTCTTTGTAAGTTAAGAAATTTTGTGTCAAATATAAAGATGATATTAAGAACTAAAGAAAAATAGGTTTTTATATATTTTTCTTAGTTTGTTATATATATATATTTGTTATGTTGTTATATTTATTATTTTTTAAATGTTGTTGTAATGGTTACTTATATGTTAATAAAATATATTTGTTATTTTTTTAGTATACATGTCTAGATAAATTACATATGTATAATGTTGTGAGCATAATGTTTAATAGCACTAATACTTTTTTTTACGTATGTTAAATCTCCTTTTATTATTAAATTAACATATGTAAATGATTTGTGCTACATACGTAAATTTAGATGAAAATCTACCTATGTAAATTACTTGGATTTACATAAGTAAATTACTTGAATTTACATATGTAACATGTTGTGATGTTTACGTATATGAACTGATTATTTTTTTCAGTTTACATATGTAAATTACTTGAATTTACATATGTAACATGTTGTGATGTTTACGTATATGAACTGATGCACTTGTTTTCTTCGTAGGTTACGAGATTTTATGTCAAAGATAAAAATGATTATCAAGAACTAAAAAACAATTAGCTTTTATATATTTTTGTTAGGTTGTTAAATTTTCTTTGATTTTTTTTTATTGTTGTTGTAATTTTACTTACACGATAATAAAATATATTTGTTAATTTGTTTGTATATATGTCTAGATAATTTACATATGTATAATGTTATGAGCATAATGTTTAATAGCAGTAATACTTTGTTTTACATATGTATAATTTGTATTTTGGAAAACTAAAAAGTTTGAAATTAAAAAAGTTGGAAATATAGTAATAATTAATGTCTTGCAAGTTGAAAAAATTTGAGAGGGAAAGAGGTTTGTGTCATGTTTGATATCTTGGGAGTTGAAAAAGTTGGAGAGAGAAAGACAATCTTTATATTGCAAGTTGAAAAAGGTGGAGAGAGAAATGGTAGGTAAGATTACTATCTTACCCTTTTGCCTTTTTATTTAATTTAAATAAATTAAAAACAAAAAGAAAAAAATCAAGTTTGAATCCCAACCATTGATGTTCAAGATCTAAGGCTATAATAGAGTTTTCAAAGTTTGCACAACTCAATGGGGTTTTCATTATATCCATTCCCTATATATATATATATATATATATATATATATATATATATATATATATATATATAGAGAGAGAGAGAGAGAGAGAGAGAGAGAGAGGGAGAGGGGGGGGGGGGGGGAGGGTAGAGTTATATAAAAAAGAGTTAATTTTTTTCTTAGAAGCACTCATATGTGTAAATGAGGATCCTAAACCACTATGTAATTTTTAAACAGCTAAAAATTACACAATGTGTTAAGATCCTGATATGTTTTATATAGTGCGTTAGGATCATGATGTGCACGTGTCACCCTATGATTGCTTCCTATGAAATTTTTATCTATCGGACCCTAATTCTATATACAACAACAATATACCCAGTATGATCCGTCATACACCGTAAAATGTGTATCGGGTGTAAACGGATGGATCATAGTTAGGGTTATGCGAAACGAACTCTCGATGATTCAACAACAAAAGCCATTTAGAGTTTAGGAAAATAGTTCATTTAAGTTGGCAGCAGAAATACATAGGCGGTTAATTGTTTTAGTATTCAATACAAAATAATAGTTTAACAAGATTTAAATGCATGACAGTCGATTGACTGTTATGCTCAGAAATCTGCAAAAGTTGATAGGCGGACTATGAATCTGAGAGAATGTAAATGCAGGTCCTAACATGTAATGATGTCCACACATGGTATGCATCCAATTATACAATCAAACATCTGAGATTCCGTACACTAAAAAGGATCAACATAAAGTAGGTGAATTCACATGTTTAATTAGCATGCATGGGAAGTGATTGACAACAAAGTTTATAAATAGTTTTTCATGAAATAATCAGCGATTGACATTTGTTAAGATATGGTAATATTATTTCCATGAACCTTGAACTCCAAAAACTAACTGTTTACCCATTTTTGGTATTCCGTCCAAAATACCGAAGGCCTATATAATTGTATGTACCCGGTGACTAAAGAGGGGAGTTAGGATTGGAGCGACCAATCACAGGCAGGGGCGTTAACCCAACATATCTATTCACGAGTCATCATTTCACATGGAACTGAATGGATTTAATTAATAGTGGGATTTCATCATAGCATGAATCAACATGATACAAATAGTGGTGGACGAAAAGCTCATGTAATCAATATAAGAAGCAGATATCTATTTGTCAGGTGTGATTAAAAAAGTTTGTATGAATTCTCCCCCGAATATGTTAAAACAGTTTAAAAGAATATGGTCCGTGAGACTCACTTGATTAAGCGAGTCGGAAGGTTATAGTACAGATATGAGTGAACCTAACGTCCTAAAACAAGTAATAAGACAACATAGGGTCTAGCAAACTAGATTGCCATCCAAGTCACCCCAATTTGATGGTCAAGTCTTGACGTTATGGTAGCCTTTAGATTATTTGACTTGCAAGATAAGTATTTATAGTAAAATAAACACACCAATTTACAATTAGACGGAAATAATAATCATCATCATCATACTCAGTAAATCTCACCAATAGCAAAGCTAATGTAGGGTTTGAGGAGGGTAAGATGTAAACAGACTTATCTCTACCCCATAGGAATAGATTGTGTAACATCCCAAAATTTGAAATATGTGATTAATATGGTAAATACACATGATATATGTGTTAGATAGCTAAACGTGTTAAAACGTTTGAAAAATGCATGTTTATCCATTATCGGGTAATAAACTGATAAATAACAGTATTGCATGAAGGATATATGTGTTAATTGATAACATGAGGAAGGGAAATGAAATTATATGTTTTATATCAAAGATAATTGATATATATGATGTTAGCATGAAAAACGTAGCTAAACGTTTATATGATGGAAATAAATGATAACCGGGAGAAAATAGGTTTACACGATTACATGATATTGAAATCATGTATAGATATATGTCTAATAGCATGAATACATGTGAAATATTCATTTAATGAATATATATATGGAAATACGTGTTTGGATAGTTATACGTGTGATAAATGCATGCTTAAATAGTTAACAAGAAAATAGAAGGGTAGAAAGTGTAAATTATGAAAATACACAAATATATATATACATTATTATATATGACCCGAACCTTCGAGAATGTTAGAAACATGTTTAGGAAGGTTATAAGATGTAAAATGATAGTTACATCAAAAGATTAGGGTTTAATATGCATAAGATAAAAGTTAAAGGGCTAAAAGTGTAATTTATTTAAAGTTATGAATACTTACGGATATTATACGTATCTATAACTTTTATAAGTACCCCGAGGCTTATAATGTATTATAATAATATCCTAAAGTGATTCGGTACATAAATGGATAAGTATTATAAAGTTTGAGGGGCCAAAGGTGTAAAGAATGAAAAATATAAATAAATATATAAAAATATATACGTATGTATATATATGATCGAACGTATCCCGAACCTTAGAAAATGTTATAAATATGCCCCATAATATTTTAGAGCATAAAATATTAAAAGGATGGAAGTTCGGGGGCGAAAATGCAATTAACTAGAAGATCAGGGACCAAAAGAGTAAATAATCAAATCTGGCCAGAAATAGGGTGGCTCGCGTATCGCGAGCCATGAGCCCAAGAGTGGCGCGATACGCGAGGACTATCTGCGGGCAGATCTTGATTCAGGTCGCGAATTGGCCACGTTGACAGACTTGGTGAGCACGATTCAAACTCCACGCGTCAAATTGGAAAGCCCCGTCACCTAGGTACGTGTTAGGAGGTTAAGGAGCATCCGTAACTATAAATAGGAGCTCGATTTCGTCCTTTAAACTCACGAATTCACAGATTTTCAACCCAAAAACCCACTAAAACCCTAGAAAACGCAGCTTCTTCTTTAGCTCAATTCTCCCAAACGGCTAAAGCTTTGGATCCGAATTTCTGCAGTCAAGCTCCTTTTGGTATGATTAACAATAACCTCTTTCAGTTTTTGATAATATTGCTTCTAAGTATGATTTCTAAAAATATATAAAATTAGGGTTCTTGAGCATAAATCATCAAATTCGGGTGATCGGGTGGGAGTTAGGCTCTGAATTTTTGTAGGTAATCCTAATTTAATGTATTTTAAGAAAGCCCTAAGTTTATTTCATAATTGGAAAAGGTTTGGTTAAGGTTTTGTAAACGGGTCAAAAATTAGGGTTTTCATGTCGTTATTCTGCCCAAATCGAGCAAACGGTTTTGAATTAAGCTTTGAGCTTTTAAAGGGTATTATAAAATGTTATAATGGATAATACCCTAAGACGGTTTTGAATAAAAATGAGTTTTACTATAAAAACCAGAAAAATGGGAAATTAGGGTTTCTGAATATGATTATTTAATATAAAATAATCCGGAGGGTATGGGGACTTGAATTTTGGTATGGTAACATGTTTATATATATAATAAACATATATGGGTTTAATATGGAGAAATAATAAAATATTAAAGATACCGAGTTAATCGGATATTTAGAAGTTCGTGCGGACCGGAAGGGTAAACGCCTGTACTCTGGGGTTTCTGGCAAAAGCGGGGGTGTCGCCATCCCATCTGGGCAATGGCATCCCAACACTGGGCGATCCCGGAGTGAGCGTTTACTTATAGGAATGCGCGTCTTCATATTATCATTAAAAGAAAAGGATAAATGCCTAAAGGGCATTTTGGTCATTTTGACCTTTAAAAGGATAAACTTAATAATTGAATATTATTAAGATAATAAGATGTTAAAATAAACATAGGAAGTGTTTATTGTATAAAACCTTGCGTTAACGCCATACGATACGCAAATTAGGTTAAATCGGGAATCGTTGCGGAAGTTCCGTTCGTGTAACGAGTTAAAGACATAAGGTGAGTTCTATGAGCCCACTCTTAAATATTTTAAATGTTTTAAATGTTTTCGGGCTGATATACATACAAATGTTATAAAATGCATCTAAATGATTTATAACTGAAATGTTGCGTATCTGAACTATTGAATTACCTTTGAGTAAATATATATCAGATTGCTAAGGTGCTAATTGATAAATGGGTATATTGAACTATTAAATTATTGTTGGATTGATATATATATGTGAACTGTTATGGAAATGCATATACGTGAAATATCTTGAATTGATAAACTGTTTAAGGCTTTTGGGATAATATATATATATAAATATATATATGATATGTTATGAAAATGATATTAAATCATTGTACGTGTTATAACATAATTATAATGACTGTGATATGATATGTGTTATATTTGCTTTGAAATTAAATAGTCAAGTGATAAAGGAATTATTAGTAAACGTTATAGTGAATATGTATGATTATATGAGAACAGGTGATGCATTTGCTTTATTATTATGTGGTGGATACGCCGCTGGTACTTCCTATATATATACATAATAATATTAGTTACCCAGTATATCAGAAGTGTGGAGGATACGCCCTGTATACATACACTAACGATAAATTGGGAGATGTCCACTTGTTGCAGTATATGAAGACCTTATCACTGTTTACTAATAATCTTATGTCTCTTGGGTATTTAACTAAGGGGCGGGTAGTAGTACAGAGGGAGTTAGGAGGTAGTGTTGCTCAATGGGATTAGAGACCACTACAAATAGAAAAGGGAAAAAGCTACTGTCCGTTATAGGGAATGCTCTAGAAGGGTAAACTCGGCGGTAAGCAAATAGGGGAAGGCGGTGCAACTGTCCGTTACAGGGAATGCCCTAGAAGGGTAAACTCGGCAGTTAGCAATTAAGGGGAAAGTGGGGCGACTGATCGTTATAGGGAATACCCTAGAAGGGTAAACTCGGCAGTCGGCAAGGATGGTTTCTCTGCTTATGTAGTAGCAGGGTTTACACTGGTAATAGTTGTTGGGGTTATAGAAAAGGGATATTGGGATAAATGGTTTTATAGGGGGTGTTTCCTGTTAAGGAATATTACGTGTTGTATAATTGTGATATATATTATACTTGATAAATGTTTGTGAAAAAAGGGATCTTGCATGTCCAAGGGTTTTAAACCTCATGCCGAGGTAAAGCTTTTAAAATATAGAACTCACCAGCGTAAGCTGACATTTTCCAAAAATGTATGTATGTCAGGTCAGGGTGAGGCTTCGACTAGTTATGAGAAGGCCCTGGTGATAAGGGATTAGACGGGCAAGCTATCGGACGGAAGGAGGGTGTTGGCAAGCTGGCATAGTTATAGCAATAAAACGTAATGATAGTTAGTATTTCCTTATGTAAATTATCTCTTACTTTGTAGTACTTGGCAAATAAATAAAAGTTTAAAATTTCCGCTGCTTAGTAATCCCTGTTGATACCTTGTGTTCATGAGTAAATCCGATTCGTGACCCCTTCTAGAGCCAAGTCTGGGAGTGGGCGTCACAAGTTGGTATCAGAGCCTTGGTTTAAGAGATTTAGGTACTAATGCATTATCTAGACTTAAACTAGGACTCTGGAAAGACAAAGTAGGATGAGATAAGGAATATATAGATGCCAGCCAGGATAGCTTGTGCCCGTAGAAACGAGAATGCATTAGGGACATAGTAAATAGCATCTAGAGTATGTGAAGTGTGGAAAAGACCGGATTGCAATTAGCTACTGCAATTTGGTATTAGCCACATAAACAAACCCTAGGTCCTAACTATTGTATGTCCAAGTGCAGAGAAAATATGAGACGGTATAATTAGGGAGCGAGATGACTTGAAGAACCGGTTTTAACTTAGAGTTACCGGTAGAAGGATAAAGAGAAGAATGGACATTTAGAAGGATTGTGATATAAGTAACTGGGTTTTTGAACACATCATAACTATATAATTGCTTTGGTACCGGTACTTATCTGGTTATCATGTATTCAAAAGTTCAAGGACTTTACGTCACATAAATTCTGAGATGTCATTCACCTGGAATGTAGGATGATGATGATAAGAGGCGGACGTGGTAGAGGTAGGGGTGCCGGTAGAGCAACTGGTACAGGAAGGCGTGCGCGTGTGAATTCCGAACGAGAGAATAACGCGAGAGATAACATCTTTACGAACGAGCAAAGGGAAGCTATGGCGGCAGAGGTGAATCAAATGTTTCAGGCGGCCTTGCCTAATCTAATCGCTCAACTTCATGGAGCTGCTGGTGGAGGTGCAAACGGAGCTGGAGCCGGAGGAGCCAATGGTGATGCTGCTGAAGGTGCGGGAAATGCCAATCACGGATGTTCCTTCAAATCCTTTAATGGATGTAAGCCTCCGACATTCGAAGGGCAGAGAGATGCAGGTTCGACTGTTCGTTGGATTCGAGAGATGGAAGCTGTGATAGGTATTAGTGAGTGTCGTCCTGATCAAGCGGTGAAGTACGCAGCCCATTCCTTCAAAGGAGAAGCATTATTTTGGTGGGACTCGATTCTACAATCCCGAGACGAGCAAGCTATTGCTGCTATGAGGTGGAATGACTTAAAGACGCTAGTGATGAACAAGTTTTGCCCGAGACACGAGCTGGAGAGGATCGAGGTTAACTTTCTGAAGTTAGAAGCGGGTACTATGACTCATCAAGAGTTCACAAGCAAGTTTGACGAGATGGCAAGATTAGTGCCAAGGTTGGTGACACCCGAGGAAGAAAAAGTGAAGAGATACGTTCAGGCCCTTCCTGCTGCTGTAAGGAAGATAGTTAGGCCTCATGTTCCAAAGACGTACCAGGAAGCAATCGACATCAGTGCTATGGTTTACGAAGAAGAATATGGCGACAACGGGAGACCGGGAGAAGTTAAAAGGAAGATATCTGAGACTGGAGAAAGTTCAAAGAGGAACGACCGAAATTTTCACAAGAAGAAGAAAGATTCAAAAGGCGACAAGCCTAAGTGTCGTAACTGTGACAAGTATCATCACGGAGAGTGTTGGGTAAAACCGACGAGTTGCTATAGATGTGGAAAGGAAGGACACTACTCTAACAGTTGTCCGGAAGCTAAGAAGTGTTACGAGTGTGGGAGCCCGGGGCACGTTAAGGCAAATTGCCCTAAGATAGTAAGGAACCCGATGCCATTGAGATCAGTTCCAGCTTCAGGAGCCAAGAATAAAGTTTACAACCTAACTACTATCGAAGGACCTGATGTGACCTCAGGTACATTTCTCGATAAATAGGTTGCTTAAATACGTGTTATGACTTTAACGTTATTATGAGTTCTATCGAATGGTTTTACGAATTGCTTGATAGGCCGTTAGTTAGGATTGCGAATCCTTTAGATTATGACTGCCTTAGAAGAATGAACGTTAAACGTTAGAAATCATCCAAGAATTTTGAAGCTTGCAGCGGTAGTGTTTACACTCAGGAAATGAAAGCATTAATCAGGATGTCCAACTAGTTTATTGAAAGTAAGTGATAAATGGTCATAAATTATACTGACTTTGTTGTGGTTAGAATAGTAATGTCATCCTACACTAGGCTAGGACTAGTACACCTCTGGTTGTATCAAAGGTGTGGTAGATACGCCGCTGGTACATCTTATATATATACACCTGAGATACAACGAGAAGTGGACTAGAGTTAGTCTCGTGTAAGTAAATAGTACGGGCCACTGTGGAGAACAAACCAGTAGAATTTATGAATATAGATCACTTATTAGTAAGCAAATGAAAGACTGTTGGAATCCAAGAATGAAGATCAAGCCATGCAAAGTGTAGATAAACGTTCAACGTACGCAAAGGGTAAAATGGAGCAGTAAAAGTCTCACAGAGACGCGTTCTTCCAAGGGGTTAGCTAATATATCGTCTGAAAGATCGTTGCAGTGTTGAAGCGAACGGGCCAGAAATGATATCTTTCGATAGAATCGTATTAGATGACAGGTTATCGTACATAGAAATGCGTGTTGCGGTTCTAAATCGCAACTAGAGGAAAGGGTTAGGAACAGAATAGTTCCTTTAGCTAGAATGTTATGAATGCCTAGGTAAGATTCTTAAATCAACCTAGAAAAGAAAGGGGTAAGTTATGGATATCTCGCTGATGAGATATTCGTAAACGGAGCGGGTTTCGGGACGAAACCTTATTTAAGGGGGGTAGAGTTGTAACATCCCAAAATTTGAAATATGTGATTAATATGGTAAATACACATGATATATGTGTTAGATAGCTAAACGTGTTAAAACGTTTGAAAAATGCATGTTTACCCATTATCGGGTAATAAACTGATAAATAACAGTATTGCATGAAGGATATATGTGTTAATTGATAACATGAGGAAGGGAAATGAAATTATATGTTTTATATCAAAGATAATTGATATATATGATGTTAGCATGAAAAACGTAGCTAAACGTTTATATGATGGAAATAAATGATAACCGGGAGAAAATAGGTTTACACGATTACATGATATTGAAATCATGTATAGATATATGTCTAATAGCATGAATACATGTGAAATATTCATTTAATGAATATATATATGGAAATACGTGTTTGGATAGTTATACGTGTGATAAATGCATGCTTAAATAGTTAACAAGAAAATAGAAGGGTAGAAAGTGTAAATTATGAAAATACACAAATATATATATACATTATTATATATGACCCGAACCTTCGAGAATGTTAGAAACATGTTTAGGAAGGTTATAAGATGTAAAATGATAGTTACATCAAAAGATTAGGGTTTAATATGCATAAGATAAAAGTTAAAGGGCTAAAAGTGTAATTTATTTAAAGTTATGAATACTTACGGATATTATACGTATCTATAACTTTTATAAGTACCCCGAGGCTTATAATGTATTATAATAATATCCTAAAGTGATTCGGTACATAAATGGATAAGTATTATAAAGTTTGAGGGGCCAAAGGTGTAAAGAATGAAAAATATAAATAAATATATAAAAATATATACGTATGTATATATATGATCGAACGTATCCCGAACCTTAGAAAATGTTATAAATATGCCCCATAATATTTTAGAGCATAAAATATTAAAAGGATGGAAGTTCGGGGGCGAAAATGCAATTAACTAGAAGATCAGGGACCAAAAGAGTAAATAATCAAATCTGGCCAGAAATAGGGTGGCTCGCGTATCGCGAGCCATGAGCCCAAGAGTGGCGCGATACGCGAGGACTATCTGCGGGCAGATCTTGATTCAGGTCGCGAATTGGCCACGTTGACAGACTTGGTGAGCACGATTCAAACTCCACGCGTCAAATTGGAAAGCCCCGTCACCTAGGTACGTGTTAGGAGGTTAAGGAGCATCCGTAACTATAAATAGGAGCTCGATTTCGTCCTTTAAACTCACGAATTCACAGATTTTCAACCCAAAAACCCACTAAAACCCTAGAAAACGCAGCTTCTTCTTTAGCTCAATTCTCCCAAACGGCTAAAGCTTTGGATCCGAATTTCTGCAGTCAAGCTCCTTTTGGTATGATTAACAATAACCTCTTTCAGTTTTTGATAATATTGCTTCTAAGTATGATTTCTAAAAATATATAAAATTAGGGTTCTTGAGCATAAATCATCAAATTCGGGTGATCGGGTGGGAGTTAGGCTCTGAATTTTTGTAGGTAATCCTAATTTAATGTATTTTAAGAAAGCCCTAAGTTTATTTCATAATTGGAAAAGGTTTGGTTAAGGTTTTGTAAACGGGTCAAAAATTAGGGTTTTCATGTCGTTATTCTGCCCAAATCGAGCAAACGGTTTTGAATTAAGCTTTGAGCTTTTAAAGGGTATTATAAAATGTTATAATGGATAATACCCTAAGACGGTTTTGAATAAAAATGAGTTTTGCTATAAAAACCAGAAAAATGGGAAATTAGGGTTTCTGAATATGATTATTTAATATAAAATAATCCGGAGGGTATGGGGACTTGAATTTTGGTATGGTAACATGTTTATATATATAATAAACATATATGGGTTTAATATGGAGAAATAATAAAATATTAAAGATACCGAGTTAATCGGATATTTAGAAGTTCGTGCGGACCGGAAGGGTAAACGCCTGTACTCTGGGGTTTCTGGCAAAAGCGGGGGTGTCGCCATCCCATCTGGGCAATGGCATCCCAACACTGGGCGATCCCGGAGTGAGCGTTTACTTATAGGAATGCGCGTCTTCATATTATCATTAAAAGAAAAGGATAAATGCCTAAAGGGCATTTTGGTCATTTTGACCTTTAAAAGGATAAACTTAATAATTGAATATTAATAAGATAATAAGATGTTAAAATAAACATAGGAAGTGTTTATTGTATAAAACCTTGCGTTAACGCCATACGATACGCAAATTAGGTTAAATCGGGAATCGTTGCGGAAGTTCCGTTCGTGTAACGAGTTAAAGACATAAGGTGAGTTCTATGAGCCCACTCTTAAATATTTTAAATGTTTTAAATGTTTTCGGGCTGATATACATACAAATGTTATAAAATGCATCTAGATGATTTATAACTGAAATGTTGCGTATCTGAACTATTGAATTACCTTTGAGTAAATATATATCAGATTGCTAAGGTGCTAATTGATAAATGGGTATATTGAACTATTAAATTATTGTTGGATTGATATATATATGTGAACTGTTATGGAAATGCATATACGTGAAATATCTTGAATTGATAAACTGTTTAAGGCTTTTGGGATAATATATATATATAAATATATATATGATATGTTATGAAAATGATATTAAATCATTGTACGTGTTATAACATAATTATAATGACTGTGATATGATATGTGTTATATTTGCTTTGAAATTAAATAGTCAAGTGATAAAGGAATTATTAGTAAACGTTATAGTGAATATGTATGATTATATGAGAACAGGTGATGCATTTGCTTTATTATTATGTGGTGGATACGCCGCTGGTACTTCCTATATATATACATAATAATATTAGTTACCCAGTATATCAGAAGTGTGGAGGATACGCCCTGTATACATACACTAACGATAAATTGGGAGATGTCCACTTGTTGCAGTATATGAAGACCTTATCACTGTTTACTAATAATCTTATGTCTCTTGGGTATTTAACTAAGGGGCGGGTAGTAGTACAGAGGGAGTTAGGAGGTAGTGTTGCTCAATGGGATTAGAGACCACTACAAATAGAAAAGGGAAAAAGCTACTGTCCGTTATAGGGAATGCTCTAGAAGGGTAAACTCGGCGGTAAGCAAATAGGGGAAGGCGGTGCAACTGTCCGTTACAGGGAATGCCCTAGAAGGGTAAACTCGGCAGTTAGCAATTAAGGGGAAAGTGGGGCGACTGATCGTTATAGGGAATACCCTAGAAGGGTAAACTCGGCAGTCGGCAAGGATGGTTTCTCTGCTTATGTAGTAGCAGGGTTTACACTGGTAATAGTTGTTGGGGTTATAGAAAAGGGATATTGGGATAAATGGTTTTATAGGGGGTGTTTCCTGTTAAGGAATATTACGTGTTGTATAATTGTGATATATATTATACTTGATAAATGTTTGTGAAAAAAGGGATCTTGCAGGTCCAAGGGTTTTAAACCTCATGCCGAGGTAAAGCTTTTAAAATATAGAACTCACCAGCGTAAGCTGACCTTTTCCAAAAATGTATGTATGTCAGGTCAGGGTGAGGCTTCGACTAGTTATGAGAAGGCCCTGGTGATAAGGGATTAGACGGGCAAGCTATCGGACGGAAGGAGGGTGTTGGCAAGCTGGCATAGTTATAGCAATAAAACGTAATGATAGTTAGTATTTCCTTATGTAAATTATCTCTTACTTTGTAGTACTTGGCAAATAAATAAAAGTTTAAAATTTCCGCTGCTTAGTAATCCCTGTTGATACCTTGTGTTCATGAGTAAATCCGATTCGTGACCCCTTCTAGAGCCAAGTCTGGGAGTGGGCGTCACAGATTGGAAGGAAACGACCTATAAAGTAATTGAAAGTATTTTGTCTATGAAATCTTCCTTTACTTTCTGGCAAATCTATAAGCTATGATTAGCTAAAATCTTACACTTGATTGTAAGGAAACAACGTTCAATAAGTTATAAAGTAGTCTTTATAAAATTGGTTCAAGGTGTATCTAATGACTTTATGAAAACCCTTTTTTGTTGAAAGTTTACTATTGATCTTTTGAACTAAACGTGCTCTATGTATCACAGACAATTTGAGGAGTCGAAATCTCATCAATCGGACTTATATTTATATTTATATTTATATTTATATTTATATTTATATTTATATTTATATTTATATTTATATTTATATTTATATTTATATTTATATTTATATTTATATTTATATTTATATTTATATTTATATTTATATTTATATTTATATTTATATATATATTTATATTTATATTTATATTTATATTTATATTTATATTTATATTTATATTTATATTTATATTTATATTTATATTTATATTTATATTTATATTTTTCCTTTTCTATTTAAAAGAAAGATTTGGTTAGACGTTAGCAAATGTGAAATATTGGGAGTCCTCATTTTCTATTATGTCCTTGAACGATCCCTATTCAACTTACCACTACTAAACTGATCCACGATGGGTGAATTTGCCCGTGAATGTGGTGAAATAGTAATAGATTAAGTAAATCGAGTTATTATAAATTTAAAAGCTTAAATACTGAAAATGTGTCACAAATAATGCAACATTTTATATACACCACAGAACACACCAGTCCCCGACGCTCTGGACGAAGGAGCCCAAATACTTGAACTTGGTTGTTTGAACTACCGGTACACCTCCAATGAAAGTCGTTGTCCTCCCCAACATTTATCCCACTAATACAATATCATTTGCGAAAAGCATGCACAATGGGATCCTCCTGAAATGACTTGGAAAAGTCATCCAAGACAATCGTAAAAAAAAACGGACTCAAAGTTGAACATTGGCGAAGCCCAACGTCATACTTTTTCTTGAAAAGTATTAGAACCAACCATAAGTGACACATGGCAATTCTTCGACTCCGAGACTATGGGTTGATTAATATTTTTATTCATAATCAATAGGGACCGGTTTTACTAAGAACCGGTTAGGAAATGATAAGCAATATGACTTTTCAATTCAGTGTTGTAACCTTAAGAACTAGTTAATGAGTTTTACCATTGAAAAGAATGGCTATATGGCTGTTTGAAGTTGTTTTTTGAACTACTTTAGCCCATATGTTAGTAACTAGGTGTATAAGTGCATTCGTTTGATCATAACAATTATCCACCTTTTAAAATGGAAACAAAATTTACACATTACATTGTCATTGTGTGGACACTTTTTATCCATATACTTATCTAGAGTGTGCAACTTTTCTAATAACTCAAAGCGGGATTATCTTATCCATATTGTTCTTCAAATTCAATTGATTTCTCATGTTCTGTTTAAGAGTGAAAATAGTTCAACAAAAGATAGGAAATTAGATTGTTTTGAAAAGTTAGTAGCTAATAAAAAACCACGGTTTATATCATTAGGAAAACTGAAGAGTTTGAGAAAGATGTAGTGTTTGTGTTGATAGTTTGCACGTATATAACATAAATAATTATTAAGTTAAAAATACCAAGTGTAATACTATATAATGTTCTTTATTCCGGTTCAGTTTTAAAAACTTGGAGAACCTTCACTACGGTTTTGAATGGTTAACCGGTACTATTGCATTAATACAACCACTTTTTGTTTGGTGTTTATTTATAAAATTAAAAAAAATTAGAAACTTATTGAGTTTTATATTTAGTGTTTAATTAATTCGAAAATTATCTTTTCATTAAATTGATTTGGCAGGCTAACTGGCCCGGTTAATAACATAGCCGGTTTTATTACATGATGATTTCATATATCAAGACCGGTTAGTAACAGAATCGGTTATTTCTGAGTACCTAATTTAGGTAATTAACAGGAATGAAAACCCCTTAGTTGGTTTCTAAAATTAATGGTTTTTTGGCCTCTATCTAAGTGAGCAGTTATTTTATTTTCTCTAGTGAAAAGTTGAAAACCTTATCCACATCTTCTTTGAAGATACTACAACCACAACTACCAAAAGGTGAAAGAAAGTGGGTCCATATTTGGTGTTTAGGCATGGAATTGAAGCTAGGACCATCTTGCCAACCAACTCAATTACTTTAAAATCACTCAAACCCAAGACTAACCCCTATAGTACAACCTAAAACTTCCAATGTGCAAGTCCTAATGCATCATGTACAAGTAGCTACATAAATCTACATCATCATGTTTTTGATTAATTCCTGAATGGGCTGGCCCATGAAAAAGGGATTTGATTGAAAAAGTTTAATAGAAGCATTTTGCCCATTTCAGAATCATTCATCGTGGGTTGCACCCACCATGGTCTCACAAAAGTAGATGTGGGCTATGCAATTATGTATATACCCATACCTTTCCATATGATCATCCTAACTATAATCTGTTTTTTCCATTTTTTACAAATCTTTATTCTTGAATTATGACTCTCACTCGGCTCCGAGAGGACCGACGGTCTAATCGGAAATTAGAGTGCAACCGATCGAAGTGGTGGTGTAGGGAAGACTCGTTTGGAACGGGACATGTGCATAACCCTTAGGGGCTAAAGCCTAACGCGCTAAGCGCAACAAAACCCTAATTACAATATCTATTAATTTCATCAATTTGTCTAATGTGCATACTATGATGGCATTATATAACATGATGCTCTCCACTATGTTATACAATACAACTCTACGGAGAATGCGGGATAAAGAAGACATAAAAAACGAGATATGGTATTCGGGATTCCCATCAACCTAATTTGTTTAATGTCGATTAACAACAAATTTTGTTCAATTAGGGTAAAAATTTTGTTCAATCATGGTCGATTTATGAATTTGCTTTGGTTTTCTAGGGTTCGATTAGGGTAAAAATCACCAAAAGTTTTCTATTCGTATTAGCATGGTTGTAAAAATCCAGCCAAGCCTCCGATTAATCGCCGACTAATTGCTTAGCGACCTTTAACCGATTACCGTTCAATCACTGATTAATCCTGTTAAAGACGATTAATCGCCGGTTAATGCCAATTAATCTCTGATTAATCGCTAATTAATTCCCTAACTCCAGTAGACCACCAAGCTACCGCCGAACTTTTCTTACAACCTTAGATATTAGTAAGACACATTAGATTAAACACTGGCCTTGTTAGTAGTTGAATCAAAACCCCATAGGCCCATTATATTATGTTAGTAGTTGAATCAAAACCCCATAGGCCCATTATATTAATAAAAAGGAAGCTACATCTTGGGCCTGACTATAGTTATGAACTGGATAATTGATGCAAATAAATAAACTTTCCTTACTGGGCAAATGGCCCATTTGCTCAGATTGTGTCGTTGTGATTGAGTTTTTCACATATAGCAAGCCTATTGCCTAGGGACTTCAAGATTTTGAATAACAATTTAAGCAAATAATCAAGCATCTGAAAACATATATATGTTTTCAATTTTGTAGTATATAAAAATACGGATTCTTTTTTAGTTCTTTTAATTTAAGTTTAGTGGATGTGGAATTTTGCTACGGTGTATTTATATTCCACCAGTTTTGGAACCGACTCGTCAAATTCTAAAAGGTTGAGGGTTTAAGTCCCACAGTGGACAAATGAGGTAAACATATATTCCTCCAGTTTTTGAACCGACTCGTCAAATCCTAAAACTCAAACCCTAAATCCTAAACCCTAAAAAGCAATGAGAAACATAAACAAACACATGAGTTAGAAAACAAAAATTCTAAAACCTAAAAACTAAACCCTAAAAAGAATGACGAGCATAAAAGACGCATTGACGAGCAGAAAAAACACATTGAGCTTGAAAACGTAAATTCTATAACCTAAAAGCTAAAATCGTAGATTTCGATGAGCCGATACCAATGCCGCTAAATTGAGTTTAATACATTTCGTTTGAACTGTTTTACGAGTTCTTAAAAATTCTTTTGTGACTTTTTAATATAAGATATATTTTTTAAACAACAAAGCTACCATATCACCCCTCCTAAACTATTTCCAAACTAAATTACACCAATCTAATAGTTTAAAACTATGATCACCAACGAAGAGACAAACCTATACCAAATGGGTTAATCCCACATCTCAATCTTTTTAAACAAAAACAAACAGCTTAGCAAAAGCAAGATCACCATCCATTAGGGTGGGGGTGTGGAGGTAGAAGTAGTAGAATGTAGTAGAAATGATAACCGATAGGATTATTATGTCACGCAAAAGAGAGAAAAAAGTAATTGAAATGTAGTAGATGAGGTGCGATGGTATGGAAAAAGTAGTAAAAGTTATTTTTTTATTTTTAAAAATAAGTAAATTATAATTAAATAGATTAATTAAGAAACACAATTATGATTAAATACATTAATTAAAAATTTACAAAAAGTTAATTTTTTTTAAACGGTCAACAAACATAAAATTGCTGAGGTACTCCGTACAGAGTGACCCAATGGCAAAAGACCATCGCCGGCTGGCCCAACCCAGCCGTACGAAACCCTTAAGCACACCCAAGTTATCTTTTGTTCCGGGGAAAACCCACTCGCCCGAAGGTCCACTGGTGATAAAACCCGGTCGCTCTCGGTATCGAACCAGAGACAACAAGATCCCGGTGTTCCTTCATAGAGCCCCCATGCCTCAGACCAATATTATTGGGAGCAAGCATAGAACCTGGGTCACTCGGACACAAAGTCACCTTAACCACTCCAACAACATGCCAACTAATTAATTATTTAAAATTTAAATAAACAAGATAAGTAAAATATAAATTTTCTATTTTCAAGCGAGAGTTGGAAAATCCAAGCCGAAGCTTGACTTAGGTTAATTGCAATGGTTTCGGGGAGGAGGAATCGGGGAGGGTTCGGGGGAGTTCGGTGGGATCGGGGTGTTCGGGAACACCATTGCGGGTGTCTCGGGGTCCCCGATCGGGGAAGGGGTTTGGGGTCCCGACCTTGAGAAGAAAAAAACGGGGAAAAGAGAGAGAGTGGGGATTGGGAAGGTTTTTATGGGGTGTTTGGGAGAGTGGGAGAGTGGGGAAACCATTGCAATTAAAATGGGGAAAAATGGGAAGGGGTGGGGAATGATGAGGTGGCACCAAAAATGGAGTGGGGGATTGGGGAAATGGGGAAACCATTGCAATTAACCTTATCCGCTGGAATAACACAAGAGAGGGCCGAGATTCGAATTCAACTTTATTAAATACCCTCAACTTTATTAATTAAACGTTTTTATTTGATTAAATAAGGAATTTGACTGGCAAAAGTTGGAAATTATATGACGATTAGCAGCCTGGAGCTTGCAGAGTAGTTATCTTATGCGATGGCTTTTCCACTATTAGCTTTGGGCCAACCTACCTTTTCGTCAGGATGCCAATTATGTTACCAACTATCACTTTTAGTTCCTTAACTTCTGATAGACTGTCGTCTTTCGTCCCTCTAAAATTATTTTCGCCAATTTTTGTCTAATAATTTATATTAGCTATCATTTTTTTGGTAACTAGTTCGGTAGATTAATATTAATGAATGTTTTCATCATGGAAAACTAGAAATACATTATACATTTTAGAGGAGAATTATGGTTTCCATTCATCTGAGTTGTCTCAAAATTTCATTTACATTTTACCTTTTTTTTTCTTCCATAATAGACTTTAAATTGAAAGTGTGTATATCTTAATCATCAATGTCCTTAAGGTCATCATCTTTTTCTTATGTTCATATTCATAAATGATTAAATGATACATAGTAATAACACTTTCGCACATATTGAAAAGAAAAAAATAAGACTCTTTGTTTTTACTCTCTCTAGTAGGGTACAAAAGAGCCGATCCCAAGCTTTGTTTCTCAAGCTTGAGCTCGGCTAACCAAACTTTGTTTCTCAAGCTTGAGCTCGGCTAATGAGAAATTAGGAGCTTAGCTTTGTCTATTATTAAATTATTTTAGTTAAATTTTTTTTAATAAAATTTGTTTATTATACATTTAACATAATATATATCATGTGATGGCAAATTTAATCAAACTGTCAGTTTGGTAATTGGCCGGACTAACTTTCATATTTTTTTTTAAATAGCATAATCATTATATATAAAATTCAATTTGCATTATTTAATTATTAGATGACTGTTGCGTAGCTTGTTGTTCGTATACCTGTCACTTTATTGTAATTTGATCATTCATAAATAAGTTTAATACTATATTAAATATAATAATATTAATTATTATTATTTCTCTAATTATATAATTAAATAAAAATATGTATAAATAAAATGCTAGCTTGTTAAGGCACGCGAGATGGCTCAAGTTAGAAATGTAAATCTCATGTTGGAGTAGGCTGTAAACGAGCCGAGCTGAGCCGAGCTAGGGTGGGCTCAGGCTCGACTCATTTAAAAACCGAGCCGAGCCGGCTCGACTCGTTTATATTAACGAGCCAGAAAGTTGAGCTCGGGCTCGGCTCATCAAAAGCTCGAGCCAGCTTGTGGCTCGTCGAGCCGACTCGTTAACTTTTTTACATTTTTTAATTTTAACACAAATTAATATAAGAAAAAAAACTAATATTTTTAACGCAATGAAAATAAACCACAAAACATAAGATGCAAAGTTTAACACAACTGAAGAATGGTGATATTCTAATAATGGAATGTTGTACAATTAAGTGTCAGAGAATGATCTTCCTTGGGAATTGTACTTGCCTATTTATAGTACATCCATTCTAACAACCCTAACGGTCTAAAAGCCTGGCCCTCCTTCCTAACTGGGCTTCGGCCCTTTTCCTCTTTGCCCCGAATGCTACGTGGCGTTTGTTGAGGGTGTATTTTCAGGATGCTCACAGGAAGCTCAGACAGTTCAGGAATCCTATTGTCATCTGAGAATCTCGTACATTCAGGTATCCTGATTGTTTATTTTAACTAACCTTCATATTTTGCCACATGTCTATTTGACCAGGTATTACCGGAATCATCAACGACCTCCGAAACTTATGCTCCAGCTGAAGAAGATCGTGGACCAAGTGAATGGAGAGGCCTCTAACGGTCGAGTTAGTTGGACGATAGGATCCCGGGAATCCCGGAAAGTTAGTTATCATTGTATTTGTTATATAAATCGAGGATTCGATCAGTAGGGACACACAATTACACTCGCACACTGGTTTCTCTACACGAATTATTGTATCACTTAGCTCTGATCGATCAAACCTCCAACCCGTTGTAACGAATCGTTTGATAATTAATAACATTGACTTGGTGGCGGTTTCCAGCCGGCACCCGAGGTTTTTATCCAGGATTCCTAGAGGCAACTCAAAGGATTCTGGAGTTTTCCTCGCTAAAATCCTTGTGTTATCACCTTTACTTGGATTACTTACCCATTTGATCGTTAAGCACTCTACCTCACAATCTAAGTTTGGAATACAGGATTCCCAAGTGAATTTTTGACCAAAACAGTTTGGCGCCCACCGTGGGGCAAGTGGTGCTTAATCCTACCAAAATCCCATATCTCGTTCATTTCGTTTGATCTCCGATCCAAAGGATGTCGAACTCACAAAAATCTGTCTCGGCCTCTACATCGTCCTCCATTCCCCCTATTCCTTCCTTTCCAGGAAGCCAGAAGAAGACTAATGACCGTCAGAAGAAAGTGGACGAGCAGCCGAGAAAAACTGATTATCCTGTCTTCACAGGATCCCAGGTTCAATCTGTTGATCCGATTATTACTAACAATGATTTGTTTTCCTTGATTAAGCAGGTAAAAAATCAAATGGATCAACAAGAAAAAACTAATCAAACGGTGATGAAGGAAATTGAAGATCTAAAGAAATCCAGGAAGCCTATGGAAGAGCAAAGTCCCCTGTTTCCCAGGCATCTCGATTTCAATGCTTCGGGATCCTCAGATCCGTTTCGCTACAATAACAAATCAACATCAGGATTTGCTACAGTCCCTGCAATGACTTCTCAGGCCGCAGGATACGCTGAAAGTACTGCTGGATTCCTAGGAGCTGTCCAACCAAAATTCTCACAGTCACACTACAAGGCTCCCTGGATTCCACCGTTGTTGGGATCCTCAGCCTTGCCGTCTCAAGGATATCCTTTTTCTGTTGGGAATCCGAGTCAGAATTCCCGAGGATACCAATACTCTAACCCTTCAATTTCTGCAGGAATCTTCAGAACCAACTCCTCAGAAGTGCATGATGGTGACGACATCCCCATGCAAACAGCAGCCACTACGGAGCCAAGCTTCCCAGCAAATTATGGCTACGGTCCCAGGATTCCGACCCAGAATCCTGCCTCTGGTAACATGTCCAACTCAATCCCTATTGTTTCTAACCAAAGTGCTCCTTATGATGCAGGTATTCATCCGAGTGTCGCTAGGGAGCTCCAGAAGTTGAAAGAAATGATATCAAATGTTCCAGGGATCCTGAAGCCTATCCCTGAAGTTCCTTTAGAAAGCCACAAGATCTCTAGATTTGCTTGGCCAATATCCCAAGTAGAGATCCCGAAGCGTTTTCAGACTCCAAGCATGAAGCTTTATGATGGGACCACGGATCCTGAAGAACACGTGGCACATTACCGGGAGCGTATGGAGATCAACCCTATTCCAATAGAAATCAAGGAAGCCTGTCTATGCAAAGGCTTCGGATCAACCCTAACAGGACCAGCCATGAAATGGCTACTAAGCATTCCTCCTAACACTATTACGTCATTTTCTCATTTAGTTAACTTGTTTAACAATCAATTTTCTTGCAGCAGGACCTTTGAGAAACTTACAGGAGACCTATACCGAATAATTCAGAAGCCTGATGAGCCTCTCAGAGATTATATTGCCAGATTCGGACGAGAATCTCTTGAGATTCCTAATCTGGATATGGCAGCAGCCGTGGAAGCCTTCAAAATGGGGCTCTCCAAAGATTCCCGTTTTTACGACGACCTTGTTATGGCTCCTTGCAGGAATCTTGATGAAGTACGCAGCAGAGCTCTGAGATTTATTCGTTTGGAAGATGACAAGAGGATCCACCAAAGACTGGAGGTTCCTAAATACGATCCCAATAGCAAAAAGGCAGAATCCCCTGGGAAGCCGTATAGATCTCGTCCATATTCCAAACCGGAGAATCACAAAGTCAACGCCGTTGACCAGGATGATGACGATGAGGAATATCCTAAGGTATCTGAATACTGTTTTTCCGTTGACATTGGTGGTTTGATGTGTGCTATGCAGGATCTAGGTGAAAAAGCTAGATGGCCCAGGAAGGATACTAAACAAGGATCCTGGAAGGACAAGTCCAAGTGGTGTGCCTTCCATGAAGATTTTGGCCACCTGACGGACGAATGTATAGCACTCCGAAAGGAAATCAGTTATTTACTCAGCAAGGGGCATCTTAAGGAGTTGTTAGGCAGAAAGAGGGTCAAGACTCAAGAAGCCGACAAGGTGCCCCAGAGAGCGGCTTCTCCACCACAGGAAGCCCAGATTATCAACTTCATCTCAGGAGGCTCGGACATCTGTGGAACTTCATATTCCTCAGCCAAGAAGCATGCCAAGGAATCCAAATCTGAACAGGGTGACAGACCTGTCCGGACATCCACCTTGACTCAAGACAAACTAATATCTTTTGATGAGAGTGACCGTTCTCATGTTCAGGATCCTCACCACGATAGTCTTGTGGTTACTTTATATATTGCTAACCATTTTGTTCGCAGGATTCTGGTTGATAACGGGAGCTCAGTAAACATAATCCGACTTGATGTGCTCAAAAAGATGGGGATTCCAGAAACTGAAATAGTTCCAAGATCCTCAGTTTTAGTCGGATTCAGCGGTGAAACTAAAAGCACCGTTGGGGATATCAGGTTGCCAGTATATATAGAGGGGGTAAACTCTATGCAAAAATTTTGTGTTATAGATTCTCTCTCTTGTTGCAATATTATTCTTGGCAGGCCTTGGATTCACGAGATGAAAGCAGTTCCTTCAACTTATCACCAATGTATCAAGCTTCCTACACCCTGGGGAGTCGTAAGAATTGAAAGTGACCAGCAGGAAGCCAAGAACTGTTACTCTACTTCAATGAAGAGCACCACTAAGGTGACGAAGGGATAGCAATTACAGAAAAAGGCGCCTGAAGCACAGGAGGACAGGGAGCTTGATGTCAAAGAAATACCTCTAGACCCTAAGAATCCTGAAATCAAGGTGCTCATGGGAACGAGCATCCCAACGAATGTTGAACAGGAATTATTAATACTTCTCAAAGCCAGAACTTCAACTTTCGCCTGGAAGCATGAAGATATGACAGGTATCCCTAAACACGTAATTACTCATAAACTTGGTTTAGATCCCTCTTTCAGGCCTATACAGCAGAAAAGGAGGAAGTTCGCTCCAGAGAAAAATATAATCATCCAGGAGGAAGTCGACAAGCTTCTCAAAACAAAGATGATCAGAGAAGTCAAATATCCTAGGTGGCTAGCGAATGTGGTGGTGGTCCAGAAGAAGAATGGAAAGTGGAGAGTTTGTGTTGATTACACAGACTTGAATAAGGCCTGTCCTAAAGACCCGTTTCCACTTCCTCACATCGATGCAATGGTGGATGCCACGGCTGGCCACGAGATGCTCACTTTCATGGATGCCTCAGCAGGATTCCAGCAAATTCAGATGGAACCCTGCGATCAAGAGCATACAGCGTTCATGACTCCGACAGGTATATATTGTTATACTGCTATGCCCTTTGGATTAAGAAATGCAGGTGCCACCTACCAGAGACTCGTCAATATGATGTTCAAAGAGCAACTGGGGGACACAATGGAAGTCTACATAGATGACATGGTGGTAAAGTCCAAGAAAGCTGAAGATCACGTCAGAGATCTCCAGACTGCCTTTGATATCCTTGATCAATATAACATGAAGCTCAATCCCTCCAAATGCCACTTTGGGGTGCGAGCTGGAAAGTTCTTAGGATATATGGTCACAGAAAGAGGAATCGAAGCGAGCCCAGAGCAGATCAAGGCAATTCTGAATCTCAAGTCCCCATCAAATGTCAAAGAAGTGCAGAGGTTGACAGGAAGGATCGCGGCACTCAACATATTTATTTCAAGCTCCTCAGAAAAAAGCAAGGATTTCTATGATATCCTGAGGAAAAACAAGAAGTTTGAGTGGACTGAGAGGCATGAAGAAGCCCTGAGGTGGCTGAAAGACTACTTATCAGCAGCTCCGTTGCTAATGAAACCAGAAGATGGGGAGCCACTATATTTATATCTTGCCGTTTCCGGAAGCTCAATCAGTGCAGTCCTGGTAAAAGATTATCAAGGTCAGCGGCATCCGGTATATTATGTAAGTAAAACTCTGCTAGACGCAGAGTCCAGGTATTCTCACCTTGAAAAGTTAATTTTATCTCTTATAATGGCTTCCACTAAACTTAGACATTATTTTGAAACACATACTATAATCGTGATGTCTAACTATCCTATCAAGGCAGTTCTTAGGAAGCCGGAAATGTCAGGAAGGATGGCTAAGTGGGCAGTCAAGCTGAGTGCCTATGACATCAAGTATGAACCAAGAACAGCAATCAAATCTCAAGCATTAGCCGACTTTGTGGCGGATTTCAGCAGTGACATTGAACCAGAAGTCGAAAAGGAAGTCCAGCAACTTGGGAAGCTCAAGGAAGACTGGATCCTCTACACCGATGGCTCCTCAAATGTTAGAGGAACAGGGCTGGGAATCCTGCTAAAATCGCCACAGGGGGACATAATACCTTTATCCATATCCTGTGAATTTCAAGCTACCAACAATGAAGCTGAGTATGAGGCTTTAATTGCTGGATTACAGCTGGCTAGGGATATGGGAATCCTATCTATACAAGTATTTGTTGATTCTCTCTTATTAACTAACCAATTTAATGGCTCCTATGCAGTAAGAGGAGAGAATCTAATTAAATATCTTGAAATTGTCAAAAAATTATCCCTATATTTCGAAAATTTTAACATTTCACAGGTACCAAGAGAAGATAATGCGGAAGCCGATGCGCTAGCAAACTTGGCTTCATCGCTCAGGATCCCTGAGGATGTCAGGATTCCAATAACTCACGTCTTGACACCAGCAATAGCTCAACAGGAAGCTCAGGCTGTTGGCGATAACGCAGGGGCAGACGTCGAGAATCCTGAAGACGCCCAGGAATCCTGGACATACCCGATCCGGAAGTATCTCAAAGATGGGGAGATTCCTAAGGAAGAAAACCCCAGAGCTTTTCGTACAAAGGTAGTACCCTACACTATAATTGATAATATCCTATATAGAAGATCTCTTGCAGGTGTCTACTTAAGGTGCCTAGAGAAGTCAGAAGCTCTTGAGGTGCTTGAAGACATCCATAGTGGAGATTGTGGAAACCATACCGGGGGCAGGGCGCTGTTCTCTAAAGTTCTCAGATTTGGGTACTATTGGCCAACTATGAAGAGGGATGCCGCGAGCTTCTCACAGAAGTGCGATGCTTGTCAAAGGCATGGCAATATCCTTCACCAACCTGCTGAGCATCTGCATCCTATAGTATCCCCGTGGCCTTTCATGAAGTGGGGCATGGATATTGTGGGTAAGCTGCCAAAGGCTCCTGGAGGAAAGGTGTTTATGCTCGCCATGACAGATTATTTCTCCAAGTGGATTGAAGCAGAAGCCTATGTTCAAGTGAGAGAAAAGGAAGTGATATCCTTCATCAAAAGAAACATCCTCACCAGATTTGGGATTCCAGCGGAGATTATATGTGATAATGGTTCCCAGTTTATAGGTAAAAGGACTACAAGCTTTTGTGAAAGCTGGGGCATCAAGATGATCACTTCAACACCTGTCCACCCTCAGGCCAATGGGCAGGCAGAATCCAGTAATAAAATTATCATCAATAACCTTAAGAGGAAGCTGGGTTCCAGGAAAGGTAAATGGGCCGAAGAGTTGCCATTTGTTCTTTGGGCAGACAGAACTACACCCAAGAATGCTACCGGCCAAACACCATTCTCATTGGTGTTTGGGGCGGAAGCCGTAATTCCTACAGAGATTGTATTCCCAACGGCCAGAATCAACTGCCAGGATCCTGAAACAAATAACCAGAACCTTCTTCAGGATCTCGAAACAATTGAGGAGCTCAGAGATATGGCCAAGATCCGGATGGCTTCTTATCAACAACGGATAGCAAAATCTTATAACAAGAACACCAGGCTAAGAAGATTCCAAGTAGGTGACTTGGTTTTGAGGAAAGCTTTTCAGAATACTACCAATCCTGCTGATGGGAAGTTGGCACCCAAGTGGGAAGGCCCTTACCTTATTGATTCTGAAGAGGGTAAGGGGGCATACCGTTTGGTGAATATGGAAGGAGAACCTCTGCCAAGAGCCTGGAATGCCATACACCTCAAAGCTTACTTTATGTGAGAATCCCGTTGAGAATCTCAGGCAGAATCCCAAGGATCCTCAATATATAAATCCAAGGTACGTATGCTAATCCTATATCAATTAATTCTTATTATTTTTGTGATAAGTTACTGACTTAAGCATCGGAGTGGTGTTAGCTAGGCTAACACCCACGCCTCACCAAGCGTTAAGTGTTTTGCAGATTTTGAGAATCCTAGAGAATTTTGGGTATATCCCCAGTTAGAGGTTGGCCACCTCTCCTACGTTTAAGGTATCCTGCATACCTTCTAAGGTTTGAGAGGCTGACTCCTCTCCTAAGTTTGGGTAATCGCCAGTAGCGCACGACCCTCGCCAGTAGCGCACGTTGTCCCCCGGTATGCTCAAGGTGGCCGGACCAGTCCACTCCAGGGGTGGCTGATAATCTTGTCACTGGAGGCTGCCGGGCGGATTCTCAAGGTTTATAACACTGACGTGTTATCTAAGGTTTTGGCATTTTCATGTCACATACGCATGGGCTTGTCCCCAGTTTTGGCTTAGTCCCAAGAATCCCGGGCTTGTCCCCAGTTTTGGCTTAGTCCCAAGAATCCCGGGCTTGTCCCCAGTTTGTTTAACTCGTTTGCTTTCGAAAATGTCGGCTTCGGCCGGAGGCCAAGAAGCTTTTCGAAATTATTTCAGGTTTTAGAAGAAATTACTGAGGAAACTGCGTTCAGGATCCCTACAAGAATCCCGATTCAGGTAGAAAAAGATATGAGTATTTGGAATTGGAAAGTTGGCTAAGGTAAAATTCAAAGGTCAGTTTTCACTATTTAATCTAACTTGACATATTGATCGAATTTCAAATGGTCTTTCGGCATGCAAATCATTTTTTTTTATTTTTGATGAGTTTTTACAAATTAATTATACCAATCAAAATTTCAATACAAAAGGCAATATGAGAAACCCAAAAGATACTAATATTATTCATAAGCCATAAAAGGTTGTGAGCTTCTCAAGCTTCGTCCTGAAAACCTCAGGATCCCTCCACTTGAGAAGCTCGAAGGTCAAAAGATTGTTTTTTGGGAATCCTGGTTTCGTCTTGTAAACACAAGATCCCTCCACCAGGATCCCCACCATTGTTGTTGTTTGCTACTTGTTCATTACAGGAAAAGAGAAATTGTTTCAACCACAAGAACCACCAAAAGAACAACCTAAAAACCTAAAAAGTGGGCTCAGACCGTTGCAATGTCCTCATCGCCCACTGTCTTCTCCTCCTCCACCGGCTTCACCACGTCCTCCAGCTTCTTGCCAGTTCCCAGCTCGATCACAAAAGCCCTTGTTGGGGCAACCGGAGAATCCGGAACCACCTTTGAGGAGCCACCTTCGGTCCCATCCTTTCCTTCTCCATCACCATCTCCTCCCAGTGATTCCAAGACCAGCCTCCAGCCTGCGACATCCCAACCTGGTACCTGAAAGCCAGCCGCTTCAGCCTCTTCTGCCATTTGAATTTTGCATTCTAGGACGCTCCGGGCAGCCGAGAGTTGACCGATTTCAGCATCAGCAGCCATCTTGGCTTCCAGGGCTTGACGCTGCTCAGTGAGCTTATGCTCATAGAGAAGGGTCTTACCCTTGGCAGTTTCAGCTTGGGCCTGAATCTTCTCGTTGGCTTCGGCGAGCTTCTTCTCCATGTCCATAGCTTGGAAGCTCAGCTTCTCAATACCCTGCACAAATAGGAATCCTATTCAGAAGCAGCGACAGGTATAAAACTAACACAAATATTACTTGAGCTTCTTACCAGGTTGATCATGGTCTGCATGGAGAGGATCTTGTTGCTGACCTCAGAAGGAGCAAGATCTTCAAAGGATTCCAGGTACACCACAGGAGCTGCTGGAGTTTCTGGGGCCTTCCTCTTCTTGGAAGCCGAAGCTTTAGGCCGGCTGACAGGTGGCTTGGAGACGGTGGGGTGCTCGAGCTGTTCCTTCTTGACTTTCAGAAGGCTGTCAAGATCTTTCAAGGAAAACGAGGCGCTGGATTTGGAAGCTGTAATCAGAAACAGGTTGTCAGTATCTGAGAAGCTCGTATAACCAAAAAAGTCAGAATCCTGTAAAAGCTTACCAGACATGGCGGGAGTATGGTCGGCCGAATAGCTGTTTTCACTGGTCGTTGTTTCAAGGATCAGGGCTCTCTCGTTGGCCGGAATCTTGTAGATGGCTTCAAGCTTCTTGAAGTCAGGCTGCTTCTTAATGAGACTCTCAAATTTGGGCGCTGCAAGAAAGAAAACAACAAAGAAATTAACAATGTGCAGAAAATTCAACGGAATAAACGCAAAACTTCAGCTTCCTACCCTTCTCAACCCACTTCAACGGTAACTCTGTCCCCCCAGGAATCGAGTCTCGTTTGACAAAGAAGAATCGCTTCTTCCAATCATGATCGTTGTGGGAGGCTCGGGGAATCAACTGGGAATTGGAGGTACGAGCCTGAAGAACGAATCGGCTACAACCATGGGTTCTTAACTTGTAAGCTTCACAGATCTCAGGAATCCCGATGCCGAGATTCCTGGTTTGGTTCAACTGGTCCAGAGAATACAAGATTCTCCAGACCATCGGCATGGTTTGAGAATAAGAAAGGCGGGTGGTCTTGAAGAATTGAGTGATAAGTTCCGGAAAGGGGAATGTCATTCCGAGCAAGAATGGATAGTACATGAAGCAAACCCAGGTTGAGGAAGCGAAATCGGACTTAACAAGGGAGCTGTAGGGTCGGAAAATGGTCCCCGGCGGAAAAATGCCGGAGTTTTTCAGATCTTGGATATCGCGATCGTCGAAGGTGCAACTTTCCTCCTCACAGGGGATGATATACCCCTGATCGTGGAAATCTTCGGCGACCGGAAGGTTTAGTGAAGAAGAAGATCGAGTGTTTTTCTTGGCCATGGCCGAAAAACGCGAAGAAAAGACGACGAAGGAGAAGGATAACTGACCTGGAATACCGGAGAAGCTCGAGAGGTTTTGCGAAGAAGATGGAGATAATCTCAGGAAATTACCTCCTATTTAAAGCAAAATGTCACATCTCTTGGACGCCGAGAAAACAGTCACATCAGTAACCATATTTACCGTTTACACGCCGTTAAAATGGCATCTTTTTGAATTTTAACAGCTGTCAAACTTATCCACAGCTGTTGAAATTCAAGGGGCAATTGTTGAGGGTGTATTTTCAGGATGCTCACAGGAAGCTCAGACAGTTCAGGAATCCTATTGTCATCTGAGAATCTCGTACATTCAGGTATCCTGATTGTTTATTTTAACTAACCTTCATATTTTGCCACATGTCTATTTGACCAGGTATTACCGGAATCATCAACGACCTCTGAAACTTATGCTCCAGCTGAAGAAGATCGTGGACCAAGTGAATGGAGAGGCCTCTAACGGTCGAGTTAGTTGGACGATAGGATCCCGGGAATCCCGGAAAGTTAGTTATCATTGTATTTGTTATATAAATCGAGGATTCGATCAGTAGGGACACACAATTACACTCGCACACTGGTTTCTCTACACGAATTATTGTATCACTTAGCTCTGATCGATCAAACCTCCAACCCGTTGTAACGAATCGTTTGATAATTAATAACATTGACTTGGTGGCGGTTTCCAGCCGGCACCCGAGGTTTTTATCCAGGATTCCTAGAGGCAACTCAAAGGATTCTGGAGTTTTCCTCGCTAAAATCCTTGTGTTATCACCTTTACTTGGATTACTTACCCATTTGATCGTTAAGCACTCTACCTCACAATCTAAGTTTGGAATACAGGATTCCCAAGTGAATTTTTGACCAAAACAGCGTTCATCCGCACTTCTCTTTGAGCAAGAGGAGTGCGGCCACGTGGTCAGTTATGGAATATCAGTTCAGACCGGATATTGGGCTTTTATCATGTAGCCCAGTTTATTGGGCTATGAGGCATGATGGGCCTCTTCATGTCCCCCCAGTCCACTCTGCACGCGCCTTTGGGAGCGTGGGGTGTGGGCGGGACGTAGGTTGTATAGCGTGGCTGACGTGACGTGATGTCGTGCCGCGTGTTTCCCGGACGAGACGTTTCCGTTGCCCGAAGATGACGCACGCTCCCCACTAGGCTTTATTTCTGCCTTTGAGGTTTTTTCGGATTTCCTTATAAATACCTCCCCCCTGCGTATCCAATCTCATCCATTCCTCCACTATTTTCCTTTCCTGTTCTTTGCCTTGCCTTTAAGCCATGTCTATTTCTTCTGACGAGGCCGACTGGGAAAGAATCCCTTGCACATTATCGGTAAATGCTTACGCTAATCTAGTGGCGGAGCACAAACTTGTGCGGTGGAATCCTATTCATCCTTCCCCTGGTCAAACTGCTGCTAACCCCCCCTCTGGTATGATAACCATGTACGCGGAATGGTTTACTCACTGTAACTTCCGAGTTCCAGTGACGATGTTCTTGGTGAAAATCCTGAGGTTTTATGGGTTTCACTTATCACAAGTCCATGCGAACGGAATGCAAAGAGTCATATTTTTCGAGTTCTGTAGCCGTGCTCTTGATGTGGAGCCTTCCGTGAGCCTATTCAATACCCTTTTCCGACCGGTGATTCAGGACTCCTGGTATTCCTTTAACCAGCGCCGTGGCGGGGGCGTCCATGCTACTAACCCTTCAAAAAGCATGCGGGGATGGAAAGGTCGCTTTTTCTTTCTATCGGCGCGGATCATTCCTGCCGATCTATCTATGCGGTCCGTGCGGAGCCCCCTGGTTGATTCTCCGCCTACTGTGCTGGTCCCTACCGGCGATCCGAATTACAATCTTCTGACGGAGACTCCAGTGCCTTACCAGGTTCTTAAAGAGCATACCCTGCTGAGCGTGGGAATGAGCCGCAATTGGGAGGACCTTCAACGAATCCCTGCCTATGTTCTGAACGGTCAAAGTAAGTTTCTCCTTTTTGTGGTATTTTCTGGTTGGTATTGCCTTATTCTAACCTTTTTTATTTCTTCCATCTTTGCAGAGGTGAGTCCGTACAACGCTGTGCTGTCTCCTCCCCCTCCGGGTCTTAAGGCTGTTTGCATGGTTTCCGCGCCTGGGAACCCCAACTTTCATCTTCGCTACCAGGAGAATTTTTATCTTCCCCCTCCTCCGACTGGGGCTTCTACCAGTGCGCCTGTCGCTAGTTCGATGCCCTCAGGTGGTGTTATCTCCCCCTTTCTTCTTTCCCCGGATACTACCAGTTCGGTTATACTGAGTGACTCTGATTCAGGGGATGCTGCCGCACTACTTCACAGACGTCGACCTGCATCTAGTCTTCCTGTTAACCCCTCTTCTGGTTCTTTTGCTTCCACCGCAGCTATCACCACGGTTGCTTTTGCAAGTGCTTCTACCACTGGGTCTATTCTTCAGGGTGCGATCGGAAGCTCAGGAGTCACTCCGCCCCCCTTGCCTTTTTCCGCATTGAGCCAAGGGTTGGAAACACTACCTGTCACTCCCTTGACGCCCCTTAATCTCGGCGGAAGCGGAGAGGGTAGCGGCCCTAGTTCAGAGGGCCCTCTGTTAACTTCTCCGCGCGGGGGAAAAAGGAAAAGCGCGGCTGAGCGATACGAGCTTGTCAAGAGAAGAGTTATTGCTGGCGGCTCTGGAGGACGTATTTCGGGTATGTTACTTGTGTTTTCTTTAAGCTTTTCCGCGCTTGAGATTTGCTTGTTTTCTAATTTTCGTTTACTGTCGCAGTGCCTGTGGGAATCGGTCGAGGAATGGGACGCGGGAGCTCTGAGCCGCATCCTACTACAGATGCAGGCTGTCCGGACTTTGTATCAGGACTCCACGCTGCTCCCTCTGAAGAGCGGCACTCTTCTCCGCATGCCTCGCCTCTTCATGCACCTCCTTCTCCTCAAGTGTCTCTGAATTCTCCTGCTGCTGAGGCCCCCATCTCCCGACCTCGTGAAGCAGGGTAAAGCTGAGGGGAAGAAAGTGATCGATGATGCGGCTTCTACTGTGAAGCTTCCCACCCGGCCGACGTCTGAGGTCCGCGGTTCTTTTAGTCAATCCAACCGATTTATTCCGGATTGGGCTATCAACAGGGATTCTAAACTCCGGGATCCGGCGACTTGCCGGAATTTTTTGGCCAACTGCCTTCCCCCGTCCGAGAGAGAGGACCGCATGCGGGCCGGTAAGACTTCCCTTAGTGACGAAATGGCCGTTCATCTGGCGGGACTCCTCAGTGTTTCTGTGGAGATAGCCCGTCAATGGACCGAGAGAGAGGACCAGTTGGCTGTGGGTAAAGATGCCCGTTCTGAGGTGAAGGAGCTGAGAGCAGAATGTGCTCGTTTGGGTCGACTGAACAAGGAGCAAACTGACCTACATAGCGAGGCTGTGCAGAAGTGGGAGGAGGGATGTCGCCGGGTCAACGAATCTTTGCGGTTAGAGACTCAGGCCGTGGCTAACTTGAAAGCCAAGTTAATTCAGGTCGAGCAGGTGAAGGAGAAAGAGTTGGAAACTTTACGGGAGGAATTGTCCCGGGCTCGAGAGGAGGCGGTGGCGCAGGCTGATGCGGCCAAAAAACGTGCGGATGAACTTGCCGAAGCTCTATCCCGCTTGTCTGGTCTTGAGAAAGAGAGACCCCATCTGGAGAGCCGGGTTAATCTAGCCGAGTCCGGGGCTGAGATGTGGAAGAGACAGTACACCTGGGCTGTAAGAGATGGGCTACCCTTAGCGTTTGAAGCCATTCGATCCAGCGACGAGTTCATGGATGGTCTTCTTGCTCTGAATGCCTTGGCAGATATTTCTGGCAAAAACGAAGGCATTGCTTTGGGTTATGCGGCCGCAGAACAGGGAATTCCTCTGAACCGGTGTGAAGGAATTGACATTACTGCCTCTGCGCGGCTAAGGGATGCGCAAAATGCCTTTGCCATGATGAGGTTTCCGGTGCTTGATACAGTGGCATCTATGTCTCATCCGGACGGATTTTCTGAGTTGAAGGAATATCTTTTAAGTTATGCTGAGGAGAGAGACGACGGTGATGGTGATGCGGAGCATCGTGCGGATCCCATGGGAACTCACCCCTCTGACCAAGACTAGTATCTGATAGTTACTCTTGATAACCTCTCTTTTGGTGTTTCCTTTGTAACGTCCGTTGTTTGTATCTGATAGTTCCGTGTATTTTTGTTAATGTAACCTTTTGGCTTTACTGCGTCCTTTCGACGCTCTTGGTATGTTGTAAGAATGGTTTTGTGGAACTTTGTTAACGGAATTATGAAGCTTATTTTAAAGCTTGTTTATTTTCCCATTATTTGTTTGCTGTGCAAGTTATTTTAGGCTTTAAGTAACGCGACATCCATCGCGGTGGTCAGATCGTCACCTGACAATTTGTGTTACCTAGCCAACTTGTCTTACTGTTGCCACGTCATTTAACGATTACTTTGACTTTGTAAAATCTGTTAAATATTTGGTGGTCTTTTTTCAGAGTATAATTACTCTGATCGAGTGCGCTATTCTGCGTCTTACAAGATTTTTTAATAATAAAGCGATATGTAAGGTAAAAGCATTTTATTCATAATAACTAGCCGTAGGTTCTTACAAATGACCTAGTTCTGGGCTGTGTTCGTTAATGCGCACTTGCCTTACTTTGTCAAATATAGCATTTTCGTAACTGCGCGGCGTTCCAAGTCCGGGGCACATCTGTGCCGTCTAGCCTTTGTAGTGCGTAAGCTCCTTTTCCCGTTACTTCCTTAACAACGTACGGACCCTCCCACTTTGGAGTGAGCTTACCGGCGGGCCTGGAGTGGCTCGCGTCATTATCTCGGAGTACATAATCACCTGGGGAGAAGGCACACGGTTTTACTCTCTTGTTATAGTACTTCGAAAGCTTCTGCTTGTATCGTGCCTCCTTGACTGCCGCTAAGGTGCGTCTTTCTTCCAACACATCCAAGTTATCCCGCAATAATTCCTCGTTGTTGGTTGGAGGAGCGCGAACCCTGTCTGTTGGAAGGACTGCTTCTGCTGGTATCACCGCCTCATGTCCGTAGGTTAATGCAAAGGGTGTTTCCTCGTGGCTTGTTTTGGGCATGGTGCGGTGTGCCCATAAGACATGCGGAAGGGCTTCTACCCACGAGACTGCGCCACTGGCCATTCTCTTTTTGATGCCCTCTACAATACTGCGATTGACCCTTTCCACTTGACCATTTCCCTGTGGGTGCGCTACGGATGCGAAAATTTGCTTTATTCCAAGTTCTTTACACCACTCCTGGATACTCCTATCCGCAAACTGCGTCCCATTGTCTGTGATGAGGTAAAGAGGGAGGCCAAAACGGCACACTATATTTTCCCACAGGAACCGCTTTACTTGTGTCGCGGTGATTGATGCCACTGGTTTGGCCTCCACCCACTTGGTGAAATAATCTACCGCCACAATTAGGAATTTGATCCGCCCGGGGGATTCTGGGAACGGACCCACTATATCAACCCCCCACTTCTGAAAAGGCCATGCGGCTGTAACCGGTACCAACTCATTTTTCGGTCTTAGAGTTTTTGGCGCATGCTGCTGGCAACTTACGCATTTTTTGATGATTCCTGTCGCCATGGGGTACATCCCAGGCCAGTAAACTCCAAGGCTTTTGAGCTTGGATACGATCAGGTTTGGCCCCGCGTGAATGCCACATGTTCCTTCATGTACCTCTTCGACGAGATGCGAAGCTTCGCTAAGTGTTACACATCGTAAGAGTGGGCCTGCAAATGTTCGGCGGTACAGATGGTTATCTTCGAGTGTATACTGCAAAGCCTGTAGCTGAACCTTTCGGGCTTCACCGGCATCTTCTGGCAGCTCACCTTTACTTAGGTAATTGTGAATCGGGGTCATCCACGAATATCCAGCTTCTGAGATTTCATTGACTTCTGTCTCCTGTAAGGATGGTGTGGACAAAGTTTCTATCCGCACATCTTTAGCCAGGTGACTAAATTGCACGGACGCAAGGCGACTAAGCGCGTCTGCTTTTTTGTTGCGGCTGCGGGGAATATGTTCAATTGTATAATGGTCAAATCTGGTAAGCAGTTTAGTGGCCAATGACAGGTATTGACTCATCTTGGTGCCCTTTGCCTCGTATGTGTTGTTTATCTGATTCACCACCAAAAGTGAGTCAACGTGAATGCGGATTTTTTGAGCTCCCATCTCATGAGCTAGCCGCAGTCCCGCTAGAAGGGCCTCATATTCCGCCTCGTTGTTGGTGCTTGCAAAGTCTAACCGTATGGCGTAGGTGATTTCGACCCCCCATGGATCCGTAAGGATCAGGCCCGCACCACTTCCGCCATCATTCGATGCCCCATCAGTGTATAGAACCCAATATGGTTGATCACCGCACGCCGCTCGCTCCACGATCAAACCCGCCCGCACTTCTTGCTCTCTTCCCTTCGGCACCTCAGCTATGAAGTCAGCGATTACCTGCCCTTTGACTGAAGTCCTGGGTTTGAAAGTGATATCATAAGCGCTGAGTTCAATAGCCCATTTCACGAGCCGTCCGGGCAACTCCGGCCTGCGGAGTAATTGTTGTAGCGGGAACGTACTTAGCACCTCAACTTCGTGGTCATGGAAGAAACGTGTTATCCTGCGAGTAGTATGCACCAGGGCTAACACGAGTTTCTCCAACGTGCTATAACGATTTTCCACCGAAGTGAGCACCCTACTAACGTAATGAAGTGGGGTTTGTACTTCTGCTCTTTCGACGAGTAAGACAGAGCTTACAGCCCAGTCGGATGCTGCTAAGTATACGTAAAGTTTTTCTCCGCGCTCAGGTGCGGTGAGCATCGGTAGCCGTGCCAAATGTTGCTTCATGTCTTGAAAAGCCTTCTCTGCTTCATTTGTCCATACGAATTTGTCTTTAGTGGGACAATTCTTCAGAGTTTGGATGAATGGGAGTGCTCGCTCAGCGTGTTTCGCCAAGAACCTGTTGATTGCCACCAGTCGACCATTCAGAATCTGCACTTGCTTCAAATTGGCAGGGGATTGCATCTGTATGATTGCGCGGACTTTCTCCGGGCCGACACGAAAGCCTCCTTTTGATATGACGACACCTAAAAAACGCCCTTCTTCCATCCCGAATGAACATTTGGCTGGGTTTAACTTTATGTTGGCCGATTTGAGACTTAATATCGTTTCCTGAATGTCCGCGAGCATCACCGCTTCCGCGCGGCTCTTTATTACTAGGTCGTCAACATATACCTCGACGTTTCTTCCTATCTGCCCTTCAAATACTTTGTCCATCAAACGCTGGTATGTGGCCCCGGCATTTTTTAAACCGAAAGGCATCTTTGTGTAGCAAAAGATCCCTTCCCTGGTGTAGAAAGCGGTCTTAGCTTCATCTCCAATAGCCATTTGTACCTGGTGGTATCCCTTATATGCGTCCAGGAAGCACTTGAACTTATACGGAGCCAGAGAATCAATCTTTACGTCGATATCTGGAAGATGGTATGGGTCCTTCGGACATGCTTTGTTAAGGTGCGTATAGTCAACGCACATTCTCCATGTGCCGTTCCCCTTTTTCACCAGAACCGGATTTGCTAACCAAAGTGGATAACGCTCAGGTCGAAGAATGCCTGCTGTAACTAGGGCATGTACCTGCTCCTTGATTATTCGACGCTTGTCGTCTCCCATGTGTCTGCGCGGCTGGATGTACGGATGCACGGAGTCTTTCACGTTTAAGGAGTGTTCGGCCAGCTCCCGCGGAACTCCTGTCATATCTGAAGGAGTCCAGGCGAAAACGTCTTTGTGCTCGAGTAAAAGTTCTTTGAGGCGCGTCCTTATTCTGTCAGACAAACTGGGCCCAATGGTTATTGGTTGCTCCGGGTAACGCGGGTCTAACACCCATTGTTCATTCACTATTTGCGGTACCGGCGTCTGCTCTGCAGGTAACGATGACGGTAGTAACATTGGGTGGCCGGTCCCCACTGGCGACAGATTGTAACATTCTTCACTCGTATATACCAAAGCTGGGCCCCTTGACGTGGGAAACGCAATTGCCCCGTGAGCCGTGGATACCGCGGCTCCAAAAGACGCTAGGCCCGGCCGTCCCAGAATTAGATTGTGCCGTGAATTTGCCGCGACCACGATGAAACGCACAACTGCAGTTCGGATGCGTTCCCCTTGCGACAACGTTACTGGCATCCAGAGTTGTCCCAGCGGTCTTGAAGCTTCTCCCGAAAAACCCATCAGGACAATATTAGTTGGTTCCAACTGCGCTTGGTCCTCCGGGTCTAGCTGTCTGAAACATCCTTCGTACATGATATCTGATCCTGCCCCGCTATCGACCAGGATGCGCCGTATGTCATATACCCCAACCATCGCTTGGATTATTACTGGCGATTCCCGTGCGTTCCCATTGAGTGGCGGGAAAACCACTGGCCTACACATCCATGGTTCTAGCCGAGGTCCCCTGCGTTTTGCCCCCATGGACTGGACCTGAATCATGTTTACCACTTTGACCTGTTTTTTGGCTGCGGACACGGGTGCCGCAGTGCCCTGAAGGTCTCTCAACAGGTGGGACAGTTTTCCCGTTTGCAGAGCTTTATCGATCTGCTGCTGCAACTGCCAGCAATCGTCCGTGTGGTGGCCTATATCTTTGTGATAATCGCAGAATTTATCTGGATCCTTGCGCAAACGTGAGCGCAGCGGAGGTGGCGGATCTAGATTTAGTTTTTCTGAGGCGAGCACCTCGCTAGGGGTTTTAGTGAGCTTATTTACCCATGTCGGGCGTGGAGGACGCTCTTTATGCCTCAGGTGATCCCCCCGTAGCGATGAACTTTGTCCCTCCGTTGCCGTCGCCGCCGGTATGGCTGGCACTATAGTCAGCCCTGGCTTATCCTTCTGCCATCGATTGCCCCTGTGTCTCTTTCCTTCGGCAGGAGGTTGTTGGTCGCGCTCATGTTTATTTTCTTTTTTGTCAAAATCTCTATGCATGCGAACGGATTTTTCTGCCTGCACGAAAGCTTTGGCAGCTGTCATTAGCGCGGTCATGGTCTGCGGCGGTCCTTCCGTACCATGTATCCTGCGGATTAGGTCTTCGCATCGTACTCCGTTTATAAAACCAGCTACCCGCAGGTCTTCTCCCACTCCCGCTATTTGCAAACTTTCCAAATTATACCTGGTGATGAAATCTTCTACTGACTCGTGATCTCGTCGCCTGATGTGAAGTATCTCATTACGATCCTTGATATGGCGGCGTTGTTGACTGAAGTGCATCAGGAATTTGGATTGCAGATCTTCAAACCCGGTTATCTTTCCGATTGGTAGACTTTCATACCATATCCGCGCTGGGCCGACCAACGTCTGCACAAACATGTGACACCAAACAGGGATGGACCAGAGTTCCATGCCGCCTGCGCTGGTAAAGACTTTTACATGGTCATCTGGATCTGTTGTGCCGTCATATTTAGAGACTATAGATGGCATCTTTAACTTCTGTGGAAAGTTTGCTGAGGCAATGGCTGGGATGAACTTTGATTGTTCGATCAGAACAGCGGGTCGGTATGGGGCTGTTAAATCTGTGAGGTTGCCTCGTGTTTGGTTTGGTTGTGTTGCGCGTACCGCAATGGTGGTGACAGGAGGCTGTGAGTCATTTCCCTGCGGAAGAAAGGTTGGTGCCTGACCCATCTGCGCTCGCAGTTCTGCCATTCTCATGTTCCTCATGAACTGTTCATACTCCCGCATACTCCTCTGCTGTTCCATCCACCAATCGTTCCCACAGATTGCCGGCAGAGACTGCTGGAAGGAAGGCGCGCCTGTATATCCAGGGTATGGATATCCGGGCGGCACAAAGTATGCCCCGAATGGCTGGGTTGCGGCAGTCTGGTACGGTAGCTGCGTGCCGTAGCCCCAATTTACGATTGGAAGAGATGTTGCAGGTGGAGTTGTGGTTATGACCGGAATTTGGGATGTTGTTGGCTCAGTAGCATCAGAGAACAACGGTTGCCGACCCGCCGCGACAGATCGGCCAGTGCGCGTTGTTGCCTGGTTTACGGATGTTGGGGCTGGCATTACCGGTTGATGATCGGAAGTAGGTCCGGTAGGTAACGAAGGCGCCGACCCTGATGGTTGATGAATAGGAGTGTGTTGATCATCCAGGGTGCGTGCTTCATTGTTTTGTCTACTCGCCGGCTGGGACCCGTACGGGGCCAGAGTTGGTAACGAGGGTATGGACCCAACTGGTCGCGAAGCATTTTGAATTGCTCGGGTGTACCCTGGAGGAGATTCAACATGTTGCTCGTCTTCTTCTAGATCTGTAAAGTGCCCATCTTCCTGATGAGTTGGCGACGTCATCAGGTTGTTTTAAGATGGTGTGATCGGTTCAGCGTAAACGGTGGGCGCCAATGAAGAATGGTGATATTCTAATAATGGAATGTTGTACAATTAAGTGTCAGAGAATGATCTTCCTTGGGAATTGTACTTGCCTATTTATAGTACATCCATTCTAACAACCCTAACGGTCTAAAAGCCTGGCCCTCCTTCCTAACTGGGCTTCGGCCCTTTTCCTCTTTGCCCCGAATGCTACGTGGCGTTCATCCGCACTTCTCTTTGAGCAAGAGGAGTGCGGCCACGTGGTCAGTTATGGAATATCAGTTCAGACCGGATATTGGGCTTTTATCATGTAGCCCAGTTTATTGGGCTATGAGGCATGATGGGCCTCTTCAACAACTAAATTCTAATAATAATTAGTAGTAAATTTATAAAAGTAAAGATAAATGAGAGAAAACAATCAAAGAACGAAAGAAGTAGAGAAAGTATGGCAGATACTTGACGATGTTATCAAAGACACGATTAGACAAATACTTAAAGGGAGGCTATGAAGTTATGGGAAAATGGGAAAGAAAATAGGAATTAGGGAGACGGGAGGTAGAAGTCGTGAATGTGAATATGGATCTACAAATTGAAAATAACATTAGAGGTTTAACACGGGTTAGGTTTAATTGGGAGGTGCACTGAGTCATACAAATAAGATAATATGCATCCATAGTTGTGTTATATTCTTTAATATTTTTTAATTATATATAAATTTGTACGAGCCAAATGAGCGAGCCAACGAGCGAGCTAACAAGCGAGCCAATGAGCGAGCCACGAGCCGAGCTGACCTTGGCTCGGGCTCGGCTCGTTTACAGACCGAGCCGGCTCGGCTCGGCTCGTTTACGAACGAGCCGATTTCGAGCGAGCTTTTTTCGAGCGAGCTTTTTTCGAGCAAGCTTCGAGCGAGCCACGAGCCGCGGGCTTTTTGAACAGCCCTATGTTGAAGTTTATTTATTAAACGAGTCATATTTTAGGGTTTGAGCTTGACTCGAGTTCGATAAACAACAACACGTTTCAAGTTTTTTATAGATTCGATTTCAAATAACTTACAAAGGACTTGACTTTTTTGCACTACCCCTACCCCTACTCTCCATCGAACATTTTTTTGGGACAAAAACACCTGATCAAGCCACGTACCCACTATTATGATATGCCACAAAATTAAGTTCTTTCTTGGACCATGGTGCATCAGATCTAACCCAAACGCAATTTTTAACTTTATTGAGTAACTATATTTTATTATTAGTGTATTGCCATAAAAATAATACAGATACATAAAATAGTAACATTAATAAAAGTAACATAAAAACACGGCAATACAAATATATTACGTTACGATGTCAAAATTAGAATCTTAACTAAATTTAAAACAAAAATATTAGATAACTAAAGACAACGATATAAAATTAAAACTAAAACTACTTAGACGCTTTACAAAAACGATTAAAATGAATTAAAAATGTTATTAAAAAATAATAATAAAAAATTGTAATGCGATTTATAAATGACGCGACACGACTCGGCTTGGTGTGTAAACGAGCCAAGATAAGCTTGACTCATTGGCTCACTCGTTATCGGCTGGTTGGCTGTTTTAAATTAGAATCTAATATGCATACATGTGTGTTTTTGAGGGTGTGCATGGTGGATGACTGCACAAGACATATGATTTTGAGGGAGCATAAGAAAAAAAAATTCTTCTTTAAATATCATATGTCATTTAACGTTTATTTTTTTAAGTCCGAACTCACATTTAAAGTACGTAATTAAATGAACAATTATGTAAAAAATTCACAAGTCCAATAAATGATAAGGGATAGAACATATTTTATAACAACTATCATTGAACGGTCATGCAGTTCCATTCTCTTTACCTGTTAAGGTCTCACACTTACTTAAAACTAAAAAACGAACTAAAAATAAAATCAGTCCACACTTGGTGATTAGGCGTCAGATTCTAGATGGTCCCTTATTGTTGAATGAGGTGATTGATTGGTTTACGAGAAAAAAAGGAAATTTGATGTAATTCAAAATTGATTTTGCTAAGGCCTATGATTCGCTATGTTGGGATTTCTTGTTTGATATTATGCATTACATGGGGTTTAGTTCTGCATGGATAGACTGGATTCGTGCTTGCTTGACTTCTTCTAGGACCTCAAGTTTGGTAAATGGAAGCCCTAGTCAGGAGTTTGGTTTAGAAAGAGGTCTTAGTGTGATCCTATGGCTCCTTTTTTATTTATTATTGATATGGAGGGTTTGCATGTGGGTATCTCCGAGGTTGTTTCTGCTGGTTTGTTTCGTGGCATTAAGATTGGAGAGATTCTCTCATTTGTTTTATGCGGACGATGAGATTACTATTGGTGATTGGTGTGAGGATAATATGGTAAACATGGTTAATGCATTTCACTGTTTTTTACTTGCTTCAGGATTAAAGATCAACCTTCACAAAATAAACGATTTTGGGAGTTGGTATCTCTAATGTGAAAGTGAAATGCATGGCTAGTTTAATGGGTTGTCAAAATGAAGGTTTTCCGTTTCAGTATTTGGGAATTCGTATCGTGGGGAAGATGGCTCGTATCTCCAGTTGGATATTCTCGTGAACAAATTCAAAAAATAGTTGTCTTCTTGGAATTGTAAATTACTTTTGACGGGAGGAAGATCCACGTTGATTACTTCTGTTTTGGGGGCGTTGGGGTCTTATTGGTTTTCTTTGTTCCGGGTTCCAGCAAAAGTTAGAAATTCCTTGGAGGCCTTGAGGTCAAAATTCTTTTGGGGTAGCGACGAGTCCACGCGTAAGATGGCTTGGGTTGGTTGGAAGCTTGCTCTTTCCGATAAAGATTTGGGGGTTTGAGATTCGGTAGTCTTCATGCAATGAATCTAGCCTTGTTATATAAATGGCGTTGGAGGTTTTTAAATAATAAAGATGTGATATGGGTTAAAGTGGTTAAACATATTCATGGTGATGATTTGGTTCTCGGAGCTGCGAATGGTAGAGGAGGCATTTGGCATGGTATTTGTAAGTCTGTTCTCGAGTTGCATGTTAAAGACATCATCCCCCCTCCACTAGATACGGAAAAGTTTGGTAACGGGTCAGGTACGTGTTTTTGGAAGGATAGCTTGTTGGGGGACACCCCTCTTTCTGTTCGCTTTAATAGACTGTTTCGGTTGGAGGTGGAAAAAATTATACTGTTAGGGATCGCCTTGATTCAGTCGGTTGGATGTGGCGTCGTGTCATTAGGGGGGGGGGGGGATGTGAGGAGGAACAATTTCGTAGTTTAAAGACTCTCATCGAGAATTTTACTCTTTTGAGTTCTGATGATTCTTGGGATTAGTCGTTAGATGGGGAACTTGAGTTCAAGGTGAAGACTGTGAGAAAAGCTATTGATCGAAACACTTTACCTTCGCTTGATCAAGCGACGAGATGGAACAGATTTGTCCCGAATAAGGTTAACATATTGGCTTGGAAGATTCTTTTAGATAGACTGCCTACTCGGCTAAATTTGAGTAGAAGAGGGTTTGATATTCCTCATATTCTCTGCCAGATTTGCAACTTGCATGTTAAATCAGTCACTCATACCTTTGCCTCGTGTGGTGTTGCGGAGAAGATTTGGGTCTTGATTGCTCGTTGGTTACAGGTTGGGTGTATCGCCCCCGCTAGCTCCGATGAATTTGCTCGCTCTTTCGGAAGCTTCGACTCTTAATAAGGAGAAGAAGACCCTCATTGAGGTGGTTTGTTTTACGGCTTGGTGGGTTATTTGGAGGTTCAGAAACGACTCCATCTTTAACCCTTCGAGTATCAGGAATAGCAGTTTGTTTGATAGTATTCTCTTATTTTCTTATTTCTGGTTCTCTAATAGAAATAAGAAGTGTAGCTTATCATGGACTGAATGGCTTGCCAACCGCTCTTATTGATGTAATTGTTTGTTGTTTTTGGCTCCCTTAGCCTTTATTTTTATAAAATTTCTGCCGTTCCAAAAAAAAATTATAAGGTTCACATTAAAATAAGCATAAAAAAATTTCATATTGTTACATGTTTCCTATAAGACAGCATTTTTCACCCCGCTTACCACCTAGAACTTCATAACCATTACTTCTGGAGCATCCAATAATGTTCCCTAAACACACTGACAAGGTCCCAAAGAGCAAATAGCTGACAACAAATTACATTTGTTTAAGACATTATGTGTTTGAACTCAAACGAGGACGGTTCAAATTCAGGTGATCTGGATTCAAATAGGTGTTTTTCGACACTAGCTCCATAGTCTGACTGAAACAACAAGCTTTCTTATGAGAATTGGTTTCCTGCACAAGTAACATCACGTTATATATTATTATTATTTCTTTATTTATTTTAATACATTTATCTATTTCTTTATCATCAGTTTTTTTTTTGCTTGTGGTTCTCTTTTACTTTTTCCAATTCTTTTCAGATTTTGGTGTCGCTTTCTCTTCTTGTTCAGAGTTGGAGAGTCTCCCTATCATTTCAGGTAGAGGTATGGTTCACGTACATCCCACCCCTCCCAAACCCTATTAGTAGTACAATTATGTGCTATTTGTGGGACCTTTAGTGGGTATTGTTATTAACTTATTATTGTTGTTGTATGAAGTCAAGCGTGTGCGTGTGGGCCTTCTAGAAGAGATCGTGCTCCTTTCATGCTACATTCTTATTGGTCAAGAGAGGCAGATCGTGTTGGTGCGTTACACCTGTCCTAACATTTTTCAGGTGTCCGCATTGGAATGGATTCTATGAGACCATGTGACAACCTACGTGAGGCCCGTTTGAGAAGATCCAGGATTCTTGAGCTTTGGTGGTGGTTTGCGATGGGCTCATATGTGATATAATTAAGATCTATCATCTTCAAGTACTTCCTAGTCCAGTGTTTTAGTTAAGAAAAAGTCAAGTATTGGATTGAAGATTTAAACGCTTTGTTAAAGCTTTCTCAACTGTGTTTTTTGCGAAGTTTTAGTTGAATCTAATTGAATAGCTTTTTGCTAGAGAACTCTTAATCAACAGAGTCATCCTCATCGACTAGGACTAGCTGGTCCTGGAAAGTCGAGGTAGCAGAAATTATGAGTACAACCCCACTAGGTGGGTTACCGAGGGATTCAGCGGTAGCGGATCATTTTTTATTACAATAAATAACTTACGTTGTCACATGTTAATTTCTAATGAAGTCTAAATTTTTATTTTTCTCAAATCTACCCTATTACATAAAAATGATTTTAAACAATTAAATAAAATAATCAAATATGTAAAATACAAATCATCTTATTCTAATAATTTATTAAAACTTACTAAACTATAATTTTTTTTAATTATATCTAACAATAAAAGTCTAAATTTATAATTTTTAAGTCTTTCTTATTTATATTTATAATTCATTATATTTTTTTATTTCTCAATCGAAGGTTAATGATATTTGACATATAAATCTTGTAGAAATCGATAGTCTATAATATATTATTTTATGGGAAAAAGACGAAACTAGCCGGTTTGACCACGGTTGGACCAAAATAGCCGGCTCCACGGTCGTCCTGGCCACGCCATTCACGGTCGGACGACCGTCTAGACGAAGCTATAAGAAAACGACACCTGTTGTTTTTGACGGTCGTAACGACCGTACGTGGAGGCGGACGACCGTACGTGGGGGCGGGACGACCGTACGTGGGGGCGGACGACCGTACGTGGGGGCGGACGACCGTACGTGGGGGGCGGGACGACCGTACGTGGGGGCGGGACGACCGTGTATTTTCGTCGGACGACCGTTGTTTTTGACACCTGTTTTGACGGTCGGACGACCGTGGATGCAGGTCATAGACGACCGTGGATGCGGCTATTCTCGTCCTTTTTTGAAAAGGGGGGACTTTCTCGTCCAACCGTGGTCAAACCGGCTAGTTTCGTCTTTTTTCCTTATTTTATTCAATTTGTATAATACCTAGATTTATAAAATATATTGATAACCCTAGAAGTAAATCAAATTACACGACATATTTCTGGATCAGTGATGCAACATTTTCATTGTTGTCATGTATCATTTAGGAATGTGAGTTATCTTTTGATTTTGATTGATTGGTACCTATCTGAACAAATAATGGATACGAAATATACTTAAAAATTAAATTGGTATAAATAGAAATAAATCAATCATTGATATTCTTAGAATTGAAATCTGAAGAATTGATTTGAAATTGAAAGTTTTTAAAAGTAACTTTGAACTTGAAAGAAATTAAAATATATTAAATTTGTGAGTTTTAAATATATTTGAGTGACAAAAACAATTATATAGGAAAATTGAAATATATCAGTCTCGTCACGACTTATCCATTACTACCGTCACATACACTCACCGCTTCCACCACCCCTTCCCCATGACTGTCGTAGTGTCAAATTGTCGTTCTCCGTTGTCCAACATGGTTGTCGAGCGCCATTGCCCGACCTGATCAGCTGACGACGATCAACTAGGTCAGTCGAGCGAGCAAAATGGTGTCGCATGCAGCGACATGCGATGGAACAACTGATGCGGTGGTGGAGTTCTAATTTATTTTGTTGAATTCATTAATAGTTTAGAATCAAATTAGTATTTTTCTTTTATTCCCAACTAATTTTACTAATGAAACATGAAATTCTAATTCCAATCTCATTCAAATGCCATAAAACCCACACCACCACCACCATGAAAAAAAAGACCTGGAAAGCCTCTCACACATTTTCGAGGTATTATACTTTTCTTCTTCTTTTACATGTATAGTCATAAAGCTTTTTGATGGGCATAATCTATCATGTGAGAGGCACATTATCAAGGAGCTCCGTAACTAAAAAATGATATAGTTTATAAAGTGTCATAAAACCCCCCTAATTATTACATGATATTGTTTTTTATTTTTATTTTTAATCACATATATTAACTGACCACTTAGGTGATAAAGCTGGTTAAACATGATGTGCCATGGCCATCGCGGGGCAATAGATATTTTGTCCGATAGGCCATAGCACCCTGGGGCCGGTATTAGGGCGTATGAGAGCGCTATCAAAGACATATCCCGCTCACTACACATAGTCTTAGACTGGTGAAATTCATCGGTATTTCTCTTATATAATCTTATTAAAGTGAACCTTCACTTTTCATGTAACCGGATTATAACATGCTCATCATATGTTGATAGTTATTGATCTTAAGGTTTTTACAACGTTTATTAGTTCCCCAGTAAGCATTCTTAATTAAATATAAAGGTAGTAGTATCCTTCGCCTATCTTTCTGAAGTTAATAATTTATAAAGGCAGTAGTTAATAATTATTAGTTCTAATATATGTTTTAAAGACATAGTGCCATTATAACAACAGAAATCATTTTTTGACACATAAGTTGTTATGGTAGACTATTGAGATACATAATACATAGTTCTCATTATTATTATTTTGATTTTTGTCTTTGAAATTCATATGTCTCAATATCACAATCATGGAGGTAAGAAGAAGTGCCCTCTTTACCTTTGGGACCAAAAACGATCTTTGTTATGCCATTACTGTTGATGTAACGATCTTCGTCATGTCATTATATACACCTTAATCTCATCGTCCTTCTCTAGAGGCATGCAATTATTACTATATGATGTAATTATTTTTTATAGTTAAGGAACTACTAATTATTTGTTTAATATTTACAAAATACTCATTTAGAAAGAAAAAAAAAAACTCAAGCACAATGCATGAGACGCGTAATATGACATGAAGGATATGAAGACACAAGGCACGGCACAAGACACGCCAATGCAGGGTGAGTAGACTACGATGCAAGACTTTCTTCGAGCAACTATGAAACAATTGTTACACTAAAAGAAATAATGACAGACACCATCCGACAACTCTTGTGCTACTTATTATTAGGCAACTATTTAGTCATAAATGTAAATATTGTATAGTTAATATGTAATACCCTATATTTTAGAAATTGATAGCACAAATCATGTAAATTAGTTGCAGGTCAACAATATGTGTATATATGTTTACATACGTACTTGGAATGGAAAGGCATTGCGATTTGCCATTTTACATGGTATCATTGTGATCCAACCCTAGCCTCACATCGTCTCCTTCATCTTCTTCCTCGTTTCTTTCTTCTTCCGTACATCTCACCATGGATCCTAAGTCATAGCCTGCTATTACCGTCAACAACATAAACAACTACATCCCCTTACACTCACTATGGACGAAGATCTTTACAATTCTTGGTCTGAGTTGTTTAAAATCCAGTGTCATGCATATGACGTGACTCCGCATCTCTCTCCCCGTATTCCAAAGACCGGCAATGCTGCTACCACCTGCGAATTGGTCTCGCATTGATGTCATAGTTCTGCAATGGATCTATGGCACCGTCTCACCCGAGATTCTTCGTAACATTATCAAGGTCGACACCACCACTACAGACGCATGGAAGGCTCTCAAGGACCTGTTCAACGACAACAAAAAACACTGGCGCACTCAATCTGGAACGCAAACTTGTCAATACACGGCTTGACAATTTTGCTAACGTTTCCGATTATTGCAGGGAACTCAAAAATCTTTCCGACAAGTTAAGCAACGTTGGATCCCCGGTATCCAACCAACGCCTCGTCCTCCAATTGGTCTCGGGGCTTTCTAAAGCCTATGATGGGGTGGCAACTCCAATACAGCAAACCGAACCACTACCGGACTTTTACGAAGCTCGCTCCAAAATTTTACTTGAGGAGACTCTCGTAAAACCGGGCATACTCAAAACGCCGCCGTTGCTTCCGCCAATGCTATCCTGGCTGCTGATCAGTCGCCAGCCCATCCTCCCACCCAACTGACAGCCGGCCGAGCTCTTCCCATGGCCGGAATAACAATAACCGGGGGCGCCAGAATGTCAAAAATTACGGGCGGAATAACAACAGGGGGAGAAGCACTTTTCCAGCCAATTCGTTCCAGTCTTGGGCTCATGTTCAAGTCGGCCCACAGCCCCCTCGCTACACTCCATGGACCTCCTCTGCTAATTGGGCCAGCCTACCCTGCCCTTTCCCTACAACCGGCCGAAATGCTCGGCTTACTCCAACTCCTGGTCCAGGTCTTTTGGGCCAGCGGACCACTTCTCCTTTTGCGGGTTTTGTTGCTTCTGAGCCAAACTATATCCCGAGTGAACTTGGTCAGGCTTTCAACACGGTGCAAATGGCAACCCCTGACCAATAATGGTACATGGATACGGGAGCCACTTCTCATATGACGAATCATGGTAAACTCACTTCCTTTCTTAATAATGGTCATCGAAATATTATTGTTGGTAATGGCGCTACAATCCCGGTTCTTGCCACATGACGCTCCACCCTTAACCCGCCCCTTCCCCTGTTTCATCTCCGAAATCTCTTATATGCACCTAATCTTGTTAAAAAATTGATTTTTGTTCGTCGGTTGACAACTGATAATAATATATCTATTGAGTTTGACCCTCATGGTTTTATTGTGAAGGATTTGGCTACCAGGATGCCTCTTCTCAGATGTGATAGCACAAAAGATCTTTACCCGTTCACACTACCCTTCAGCTTGCCTTGTTCATCTCCTTAAGCTCTCATGGCCGTTTCTCAGGATACTTAGCACCATTACCTTGGACATCCCGGTTCAACCATCTTAAATAAATTAAAGACTTGTTTACCTATTATGTCTAAGAATTCTAGTTCTTCTAAAATTTGTGAACCTTGTGTGTTTAGGAAATTTATTAGGCTTCCATTTTCATCTTCTTTAACTACTACTCATTCACCCTTTGATATTGCCCATAGCTACTTATGGACCTCACCAGTGCTCTCGTTAAATGGCTTTAGATATTATATCTTATTTTTAGACGATAACACTAATTACTTGTGGACATACCCGTTAGCCTCGAAATCTAAAGTCTTCAATACATTTCTCGCCTTCACTAATCTTGTCAAAACTCAATTTAATAAATGCATAAAAACCTTTCAATGTGACAACGGGACGGAATACAACAACTCGTCATTTAATAAATTTTGTAATGATAATGGTATGTTATTTCGTTTCTCTTGCTCGTACACTTCTCCTCAAAATGGAAAGGACGAGAGAAAAATCCGGTCTATTAATAACATCATCCGCATCCTCTTAGCCCACTCCTCAATGCCTCATTATTTTTGGCACCATGCCTTTGCTCATGCCACATACCTCCTTAACATCCTTCCAACAAAAATTCTCAACAACTCATCTCCCGCATCCAAATTATATAATCGCCTACCCTCTTATGATCATCTCCGCATTTTTGGATGCTTGTGCTACCCACTAATTCCTGCCACAACAATTAACAAATTAACACAACGGTCCACGCCATGCGTTTTTCTTGGCTATCCTAACTCCCACCGTGGTTACAAATGTTATAATCTCACCACGGGCCAAATAATCATCTCTCGAAATATTATTTTCGAAGTCTCAAACCCCCGCTGCTCCTACCACCATTCCGCAACCTTCCTCCTCGCCCAACACCAATCCCCTATGGTGGTTAGACTCAAATCCGCAATAGCCCACTCCTGTTAGCCCATTAGCCGGTAGCCCACCTCACACCCCTCCCCCTTCTCCTCTTAGCCCAACAACGGTCAGTCCAACTCCCACTTCTCCTACCACACCTAATGACCTAACATCCATCAATACCTCCCAGACGTCCCCTACACTATCTTTTCAATATTCTACATCTCCACCACCTTCCAGTGGCCATTCTACTCTAACACCGCCACCTCCCACACCACCCTCTCGCTTCATGCACACCCGTTCAATGTCCGCTATCTATAAACATAAACATCCCCTAAATCTCAATGTCACTACAATCACTCCACTTCCCAAAAGCACTACCGAAGCCCTCTCCACACCAAATTTGGCGTAGCGCCATGGCCGATGAGTTGCGGGCCCTTATTGAGAATAGGACGTAGGACTTGGTTACACGAACGCCGAGGATGAACATTGTTCGTAGCATGTGGATATTAGACACAAAAAGTGTGTCGGTACTTTAGAACATTATAAAGCTCGTTTGGTATGTGACGGTCGATTTCAACAAATAGGGGTCAATTGTGGGGAGACTTTTAGCTCGATTGTAAAGCCGGCAACCATCCGTACCGTTCTTAGTCTAGCCGTCTCGAACTCTTGGCCCGTACATCAATTGGACGTCAAGAACGCTTTTTTTTTTTGCACGGGAATCTTAACGAGATGGTTTATATGCACCAACCAATGGGTTTTCGAGACGCTGCCTATCCGGATCATGTATGTCTACTACGAAAATCTCTTTATGGGCTCAAACAAGCCCCTCGAGAGTGGTACCAACGATTCGCCGATTTTATTTCAACACTTGGGCTCCGTCATAGCCTATGCAGTTAATACGGTAAAAATTCGGAATACGGTCGAGGACCGATATACGATATATCGGTTATCTCGGTAAAATATCGGTGGGATATCGGTCATTTTAATATATAGTTATATACATTTTAACATATATATATATATATATATATAATATTGTTGGAAAAGTGTGTGTGTGAATAAGATGTTAATCTTAAAAGGTTACACCATATCCCACATTGGTGGGTAGACAAAACAAAGTATGGTTTAAATGTGCAATCATCCAAGAAAGATTTAAATCTTGTGCTATGTTTTACTCCGGCTACTACCCTCGCGCAGGGGGGGGGGGTGCAGAAATTGGGAGTTTGGCTTGAAAAATCAAACTCATGCCCGCGCGACCTGCGGACACGAATGCAACTCAAAAATACGGGTTCGTGCGAGACCCGTTTTTGGTGTTATTTTTTTACTGCAAACCGTTTTTTTTTTTGTTTTGGTGTTAATTTTTATAAAAAAACAGCCCACCGTATTTTACCCATAATATCACCGAATTTTCAGAAAAAATACGGCGATATATCGGCAAATACGGCCGATTTTATCGGTACCGTATTTTTGGACCGTATTTTTTACCGTATTTTTGGCCGAGGTCCGATATCCGATATCCCACCGATATCCCGGTGGGATATCGGCCGTATTAACTGCCCAGGTCATAGCCAAAGCGATCACTCGCTTTTTATTTTTCGACAGGTAAAAGAATCGGCCTATCTACTTCTCTGTGTTGACAATATTATCCTCGTCACCTCCATCGATGCCTTGCGTGTTCGATTCATGGACCATTTATCAAGGGAGTTTGCAATGACGGACCTTGGGCAACTAAGTTTTTTCTTGGGTATTCAAGTCGTCAAAACTAGTTCATCCATGTTTCTTTCTTAATCCAAGTATGCAAAAGAGATCATTGAAAAAGCTGGCTTATCTAATTGCAATCCCGCTGCAACACCGGTGGATACCCAACCTAAAATGAGTACCAAAGCGGGTAATCCGCTTCCGATGGCGGTATTGAATACCACCAACTAGCCGACGCCTTACAATACCTTACAATTACCCCGCCGGATATTTCTTACGAGGTGCAACAACTTTGCATCCACATGCACGTGCCAACCACTGACCACATGAATGCTCTAAAAAAGGTGTTCCGGTATGTCCAAGGAACCTCCTCGTTCGGGCTACAAATTGTTCCCTCCGACATATCTTCTTTAGTGGCCTTTACCGATGCTGATTGGGGTGGCTGCCCTGACACCCGACGGTCCACCTCCGGATATTGCGTATACATGGGAGACAACCTCTTATCCTGGTCCTCAAAACGCCAACCTACTCTCTTTCGTTCGAGTGTCGAGGCGGAATACCGGGGCGTCGTCAATGTCGTTTCAGAGGTTTGCTGGCTTCGTAACCTGTTGCTTGAGCTTCACTGTCCGCCAGACCGGGCCTCCATTGTTTATTGTGACAATGTGAGTGCCATCTATCTTTCAGGTAATCCCGTGCAACACCAACGTACCAAACACATAGAAATGGATATCCATTTTGTCAGAGAAAAGGTTGCACGGGGTCTAGAATCGCGTTCTACATGTGCCTTCCCGTCATCAAATAGCTGATATTTTTACTAAGGGTCTGCCGAAGGTTTTGTTCGACGATTTCCGTTCCAGTCTCAACATATGAGAACCTCCCGTTTCGACTGCGAGGGTGTATTAGAAAACTATTTAGTCATAAATGTAAATATTGTATAGTTAATATGTAATCCCCTATTTTAGAAACTAATAGTACAAATCATGTAAATTAGTTGTAGGTCAACAATATGTGTATAAATGTTTATGCACGTGGAATGGAAAGGCATTGAGATTTGCCATTTTACACTTATACTACGAGAAAAGTGGTATTAGGGATTGAAAATTGGTCTCTGTCTCTCTGATATTTCATAATTAGTACCTACTGGTTATTGGGGACTAATTTCGCTAGTCCCCAACTAGTGACAGATACCTAATACCAAGTAGTGGTTTTAGTAATTTAAAATCAATCCCCAGTGTATGACATCAAACGGGACTAATTGTCAGTCTGCAGTACATAAAAATTTTTCCTTGATTTGTCTACCGGTACCACGTCAATTCATCCCTTGTAAATTTCATCAATGACTACAAATCAATCTCGGATAATATGATATTTCAATCCCTAATATATTACTTTAGAGATTGAAAATCAGTCCTTTAAACATGTCTATATTGTCCCCAATTCGTTTCATTAGATTTGTGATTTCATAACAAATCTGTTCTTACAAAAATGTCTATATTATCCCTTATACGTTTCTTTAAGTTCGTGATTTCATATCAAATTAGTCTCATATATAATATTTTAAAGACTGAGAATTAGTCCCAAATACCACAAAATCAATCATTTATATGCTTGTTGCAATATAATTTGGTTCAATTCCTAACATGCCGCAATTTCAATCCTTTATATGCTTCTTTAGCTAGATTTTTCTCTCGTGTATAATTTTTTATCTTATAGTGTACAAACATATTTTGTGTTAAATTAGATCTTATGATGTATACGTTGTTGCGCATACTAATTTTGTGTAAGATGTGATGCTTAATTATATTTGTTGAAACGTAAAAAAGGTGAGCAATGTAAAACTAAAACTAAAAAAATACTTTAAAGGAGATATGACTCATTTCATAATAATTAGGAAACAATCTGAAAAAATAAACACAATAATCGTAACAAGCAACATGGTAAGCTATTAATTATTTACTTAGAAAAAAAATGATTCATAAAAAATTAAAAAAAGTTAAAAAAAAATAATAATAACCTGCAAAGGTTTGGAATTTGACAGGAGATTTCATTATGAACTTTTTTTTGAACATCTAATTTTAACACTATTATTCTTCACTCTTAACTTTTAAACTTAGGTCTTTATAAAAAAGGACATTGCTTCTTACATTATGAACTTTGTTTAGTACAAGTGAGTCGACCTGCGCGCTGCCGCGGAGTCGAACCATTTTAAAAAGCCGATTAGCCAAGCCATAGGAGTTGACCAAATGTGGCAAGAATAGCAATAAAAAAAGCAATTGCACAAATCAATGTAAAAAAACAGCGGTACGTAAGCAAATGCAAAACGCCATGATCTTTACACCTTGCCTTCTTTTCTCTCTTTTTGACTTGAGATTTTTCCTAATTAAGTTATTAATTTGATCAAACTCGATGCCCATTGCATTTCTTATGCTATCACGCACATTTCCCGCAACTTGTTTCGCATCATCTGAAACAAACAACCAACACGCATAAGGATAATACGTAAAAATCACATCAAAAAAGGTTAACTCATGGTGTCATACAGTCATACATATGCCCTAAAACTGATTTCTTGCATAATTTTACAATAAACCCAAGAACAAAAGAAATCAATAATAGAGGAGCTAGGTAGTGGTTAATTACCTGAACTCTGGCACAATCGCTGCATAATCGGCGATAATGAAATACAACTTCCCTAAACTCGAACTCCCGCAAATTCGCTGCAACAAACCTATAAACAAAAGAAATAAACAACAGAGCAGGCCAGTAATTGATAGTAGAAAGAGGAGGAGCCGTAATTGTTTCCAGAGATCTTACCAAAAGGGGTTTGGACGTAAAAAATCTTTCATTCATTTAAAGGTCATACTGTTGTATGAACATTATTACTGCTTGTGGCAACAATAACAATACTATTTACACCTTATTTTTTTTAAGGTGTTGCGGCGGGGTTAGCTTTGGTTTTTTATCATTAATTTTCTATACATATAAACCGAACAAACTTAAAATGCGCCAGCCGCCAAACACGAAGGCTATAAACCAAACATACATTTTGATGGAAAACACCTACATCATCACACAATTAAAATGGAAACAAACAGATAAAATAAAAACAAAAAAAACGAAAACAAATACAATCACAAACAACTACAATAAACATAATCAATTCAAATCAAAATACTTGTTTTAATATACATGCATGAATTAAGTTCACACTGAAACTCAACTTATATACCACTGCAAGTTGTGCAAAGAAATGACAGAAGCATGTGCATATGGCTGACATTGACTTTTAAGGTCAAATGTCAAAATCCACCTCTTTCGTGTATGGATTAGTAGCTAATCAAGAAAAGTGATAGTTTGTTACCTTAGTTGTGACCCAGTCGGTCTCACAGTCGGTCTCACAGATATTTATCCTACTTGTTGACACCTATAATGACACTTTCAGCAAAGCAAAAGAAAAAATCACATTACAGACCATGTCTCAAATTACTAAAATCTAAAATATAGTAGCTTATTTCTGACATTTAATTGGAGCTTGGAGCTTGAACTATAGCATATGCACTAACATACCTGATGTGGAGGGTAATTCTTAAACTATGCATACATTTTGTTAAAACCTGCAAAATAGGAAATAAAAGAGGTTAAAGTCATGAAAAAACCAAATAAAAACAAAAAAAATGGTAACTTAGAGAGATGAAGAAGCTTTGTATGCATTGAAATCAAATAATTGGTATTAGGTCTCTAGAAACCAAAATTTGAGGTGTGAAAATCAGTTGATGGTTTTATTTTGAGTGTTTCACATGGCTCTCAGAAGCACTCTCAACCAAGAGTCATTTGGCATTGTATTTTGTTTACATTTTGAACCACATCAACCGATCTTAATTGAATTTATTTGTAATGGGTTTGTATTTAAAATCCATTGACAAAAAAGGCAGGTTGGGTAATGGATCAATATGGTTATTTGTTGATTGTTCTTGGAGTCTGTAAATTGACCCATTAGGCTCTCATATGTACCCATTCATGATTTTAGAGTTACAAAACCATAGGTAATCTATTTTGTCATCGAGTGGTGACTAATACTGTATAAATGAATCTGGTGGCCTGTACATGTTTGTCAAAATGGGACACATTTCACTATAATGACCAAACTAAACACATCCCTGTTCAAAATTTAAATGGGATTTGTAACATTTAAAATCAATGCTTTTGCCTATGGAATGTGATAGAAGGGTATACACTGCCACTTTTCTGTTTCCTCAAAAGCTTATAATGACATATCGAAATGAGCACACAACACATTCAATTTGACTTCAAAAGTCAAAATTCGACCGGTTGCAAATTTTAAGTTACTATATTTCATTTAAATGTACTGAAAAGTTGAAAATATAGAAAGCTTCATATCTTCTTCACTTTGGATTCAAGATTACCCTAAAAAATAGACACGATTTCATACATAGGTTGCAGGGAATCACAGATTAACAAATAGGGAAAACAAAAAAGATGCACTTACAAAACAAATACCTTAAAAACCTGCAATTGGAAGCAATGAGAAGCAATTCTGATCTACCATTTGATCTGGTCATTTAGATCACTTCAAAATCATAAACCACTCAAAGCGTTAGCTATATATTTAACACAGTTTTAACATAATATAAGATGGTTGCACCCAATTTATAAGTACAAATAATAGAAAACACCAACAAAACATGTAATGTGTATGTACCGTATGTTTTGTTTGTGAGAATGAAGCAAAAGACTAAAAGCAAATGAAGGAAGAGTGAAGAACATGCGAACCTGCGTGACCTAGCCTCAGAACGGCGACACCGTCTTCTTCGCTCTTCCCTCTCCACCCTAGCCATCTGTATCTCCCCAAATCACCCTTCTCTACCTTCTCAGCCTGCAAATCATTCCGATCAATCAATCAATGTACAAAGAATGTGAAAGCAAAAGAAGGAAGGGTACCTGAAGAAGAGAGATACGTTGATTTCTGGTGCCTTCCATTTGTTCGAGTCCCTCTTTACGGAAATCGTGGAAGAAGATAACTTGCTTGACGGGTGGAGCAGATTCAAGAACAGAAAGTGAGAGCGGAGGAAGTGGGTATGGGCGGTGGTGTCAAAAATGTGGGTGAGGAAAAGCGCACTGGCAGGTTAGGTTAAAGTCATCAAGTCTTCAAAGCACCAAATACAAATGCCCTCAAAGTTATTCAAAACTACAAAACTACCATTGAAAAACTAAGTATTTATATGCTGATGAGTTGTACCTCTCAAACCCAACAACTTGTACATTATGCAATATAATTTGTAAATTATGCTTTTATGGTTGTAACTATAAGTTGTAAAATGTATATAAGGTATAATATCATTTTGATTTTGACCATACATTTTATATTACCTCTACATGTTATTTACGTTTATAAAAACCTATAATATTTTAATATTTAATTTAAAAATTAATTAGAAACGTACTAGGCGTTAAAAGGGCCCAAACCTCTGGAACACCGCTCCTTCGGGCACTATGAGGGCAAAAAAGTCCACCAGCGTTACCTACGTAGCGATTCTCTCCTCTGCCAAAAACCACATCCTCCGACGCCACGGGCATTACCACCACTACGGCCACAACATCTCCAACACCATAGGGCGTTATTGAAGGGGTGGTGCCCCTTCCTCTATAGCCAGCCTAGCTTATTAACAACACAAAAACCCTGTTACTAACCCGTCTTAGATACTACCAATAAACTTTATGATAACTCCTTGTTCAAAACCCATTAACCCAATATATTGTTTTTCTTTGCTAGTCTCCTTTGCCTGTCAGGGTGATTTGTATTTCTAACAATTAATATACAATTTCTCATTACATGTCTTCTTGCTTTTACTTGACTTATAAATTTCTTTGAGAATATTTTCATCGTCACTATCTCACTAAGTTTTTGAGGATATTTTCTTTGCTTATTTCTTAAAAGTGTGAGTAAATATTTTTAAAGGGCAGAAGAGTTATATGGGCAAAGTTCAGGGGGGCTGCTTGCTGTTTTTGTTTGAGATCCATAAAGTGTACACAGATTAATAGTTAGTATCCCTGTCACGTGATCATTCAGTATCAGCTATCTATTTATCTAATGTTAAAAAGTCTCCCTATCACGTGGTCCTTCCGTGCCTAACATTCCTAGCTATCATGATAGTATTTCTGTGCCGTTCAAAAACAAATAAATAAATAAATAATTTAAAATATAAAAATAACCACTTATGTTTTATGTTTTTTTAGAACGACGACTTCATTAAACGAAAAAACAAGAGGCCCTTGAAAAGGACTTAGGCCCATAACAAGGAGCTAGGGAACCCCAAACAAATAAAAGAAAGGAGATTACATCGAGAAGTTCGACCACGACTTCCAATTAATGCACGACCCCTTATACCTAGAGGACATCTAAAAAAAACTCTAGCTTTTGATTTCCTTAAGCGCAAAATGCACCGAGGGGACCTTTTGCTTGAAAATAACGTTGTTCATTTCCATCCAAATGCACCAAAAAGTAGCCAAGCAAACCGTTTAAATAGCGCCCGATTTTGAGAAGAGAAGTTGCCATTCTTATAAAAATTCACCGCATCCTTTGGGGAGAAAAGAATCATACTCGGTAACTTGCACCATTGAGCCACCAACGACCAAACAAAGTCCACAAACCGGTAACCCGTAAGGATGTGATCAACTGATTCTGCTAAAAATACCACTTATGTAACGACTAAAGATACCACTTATGTTACAATCTGGTGGTAAAGAATAAAACATTTTTAATTTAATAAATATGAATGATTATAATGTCTAAACCTTGATAATGGTAAAATTAAAACAATAGAACTTTGCTGTTAAAAAAAATTAAAATAAAAGTTTTGTATGATAATAATATAAACTATCTCTTAAATTACAGAAACGAAAAAAAAATTAAAACAAAAGTTTTGTGTGATGATAATATAAATTAAACTTAACTATGTCTTAATTTACAGAACGAATCATAAGACGACAAACCATTGATATGGTGACAACTGAAAAACAAAAAGTCATTAAAGTACTCGTGTCTTATATATGGGAAAAAAGCCACTTGCATTGTTTTGTGTTCATAAACGAGGCTATATCATTTGTCACGTTAGATTTTACATTTATTATAGACATAAACACTTATATTTATTTTTACATGACATGCTTTTGTAAACCCTTTTACATTTTTAAATTAACTCTTACTTTTACATTGAATTTTAATAAATAAAAGTATTTTTATGGTAATAAACTTTTTTATATTTTTTATTATTTTTAATAACAAATTATAATTAAATATTTAAAGTTAAATAAACTAAAGATTTGAAACTACATAAACTTAAAATTACACAAACAAAAGTATTTTTTTATAACACTATAGCTTTTTATTATATAAAATATTATTATTAAAAACTGAAATCTAAATAAACTGAAAATCTAAAATTATATAGATTGAAAATAAAAAAATTTATATACCAAAATTAAAATGGCATAAACTAAAAATAAGAAGTTACATAAACTAAAAATAAAGTTACTTAAATTAAAATTTAAACTACTTCAACTAAAACTAAAATTAATCTAAGTCGTGTGTGTTTTTTCCTAATTTTTGCACAACTATTATGTATGATCTCTAATATATCCGCTTTTATGTATATTTGATCCATGAATAGTATATTTACATACTGATTAAAAATCAAATCTTGCATTTGATCTCTGAACAATTCCATAATAACGCTATTTAAAGGATTTCTCAACATCTTTGTATTTTATCTTCGGTTTTACTTTTGTCTTTGCCATTGACGAGGCAGTTTCTTCAGCCACGTTTGGCTCGTCATTGTGATCTCAATGTCATCTTCATTAAGGTCGAACGTGGTTGTGTGCATGCAGTGACGAAGCTTGAATAAAAGTTTAGGCGGAGCCGACCCTATGTATAATTCTTTTTTTTTGGAGAAACGTGATAAATATTAGCACCACGCATCAAAAAGCAGGAGGGGACGGGGCCTCCCTGGGCCCTAAGAAAGCTCCGCCCATGTGTGCATGTCCGAAGGTGATGTGCTATAATCATCCGAAGTCAATATCTTAGTCTCTTTAGCTGGAAGGGACCGGTTCAGGACATTTTGGCTCTCCTTCCACAAAATGTCACAAATGTTCGTACTGAAAATCGACATTGGTAGCTTCGTGGTACTCTCGCTTAGATAGAGTCTTGATTTGACAGTCAGAACAAACGCATCTCCTTTGTGCTTTGATGTGTTTGAAACCTCGCTAAACTCGTGTCTTGGCTTTAATACCATATGTTAGTATGGCTTCAAGTTACAAACAGATAGTGGAATAGATTTGATACTCAAATGTACATCTAATTTACTTCTAATTCTAGTTTAGAGTTCACAAAATGAGTCAAATCATCAACCTATAAATTAAAGAACCCTATAAATAAGAGAGAACATCATTTAACTCAACGAAACAGATGTGGTAGTCACTACCACTTTAGTTTACATGTCGTGGGAATAAGCTATTTTCACGTGAAGTCTAGACGAAAGAAAAGTTATAATAGTGTTGATGATGTACTTTTGTTATTTTTTTGTCTTTAATTTCCTGTTTTTCTCATTGCTACATTGCATTCATTCATTAGAGCTACAAATACCTTTCTATCCATTCAATAAAGTTTGTAGATTGTGTATCTATGAAACCTTAATGGTATATTAACCTTGATTTTAGAATAATGGTATATTAAATTTGTTTGGAGTGGAATGGTAATATGATTGCAGTTTTCTTTTCTTTTTTTTTTTAAAAACACACGGACAATATTATTGTTGTAGGTTGCGTTATATTATTAAATTATGAAAGAGCTAGGAAAGATGGGAAGAGCTTGCGGGGGAATGTTGTTGAAATTTTAGAAGAAAAACTATTGAAAAATGTGTTTTTTTACTAAGTGTGAAAATGAGTTTTTCACCAACTTTGCACATAAATACAATACAGATAACATTGGTTGTTGGTGCTGTATTTTCTAGGTTTATATAGTACGTTGGGAGAGCTTTCCAACGCACCAAACCACGTCAAAATCCGAGCTCGTATGAATGAGATATCAAGGCTCAAAGTTGTTAAAGCTACGAAAATTAAAGAGAAAATGAAGTGCAACTTATCCCACATTGATTGGGGGACAAATCCTAAAGTGGTTTATAAGGAGTGAACTTTACCAATTATTGTTTCTTTGAGTATGACACATCTTTTGGACTCTGAGGGGTACTCTAACTCGCACTTGTGTGTGGAGCGTATGGGCGCAATGTGACGCTTTGATAGCGGACTTTGCACCTCGCATCACTGTGCACCGCTTGAGAACTGCCTTATTGTTTTTTGGTTCAACCGGAAGTTAGTCCGGTTGAAGTTCAGTCGGAAGATTAGTTCTTACGGAAAAACGAGTTGGGGCAGAAGGGGTCCAGCCAGAAGTTAGTTCTTCCGAAAACGGGGCTTCCGAGAGAAGTTGGGCTGGAAGACGTTGTTCCAGAAAGTTGAACCGAAAGATGAGTTCCTTCGAAAAATAGCTGTTACGCAAGAATTCTTCCGGTTGATGCAAAACACATCAGAATTCACAGCAAGAATTCTCATTTTCTCTTCATCATCTTCTTCCCAAACTCTCTAAAGATCTTCATCCTGTTCGTCAGGACCTTCAAGCTCTCAAAGATAATTTCGTGCTTAGAGTTATCCCGACCATACAATATGGTTTAGACGATTGTACCCTGGGAAACAAAACGGGTTCTTTCGTAGACCCGGAATTTGTTTTAAGATACCTGGGTTTGACTCGAAGCCTTCGCCAAAGATTTTCTTATTCTTTTTCGTTTTCTTAAAGATTTAAGTTTTAATATAATGAATTTTCAAAACCTTCTGTCTTTATCTTTAATTCCTAAAATTATTTTCAAAAGTCTTTATCTTTAATTCCTAAAATTATTTTCAAAAGTTTATTTCATTTCACCAATTTTCATTATGTAATTTTATTTCTTATTAGCATTCATTTCTTTTATTCTTAATTTTGTAATTACATCTTCATTCATTTGTATTAGTATTTTGGTTTCTTTGTAATTGTATTATAATTTATTTCCTTGTATTAAAATCTTTCGATCACCTTGTAACTTTTAATAGGAGTAAATTATTTTTTTGTATTGTAATAGTGCAGGTTCTTATCTTTTGTTTTAATCGTACCAATAAAATATTTATTTTATTTTAATTTACGAACAGTTTTCCTACAAATGTAAGAAAAAAAAACTAAAAAAGGTTAATCAACTCTGTTAGTCCTACATGAAACCAGATTGATTCGGAAATTCAGAAAACGATAGAGATTGGGAAGCTTGTTGGAATCGAGATAAACGGGTATGACGACTGCGTCAAGGAATTAATTGTGGATTAAGGGGAGAAGCGTAAGATCTGATGAGTCTTTTGTCCTTTATCATTAGGGGGGTTCTTTGTTAGGTACTATAGCTTGGTTGCGGTTAATGTTGGTGGGGTCGTAAAGTCTATGATGTTTCTAGCATCTTGCTTGCTATCTTTTCTTTTCATTCAATGAATGGCCGTTAAAAAAAATATTTAACTTAAATAATCCAAGTTATTGGGTATTGGCGGATAATAATCCGAGTTCCAATATTGGCCTACAATAATCCCAATTATTTGGGTCTTGGAATTCATTGGACCGCCGTTAATTTTTCCCTAACTCCGTTAGTTGTGTGCTGACGTGGCACGTGCCACGTCAGCAAGTATGATGCCACATCACCTGCCACGTCAGTGGCAAATGATGCCACATCACCTGCCACGTCAGCAAGTACTAGCGGAGTTAGTGAAAAATTAATGGCGGCCCAATGAATTCCAAGACCCAAATAATTGGGATTATTGTAGGCCAATATTGGAACTCGGATTATTATCCGCCAATACCCAATAACTTGGATTATTTAATTCCAATTTTCCTATTCTTTTTAATGAAAAGATGAACTAAAAGTGGTTAGCTAGGCCTAGAACATTATTTATCGAGTACAAAGTCACCAAACAGTTTGACGAAATCAAGGTTTTTAGATATAAAGATGGCGACTGTACAAGCATGACTCTCGTGTATGTAAGTATGTTTCAATCATTTGTAATGTCATTATTATTTTAGTGTTAAATACGGTTTTATTTTAGTTCAACCTTTATAATAGAAAGGAAAAAAAAAAACTTACTGTTAAAAAGATGTATTTCCCTCACCAAACTGTTTCATACCTCAATTTCAGATATGAAAAATTATTTAAAAGAAACTTTTAATTTGTTATCTGTCTCAGCAATTTAGATTCGAATTAATAGCATGGGATAATATATTATATATTATATATGATCATGGAAAATCTATTTTTGGTGGTGTTTGTTTTTCTAAAAAAGCTATTTTTGTCCTCTAATGTCTCCGTCACGCAGACCACGCGCAGACATTTAGGTCTGCAGACTGTTTGTTTTTTTGAAGATGTTTTATTAAAAAATGTCTGCGCAGACTTTTCTTGATGCAGATGTGGCCCACACAATTTCTAATATCTTTTAACCTTATTTTTAACCTGTTTTTTCATAAAAAAAATATATATATTTAAATAGTTTTAAAAAAATGTTTCTAAACATTTTTTTTAAAAGTTTTTATTGTTTTTTAAAAGTTTTTTAAAGTTTTATATGCAGCACTTAAGCATAACTGGACACCACTCCTCAGAACTTGGTAAATTCAACTCCATTAACAGATACTTATAAAGTTTTTTTTTTCCGTTTACACCCATTATCTCAAGTGTAGGATCGAACTAATCCATTGACACAAATATTTCATGGGAGAAAATTGAGTTATTGGGGCCCGGGGGGATTGGCTGCACGAACTGCTACTTTTCCAATACGAGATATTCATCCTAGTCACTTTGGGCTTATTTGCCCAATTGACACATCTGAAGGATTCAATGTTGGACTTATTGGATCCTTAGCAATTCATGCGAGGATTGGCCGTTGGGATCTCGAGAAGGTCCGTTTTATAAAATTTCTGAGAGATCAAAAGGTGCACTGATGCTTTATTTATCACCGGTAGAGATGAATACTATTTCTACCCTAGGTAGAAATACACAGCTATCCACATCCGACTTCACAGTTGCAATTCCACGCGGCGTTGGGAATCGGACCATACCATGCGTAGTTGACACTACCGCCTTTAACTGTCTCAACCCAGGTCTTCCAATTATAGCATTATGAAGAGCAGGACTCCGAATTACAACAAAGGTCATCGTTACCTCCCTGAAGAGAACGCTATCACCCACTATAACCAGTAATGTAACTTCTCCCAATGGGTGCACAATTTTACCAGAAAATCCAACTAGCGTTGATACATGCGGCTTCAACTTAAAACGCACTTCCTCACCCATTTTATTGAAACAAGACTCATACATTATCTCAGAAGAACTTCCAGTATCCAAGTATATTCTCTTACCATAAACCCTGCAATTCCAATGGTTACAACTACTAGGTCCTCTCGAAGTTCCTCTATTAACATTAGTGGAAACATTATTTCCTTATGCATCCATTCCTCATCCGCTACTTTAGTCTTCACAGTTCTTTGCTAGTTATTTTCACTCCGTCTTATCATCCCAATTACCTCATTAACCTCCCCAAATGGCTTCCCTTGTTGGAGGAGCATTATTCCCTTTCGCATATGAAGGCTCTACTGATGTCTTTTTAATTACTTCATTCTTAATATTACCGGATGCGCTTTTACCCTTAACATACACCCTTACTTTATCCATAATCACTTTCATCGTCTGAGGCAAATCTTCATGCAACTTTTCTACCAAATAAGCATTTCTAACCCCGTGACAAAAACCAGAAATGCGCAATTCATCTTGCGCCCTAGAAATCTTCATACTCTAATTATTAAACCTTACCACAAAATTTCCAAACTCTCATCAATTTTTCGCCGAATGTTATGCACTTCCGTTACCTCCTTAGTGCATTTATTCTGATGACCAAACTGCCTCAAGAACCTAGACTTCAAATCCTCAAAACTCGTAATCTGGCCATTCGGTAATGCATCGAACCATATTCTAGCAATTCAAGTTAATGTTTACACGAACATATGACAACAAGTTTCCTCAGTCCACTGCTCCAACCTTGCAGCCAGAAAGAAATCGAACATGTGATCATCCGAGTCAGCTAAACCATTATATTTTTTTACTGGTGCTGGCATTTTTAGCTTGCGAGGAAACTTTGCATGTGCAATCCACTCAACAAATTTCGAATGTTCTTTCAGTGATAACGGAAAATAAGGTTCAATCGATCCCCCTACACCTGCAGTACCAATCATAACACCTTTCCTTACATCATTTTGCTAAAAAAATTAATACTTACATTTTAGTCACTTCTTGTCTTCTTCTTCTAGTTCTTTCTGCTTTATTCAAACACACACACACAAACACACACACACACATATATATATATATATATATATATATATATATATATATATATATAAGGGATGGATATAATAAAAACCTCTTTGAGTTGGAAAAACCGTAGAAACTACCACAAAACAATTTTATTTTTTTTCAAAATTTTTGTAGTGATTATATGCGTTAATACAAGGCCTATGGTGAAAAAAACAAAAAAAAAACCACTAGTAGTTTTTTTTTTTAATTCCGAAATCTGACGTTACGTCATGTTACATATGTAACATTTACCTGTTACATATGTAAAATGCATTTTACATATGTAACAAAATCTGTAAATAATTTTCAAAAAAAATCTCTAGGTGCTTTTTTAATTTTTTTTCATCAAAACCATCAAAAATGAATGTAGAATCTATAAAAAATACATCTAAAAAAGTAACAAATTTTGAACGTCTTTTTTGGCCGGTTAACTTCTTTTTGCAAAAAAAGCGGTTCTTAAATATTTTTTTTTAAATTACTCGTCTTTTTTTTTTTTTTTTTTGATAAAAGGGGTTTTTTAAGTTATAGAGTCACCATAAAATAATCGGAACAAAAAACGATTTTTTTAGCTTAGTTTTCACGGTTTTTCCAACTCGGAGAGGTTTTCATATATATATATTTATTTATTTATTTTCCCCCCCCCCCCCCCCCTTTATTTAAAAAAACATTATAGCACTTGCGCCATACTCAATCAGAAACAAAGTTATATCAGAAACCATACACACTTGCGATAAATACAGGTTCTAACTGTTATATAGATAATCAACACAAACATTTAGCCGAACCATACGAGCCACATAATTAAACCAATTTATGCACAAAAAGCCATCAATGTAAGCATATCACTTCTACGTTATCGAGTACACATAGATCTCAACGATTTTCAAAGATTTAACAAGAATCATTACAAGAATAACTTAACTGACCGACTGAGAATTTTTAATTCTGGCTTATCATCATCAATCAATTTGCTATCATGATCAGCTGCACGAACCTTTTCCTTAGGAGTAAAATTCAATTTAGCTTGCACATCTTTTAACTTCCACGGTTCTGTCGATTCTTAAGTTTTCTCAAAACTTCAGCATTCTTAACCTGAAACTCCAGATCAAACTCATTCATAATAGCCAATTCTTCATCATGTTCATCCGTACCTTTAATTTCTTCCGACTTCTTCGAGACATCCTTCGATTTTCAAAATTCACCGAAATAAGATCTATAACTGAAAGCACCTCCAGAAGCCTTCGAACTAAAATCAACCTTCTCAGGACTCACAGAGTCCTCGGCATCCTTTTTCTTATCACCCACCTCAATGCTCTTCTCCATTATTGCCGAAACCACGATTTAGAAAGAAAAAACGGATGGTGCCAATTGATGAAACAAAAAATCCCACCATGATGAGGTGCGATTTTATGTTTCGAATGGTTGTCACAAGAATGGAGATAGATTGAGAAAGTTGTAGGTATTAAATGTGAGTTTTATTGCCTAGATCGTGGATACAAGAAAGTTAGCAGATGCGAATGATTACAGAGAGAAAATCACGCTCTTAAGTGTGTGTAAAAGATAAAAGATCATTCTTACGAACTTCTAACGACCTATTTATAGACTTAACTCCGCATCTGCTTATCAATCATGTGCTCTTTAGTTCTTCGGAACTACAACTACCGCACTTCCATCCAGGCTGCATCTACTATCACTTGCCATCAACCTTCACCACCCATCTTCTTACATGTACTTCCGATACCAAGTGCTTCTAAATTTGACATATCCTCATCAGACAATGTCAAAGCTTCCCAGTTCGACGGGACGAAGGTCAATTTCGAAAGAATGATCGGAAAGTTGAAGTGAACAATTCTTATATACACAGTCAATCTCTATTAGACTACCATTGGCTAATTCAACTGATTATTTCACATGTATTCATGCTATTCAATTATATATATAAATACGTATTGAACGTAATATTATCGTATAGAGGTATATTTCTCTATTTATCATACCTACTTGTCGTGTTAACTTTTAAACACATATTTCATGCTAATATCACATATACCTATTACCTTGGTTATAAAACACATATCTACTTCACTTCATAATCTTATTTTATCAATTAATACGTATAACACTATCTTTTATCAATTCATCAACCTGTTAATGTTTAAACATGCAGTTTATATACATTTTTATCGCCAATGGCATGTTGTTAGAGTGGTTAAGGTGATCACCTTGTGTCCAAGTGACCCAGGTTCTATCCTTGCTCCCAACAATATTGTTCTGAGGCATGTGGGGCTCTATGAAGGAAGACCAGGACCTTGTTGTTTCTGGTTCAATCCCGAGAGCGATCGGGTTTTACCACTAGTGGGCCTTCGGGCGGGTGGGTTTTCTTCGGAACTGGAGATAACTTGGGTGTGCATAAGGGCTCCGTACGGCTGGGTTGGGCCAGTTGGCGGTGGCCTTTTGCCATTGGGTCACCCCGTACGGAGTATCTGGGCAATTCTATGTTTGTTGGCCGTTTAAAAAAAATAATACATTTTTATCATGTTTGGCTATTAAACACATATATCATATGTGTTTATCACTTTGGTCACGTATTCCTTATATATATAATTACGTATTTATCAGAATCATGAAATTTTGGGATGTTACAAACCAAATTATTAAAGAATTTATTAAAAGTTACCAAGTTATTGGCCAAACCGGTTTTGATCCTACACGATCAAAACTGATATTAAGAAATTAGAAGGAGAGTTTGTTATCGAACAAATTAAACAACAATGTATAAACGTAAAACCAACCTGAATTCGACGTTTGTTCTTCGAGAATACTTCACAGAATTTTCCGGCCATTAAAGGATTTTACATCCTTGAATGCTGAAATGTTCAATGTAAATCCTCAGGACTTAATGCAGCCCTTCATAATTTATCAACTGTTCTAAAAAGTAATTAATTATAAAACTATATCTACCAACCTAGATTGTGTATTTTCGGGACGGCTGTGTTTAAAATTCGAATTCATATGTTTTTAACGATGATCTTACACTTTTAAAATCTACTTCTATAATAAAATACTTATAATAGGTGAATTATAAGTCTGAGAACACGTATCATATTCCTTGGGGATAAACAGTTAACGTCGACATTGGGTTAAAATGTCACCGATATATTTAAGTCAAAGGTGTATTAACTATGAACACCCTACCCTTTCGAGATATAATGTAATAAATGTTCTGACCCCATGATCACTGTTTATTAAAAAAGTATCACTGATTATATTGTGGCTCACATGGGCGTTACGTTATTCAACCTTACAATTTCATTATTAATTAAGGAAACTCAGATTTAGATTCTAAATTTTATTTATTATAAAAGGCTAGGAGTGTAAGTGTGTAACACCACCACATATAAATTCAAATTTAATGTCACTTGTCTTGATTTATTGACATCTCCTTGTTTATTTTAAACACGTTTAACAGTAATTTCTAGAATTATTATCATATCTACATTATGATATATTTAAACTAATATTCTCTTAATTAAAAAGCATACTTAATTAGTTTAAAGGTGAAGTACGTTTACGTTCAAAAGAATTTATTCAAATTTAGCACCAGCAATACTTGATAAACAAAAAACTCTATACTTGTGAAGACTGAATCTATACATTAAACTCACAATCTCTTAGGCTGTGTTCAGCTAGCTTATAAACTAGCTTTTTGATATTACCAAACAGGGCTTTTTTAATAAGCTAGCTTTTTTTAAAAGCCCCGTTTGGTAACGTCAAAAAACTAGCTTATAAGCTAGCTTTTGAAAAGCTAGTTGGAGTAGCTTTTCAACTAGCTTTTCAACTACCTTTTATAATATTTCCAATTTTACACTTCCCTAACTTATAAATAAATATCTTTATTTACATTTATGGCATGTACTTTTATGTCATTTTATATTTTTAAGCTAGTTTATCAGCTAGTTTTTACCAAACGTTATTTTTTATCAGCTAGTTTATAATTTATCAGCTAGCAGCTAGCTTGTCAGCTAATAGCTAGCTTATCAGCTAGCAGCTAGCTTTTCAGCTAGTGCGCCAAACACAGCCTTAATCATAATATCCTTTGATACGAATTATTAATGATATTTTCATAATCTCTTTAATTGTTTTAAAGGTCGTTATTTAATCTAAATTTTATGTGATATATGGTTCTTAAGTAGTTGTTACAATTTTAATTCAGATCGACCTTTTCTCCTTAAATTTCTTGTGAAATGTAAAAATTATTTTCTATAATACTATATATAACTATGAACTTAAAGTATAAATTATAATCTATGTTTATATGAATAAAAGCTATATAGTTATAGTGTTTCTATATCCTTTTTTCTAGTTATATGGTTTTAATTTGTTGGGTGAGGTTATTGTGATAAGTTTAGTTTGGATAAGAAAGATAAGAAGATATCATAGCCATTAAATCTTCAATTAAATGAAGATATATGGTTTAAAGTTTTTCTAGATAAATTAAAGAGAAAAACTAAAGAAAATAAATGATGGAATGGTAATTTTGACTTTTTATCAAATTCCCTTAATTTTTTAAACCTTCATAACTCTTATATACGTCATTATTTTTTTTTTAAAAATTACACCATAAAAACGAGTGTTTTTTTATCTTTAAAACGCGTACAATATTTTTATATATAAAATAATAAATTGTTTTACTCTTTCGGTTGTATCAAAATGTTCAGATTATTGTGTCATTGTGTCATTGTTTCAAAATGTTAAGATCATTGTGTTATATGGTGTCAAAAACCAAAAGAGTATTTTTTTTTCTATATAGCATTAGCAACACTATATATATACTTTTGACACAATGACATAATGATCTTAATATTTTGACACAATGATCTGAACATTGTGTCAAAAATCGAAATAGTAATTTTTTGATATTTTTTTATATAGCAACACTATACGCGTTTTAAAAATAAAAAACGCTCGTCTTTATGGTGTAATTTAAAAAAATAAAATAATGTCGTATATGAAAGTTATGAATGTTTAAAAAATGGGGGAAGTGGATAAAAAGTCAACAAAGATGGCTAAGACTAAAATACCCCTATTTCTTTTTATTAGATCAAGATCAAAATACTGAAATTCCTTCTTACCCAAAAAAAACTTTTTCATTTTAAACATCTCCCCTTCTTTTGTTTAGTTTAGTTAGTTGGAACATCAAAGACTATTTTAAAGAAAAAGGTTGGAACATGTATAGAGTGAATAAATGCGTGAATATTGTGATATCTTACTAATTGCTTGAATCTACACATTGACAACATTCCATTGACCACTGAATTACAAGATATATTTTGTGATCGATAGAATCATTCTTGTCTAATCAAAGTTTACAAAGAATGTGACAAAGGTTACAAAGAATGTATGTTATGAAAGTGTAACACCTGAATCCGCGTATCATTAATATTGTTTGTTTTGTCTACTAAAAATTTACGGGTTTTTTTTTTTTTTGTTGCTAGAGTGAAAACTTCTCAGTGGGTTACTCATATGTGGTTGAATTACCACCACTCAAACACGTTAATTACGAAATTTCCATCTCATCCATAAGTGTGTCCAAAATATGTTGATGATATTTGATACATGACTTCCTTATCAATTAAAAATCTCTCATATTCACGATTAATATGGAATTTGTATAGAATGTTGTAAAGAGTCTTAATTAACTGATAGGTATCAAGGTGAGAGAGAATGGAGGGAGCCGAAGGGTCAAGACAACCTGACTGGATTCCGGTAAACCGGAGAAGGCAGAAGAGAGGGAATACAACGGGGGGCATGAAAGATCTTGTTGTCTACTATGTGAGTAATATTCCGGATTGTTGTGCTTGTGGCGAGCTTGAAAGAGAATGTAGCAACTTTGGGGACGTAAAAGATGTATTCATTGCTAACAAAAGGAACAAGGCTGGTTTGAGGTTTGGTTTTATCAAGTTTTCGGGTGTTCGGGACAGATGGGAGTTACAGAAAGTGTTGAACAAGATTAAGATTGGAAACAACAATCTTTCGGTCAATTTGGAGAAGTACGGACGTGACGGTGCTCCGGTTGTGATCAACAACGAGCCTGGTTTCAAGAGGCCACCGGTGAGGGTGGAGAAGGCTTCTTTCCCGTCGCCGGCGGGTCATTCATTCAAACCATCGGGGATCTCCTATGCGAGTATTGTGGCAGGGCCAAACTCTCCGGTACTTGTGACTTGTAAAACTCTCAATCTGGGGGAGTTGGCGACGCCGGCCTTCTCTGAGTGGTCGGGCAATGCTCTCCTTGGACGTGCGGCGGATCTCACTTTTTTATGCAGCCTCGATAAAATCCCGGGCAACGCTGGTTTTGATAACTTTAAAATCAGATATTTGGGAGGCTTGATGGTCTTGCTCACGTTCCCCAACCCCGGCCTGGCATTGGAGTTCCTGGAGTCTGAAGATCTTTGGAGGTCATGGTTCTCTAAGTTGTCAGTCTGGAAGGGCCAATCCTTCAACATGGAAAGGCTTGCCTGTCTCCGCATTTTTGGAGTTCCGCCTCAACTTTGGGATGGAAGTGTTTTCGACAGGATTGGGGGGTTGTTTAGGCAGGTTATCCAAAAATCCGATGCTGACACTACGGATGGCATTATGAACAGCTCTAGAGTTGGGGTTTTGGTTGAAGGTTGCAGCAAAATCGATGAAAAGGTGACCCTGAGGTGGAAAGGAAGAAGCTTCGTGTGTGCGATTGAAGAATTCCAGTCTGACTAGGTGCCGGATTTCATCTGTGCTATCTCTGCCGGAGACGGTGGAACGGAGGGGCCGAGAATCAGATCGGAATGGCTAAGACTAAAATACCCCTATTTCTTTTTATTAGATCAAGATCAAAATACTGAAATTCCTTCTTACCCAAAAAAAACTTTTTCATTTTAAACATCTCCCCTTCTTTTGTTTAGTTTAGTTAGTTGGAACATCAAAGACTATTTTAAAGAAAAATGTTGGAACATGTATAGAGTGAATAAATGCGTGAATATTGTGATATCTTACTAATTGCTTGAATCTACACATTGACAACATTCCATTGACCACTGAATTACAAGATATATTTTGTGATCGATAGAATCATTCTTGTCTAATCAAAGTTTACAAAGAATGTGACAAAGGTTACAAAGAATGTATGTTATGAAAGTGTAACACCTGAATCCGCGTATCATTAATATTGTTTGTTTTGTCTACTAAAAATTTACGGGTTTTTTTTTTTTGTTGCTAGAGTGAAAACTTCTCAGTGGGTTACTCATATGTGGTTGAATTACCACCACTCAAACACGTTAATTACGAAATTTCCATCTCATCCATAAGTGTGTCCAAAATATGTTGATGATATTTGATACATGACTTCCTTATCAATTAAAAATCTCTCATATTCACGATTAATATGGAATTTGTATAGAATGTTGTAAAGAGTCTTAATTAACTGATAGGTATCAAGGTGAGAGAGAATGGAGGGAGCCGAAGGGTCAAGACAACCTGACTGGATTCCGGTAAACCGGAGAAGGCAGAAGAGAGGGAATACAACGGGGGGCATGAAAGATCTTGTTGTCTACTATGTGAGTAATATTCCGGATTGTTGTGCTTGTGGCGAGCTTGAAAGAGAATGTAGCAACTTTGGGGACGTAAAAGATGTATTCATTGCTAACAAAAGGAACAAGGCTGGTTTGAGGTTTGGTTTTATCAAGTTTTCGGGTGTTCGGGACAGATGGGAGTTACAGAAAGTGTTGAACAAGATTAAGATTGGAAACAACAATCTTTCGGTCAATTTGGAGAAGTACGGACGTGACGGTGCTCCGGTTGTGATCAACAACGAGCCTGGTTTCAAGAGGCCACCGGTGAGGGTGGAGAAGGCTTCTTTCCCGTCGCCGGCGGGTCATTCATTCAAACCATCGGGGATCTCCTATGCGAGTATTGTGGCAGGGCCAAACTCTCCGGCACTTGTGACTTGTAAAACTCTCAATCTGGGGGAGTTGGCGACGCCGGCCTTCTCTGAGTGGTCGGGCAATGCTCTCCTTGGACGTGCAGCGGATCTCACTTTTTTATGCAACCTCGATAAAATCCCGGGCAACGCTGGTTTTGATAACTTTAAAATCAGATATTTGGGAGGCTTGATGGTCTTGCTCACGTTCCCCAACCCCGGCCTGGCATTGGAGTTCCTGGAGTCTGAAGATCTTTGGAGGTCATGGTTCTCTAAGTTGTCAGTCTGGAGGGGCCAATCCTTCAACATGGAAAGGCTTGCCTGTCTCCGCATTTTTGGAGTTCCGCCTCAACTTTGGGATGGAAGTGTTTTCGACAGGATTGGGGGGTTGTTTAGGCAGGTTATCCAAAAATCCGATGCTGACACTACGGATGGCATTATGAACAGCTCTAGAGTTGGGGTTTTGGTTGAAGGTTGCAGCAAAATCGATGAAAAGGTGACCCTGAGGTGGAAAGGAAGAAGCTTCGTGTGTGCGATTGAAGAATTCCAGTCTGACTAGGTGCCGGATTTCATCTGTGCTATCTCTGCCGGAGACGGTGGAACGGAGGGGCCGAGAATCAGATCGGAATGGCTAAGACTAAAATACCCCTATTTCTTTTTATTAGATCAAGATCAAAATACTGAAATTCCTTCTTACCCAAAAAAAACTTTTTCATTTTAAACATCTCCCCTTCTTTTGTTTAGTTTAGTTAGTTGGAACATCAAAGACTATTTTAAAGAAAAAGGTTGGAACATGTATAGAGTGAATAAATGCGTGAATATTGTGATATCTTACTAATTGCTTGAATCTACACATTGACAACATTCCATTGACCACTGAATTACAAGATATATTTTGTGATCGATAGAATCATTCTTGTCTAATCAAAGTTTACAAAGAATGTGACAAAGGTTACAAAGAATGTATGTTATGAAAGTGTAACACCTGAATCCGCGTATCATTAATATTGTTTGTTTTGTCTACTAAAAATTTACGGGTTTTTTTTTTTGTTGCTAGAGTGAAAACTTCTCAGTGGGTTACTCATATGTGGTTGAATTACCACCACTCAAACACGTTAATTACGAAATTTCCATCTCATCCATAAGTGTGTCCAAAATATGTTGATGATATTTGATACATGACTTCCTTATCAATTAAAAATCTCTCATATTCACGATTAATATGGAATTTGTATAGAATGTTGTAAAGAGTCTTAATTAACTGATAGGTATCAAGGTGAGAGAGAATGGAGGGAGCCGAAGGGTCAAGACAACCTGACTGGATTCCGGTAAACCGGAGAAGGCAGAAGAGAGGGAATACAACGGGGGGCATGAAAGATCTTGTTGTCTACTATGTGAGTAATATTCCGGATTGTTGTGCTTGTGGCGAGCTTGAAAGAGAATGTAGCAACTTTGGGGACGTAAAAGATGTATTCATTGCTAACAAAAGGAACAAGGCTGGTTTGAGGTTTGGTTTTATCAAGTTTTCGGGTGTTCGGGACAGATGGGAGTTACAGAAAGTGTTGAACAAGATTAAGATTGGAAACAACAATCTTTCGGTCAATTTGGAGAAGTACGGACGTGACGGTGCTCCGGTTGTGATCAACAACGAGCCTGGTTTCAAGAGGCCACCGGTGAGGGTGGAGAAGGCTTCTTTCCCGTCGCCGGCGGGTCATTCATTCAAACCATCGGGGATCTCCTATGCGAGTATTGTGGCAGGGCCAAACTCTCCGGCACTTGTGACTTGTAAAACTCTCAATCTGGGGGAGTTGGCGACGCCGGCCTTCTCTGAGTGGTCGGGCAATGCTCTCCTTGGACGTGCGGCGGATCTCACTTTTTTATGCAACCTCGATAAAATCCCGGGCAACGCTGGTTTTGATAACTTTAAAATCAGATATTTGGGAGGCTTGATGGTCTTGCTCACGTTCCCCAACCCCGGCCTGGCATTGGAGTTCCTGGAGTCTGAAGATCTTTGGAGGTCATGGTTCTCTAAGTTGTCAGTCTGGAGGGGCCAATCCTTCAACATGGAAAGGCTTGCCTGTCTCCGCATTTTTGGAGTTCCGCCTCAACTTTGGGATGGAAGTGTTTTCGACAGGATTGGGGGGTTGTTTAGGCAGGTTATCCAAAAATCCGATGCTGACACTACGGATGGCATTATGAACAGCTCTAGAGTTGGGGTTTTGGTTGAAGGTTGCAGCAAAATCGATGAAAAGGTGACCCTGAGGTGGAAAGGAAGAAGCTTCGTGTGTGCGATTGAAGAATTCCAGTCTGACTAGGTGCCGGATTTCATCTGTGCTATCTCTGCCGGAGACGGTGGAACGGAGGGGCCGAGAATCAGATCGGAATGGCTAAGACTAAAATACCCCTATTTCTTTTTATTAGATCAAGATCAAAATACTGAAATTCCTTCTTACCCAAAAAAAACTTTTTCATTTTAAACATCTCCCCTTCTTTTGTTTAGTTTAGTTAGTTGGAACATCAAAGACTATTTTAAAGAAAAAGGTTGGAACATGTATAGAGTGAATAAATGCGTGAATATTGTGATATCTTACTAATTGCTTGAATCTACACATTGACAACATTCCATTGACCACTGAATTACAAGATATATTTTGTGATCGATAGAATCATTCTTGTCTAATCAAAGTTTACAAAGAATGTGACAAAGGTTACAAAGAATGTATGTTATGAAAGTGTAACACCTGAATCCGCGTATCATTAATATTGTTTGTTTTGTCTACTAAAAATTTACGGGTTTTTTTTTTTGTTGCTAGAGTGAAAACTTCTCAGTGGGTTACTCATATGTGGTTGAATTACCACCACTCAAACACGTTAATTACGAAATTTCCATCTCATCCATAAGTGTGTCCAAAATATGTTGATGATATTTGATACATGACTTCCTTATCAATTAAAAATCTCTCATATTCACGATTAATATGGAATTTGTATAGAATGTTGTAAAGAGTCTTAATTAACTGATAGGTATCAAGGTGAGAGAGAATGGAGGGAGCCGAAGGGTCAAGACAACCTGACTGGATTCCGGTAAACCGGAGAAGGCAGAAGAGAGGGAATACAACGGGGGGCATGAAAGATCTTGTTGTCTACTATGTGAGTAATATTCCGGATTGTTGTGCTTGTGGCGAGCTTGAAAGAGAATGTAGCAACTTTGGGGACGTAAAAGATGTATTCATTGCTAACAAAAGGAACAAGGCTGGTTTGAGGTTTGGTTTTATCAAGTTTTCGGGTGTTCGGGACAGATGGGAGTTACAGAAAGTGTTGAACAAGATTAAGATTGGAAACAACAATCTTTCGGTCAATTTGGAGAAGTACGGACGTGACGGTGCTCCGGTTGTGATCAACAACGAGCCTGGTTTCAAGAGGCCACCGGTGAGGGTGGAGAAGGCTTCTTTCCCGTCGCCGGCGGGTCATTCATTCAAACCATCGGGGATCTCCTATGCGAGTATTGTGGCAGGGCCAAACTCTCCGGCACTTGTGACTTGTAAAACTCTCAATCTGGGGGAGTTGGCGACGCCGGCCTTCTCTGAGTGGTCGGGCAATGCTCTCCTTGGACGTGCGGCGGATCTCACTTTTTTATGCAACCTCGATAAAATCCCGGGCAACGCTGGTTTTGATAACTTTAAAATCAGATATTTGGGAGGCTTGATGGTCTTGCTCACGTTCCCCAACCCCGGCCTGGCATTGGAGTTCCTGGAGTCTGAAGATCTTTGGAGGTCATGGTTCTCTAAGTTGTCAGTCTGGAGGGGCCAATCCTTCAACATGGAAAGGCTTGCCTGTCTCCGCATTTTTGGAGTTCCGCCTCAACTTTGGGATGGAAGTGTTTTCGACAGGATTGGGGGGTTGTTTAGGCAGGTTATCCAAAAATCTGATGCTGACACTACGGATGGCATTATGAACAGCTCTAGAGTTGGGGTTTTGGTTGAAGGTTGCAGCAAAATCGATGAAAAGGTGACCCTGAGGTGGAAAGGAAGAAGCTTCGTGTGTGCGATTGAAGAATTCCAGTCTGACTAGGTGCCGGATTTCATCTGTGCTATCTCTGCCGGAGACGGTGGAACGGAGGGGCCGAGAATCAGATCGGAAATCGTTGCTAATCCAGCATGCGAGGAAGAGGAACAGTCGAGGGGTCCTGGGAACTCGGCTTGCATGGATCACGTGCATGGGGGTGGCAATGATGATAGTAGGGTTGAGGAGCCAGTGGTGGGGCCTAGCAGTTTGGCGGCTCCAGTTGGAAAGGGTGTTAGGCTCGAGGAGCATGGGGAGGGGTCTGCTGGAATTTTCTCTCCTGGGCCCGATTCTGCTTCTTCTTGTGGGCCTGACTCCCCTTCCTCAAGTGGGCCTTCTTTGGACCTCAACAGCCCCCCATTTCGGAAGTCCAAAACCCCTGGTAAATCTAAAAAGACCCCGATTGAAACTAGGGCTCCAAACTCTGCTCAAGAGATGGAAGATCTTAGACTCGCTGATGAGGTAATTGAGGGTCTTAGGCTTCGGGCTTGTCGAGAGGCTGAATTGCAGGAGAAAATAAGAGCTCGCACTGAAGAGATGTTCAATACGGTGGAGGTTGCGGGTCTTGTGAACATCGATCTTCAAAATTTCAAGGATTTGGTGAACAGGCAGATTGAGGAAGAGGAGTCAACTGTTGCGATTTAATGGACTTCCTCTCTGCGAACATCCGTGGGGCTGGAGATTCCGACAAGCGTCGGCGGATCTCTAGAATCAGAGCAAAACATCGGGTCAATTTTCTTTGCTTGCAGGAGACCCAATTTCTCGATGGCTCTCGTATCTGTTTCAACAGCTTCTGGGGTCGGAAAGGGGCGGTCAATGACTGGATTAATGCGAACGGGAGATCTGGGGGGCTGGCTTGTTCCTGGAACCCAGCTGTGTTTTCTGCAAGTGAGGTTCTTAAATTCGATCACTTTATGGTGGTTTCTGGTGCCTGGTCGGGTGTCGTGGATCGTATAAACATTGTGAACATCTACTCTCCTCATGACCTGCGCTTGAAAAGGAGAATCTGGGATAAGTTGATCGAACTAAGGTGGTCGATGAATGGTATATGGATAATGATGGGGGATTTCAACGAAGTCAGAGATGCGGATGAAAGGCTGAACTCAGAGTTCCACGTCGCAGGGGCTTTGGCTTTCAACGCCTTCATCGACAGAGCGGGTTTGTCAGAGTACCATATGGGGGGGCTGAGGTTCACCTACTCGCACGGTAATGGGAAATCCTTCAGCAAAATCGACCGGGTATTGGTTTGTGATGGGTTTAGGACGAAATGGCCCAATGCTTCGTTGTTGGCGTGCTCTCGGTTATGGTCGGACCATTCGCCGCTGGTTCTCAAAACCTCTTTCAAGGATTTCGGCCCCTGTCCTTTTCGTTTCTTCTCAGGTTGGTTGAATTTGCCGGGTTTGGAGGAGACTGTCTTGAAGGTCTGGAAGGCAATTGGGCCGGCTTGAGACCTGATGTGAGGCTGTTGGCTAAGCTCAAATCGGTCAAAGCCATTGTCAAAATCTGGTCTCGTAAAAACAAGGTGGAAAGAAGAGGTTTGACTGAAAGTTTAGAACCGGACTGTGAATGGTTTGATGCTCTTGGGGAATTAAGGCCCCTCTCTGAAGATGAAATTAATGAGTGGGCTGAAAAGAGGTCGAACTTAAAAGATTTGGAGCGGTCAAATTCTGAGGTGTTAAGAACGAAGGCTCGTTCCAAGTGGTGCCGGGATGGCGATGAGAACACGGCATTCTTTCACGGGATGGTTAACCTGAATCTTTCCCGTGGAAGAATCAACGGGCTGATATTCAACAACAGGTGTGTTGAGGAGCCGGAGAGGTTGAAAAAAGCGGCTTGGTGTTTCTTTAAGGACCGGTTCTCGTCAAGGAATGGGTGTCTGCCTTCTATGCGGTGTGAGGGGATCAAAACCCTCTCCGATCAGAACAAGTTACTTTTGACAGCCCCCTTTTCGAAACAGGAGGTGAAAGAGGCGGTGTGGGGATGCGGGAGTGATAAGACTCCGGGTCCCGACGGGTTTTGTTTTGGTTTTTTCAAGAAGTTTTGGAACTTGTTTGAAGACGACTTCTTGGATATCCTTGGTTCCTTTTACGTTGATGGGTCAATTGGTAAAGGGTGCGGTTCCTCGTTTCTTCATCTCGTGCCCAAAGTTAGAGATCCCTAATCCCTGAACGATTTCCGGCCCATTAGTTTGGTGGGGTGTGTCACCAAAGTCATCTCTAAAGTCTTGGCGAACCGTTTGAAATTGGTGGTTGATTCTATTGTGTCCGAGAACCAAATGGCCTTTGTGGCCAAAAGAAACATTGTGGAGGGGCCGTTGGTGGTTAATGAGCTTATTGCTTGGTGCAAACGGTCCAAGTATAAGGCCCTCCTTCTAAAAATCGATTTTGAGAAGGCTTTTGACACCGTCGAATGAGACTTTTTGCTCTCTATTCTCTCCCAAATGCAGTTTCCGGACACTTGGTGCATGTGGGTCAAAGGTTGCCTTCTTTCCTCGCGGGCTTCGGTGTTAATCAATGGGGCCCCATCATTGGAATTTCAATGCTCTCGTGGGTTAAGGCAAGGTGATCCTCTTTCACCGTTCCTTTTTATCATCGTCATTGAGGCTTTCACGTGGATGATGGAAAGAGCCGGCCGGGTTGGAGTTTTTAGTGGGTTTCCGGTCCCGAACAGTAACTTGTCGATTGCCAACTTAGCCTTTGCGGATGATGTGTTGGTCCTCGGGTCATGGTCTATGTTGAATATGAAGAACCTTTCGAGACTCCTTAGAGCTTTTTTCTTAGTGTCGGGGCTTAAGGTCAACCTAAGAAAAAGCTCTTTGTTTGGGCTTAATTGTGAGGACTCGGAAGTTGAAGTGATGGCGTCCTTGCTCCGTGTCAAGGGTGAGAGGCTGCCTTTCTCTCACTTGGGTCTCCGGGTTGGGGAAAACATGAATAAAGTTGCAAGCTGGAAGTCGGTGATAGACGCCTTTGAGGCGAAGCTGTCGGGTTGGAAGGCGGCGAGGCTGTCCATGGCGGGGAGGGTCACCCTTGCCAAATTTGTCCTAGATTGTGTCCCCCTATATTTTTTCTCGCTCTACAAGGCCCCGGGGAAGGTTCTTAAAAGACTTGAATCGATTCGATTCAACTTCATTTGGGGTGGGTGCCCGGATAGAAGAAAGATTCACTGGATTTGCAAAGACTCTCTTATGCGTCCTCGCGAGGAAGGTGGGCTCGGGTTAGTTCCTTTGGAAGATAAAAATCTTTCTCTCATGGCTAAATGGGTTTGGCGTTACAAAACTGAGGTCGATAAGTTGTGGCGGAAGATCATTGACGGCTGCCACGGGGTGGCTGATCCGAATGTGTTGGTCCCTTGCAAAAAAAGCTCTTCCGGTTTTTGGAGGAATATTTCTAAAGTGGATCTTCTTCTGGCAAAAAAAGGTGTAAAATTGGTTGATCTCCTTGTGAAGCAGGGAGATAATTGGGGCTGGATTGGCGACCCCTCAGGGACATTCTCTGTAAAGTCCATTTCCAAGCTTATCAAGAATCCACCCCCTAATGTGATGCCCCTGTCCATGAGTTGGAATAATTTAGTGCCTCCAAAGGTGAACTTACTCTTTTGGAGATTGCTTTGGAAGCGTCTTCCCACCCAGTATGGCCTTGCGAAGAGAGGGGTGCGGCTGGAGAGTAGCTGCTGCCCGCTTTGTGATCAGAACGTCGAGACTGAAGACCACTTGTTCACCGGCTGTCGGGTCTCGGATTATGTGTAGACCGTTGTGGGCGAGTGGTGTAATATCCCTCACCCTATCTTTTTCGATGTCCGGGACATTCTGGTTCCAGTTCCTGCCGGTCCCCCGAAGAAGGAGAAGGCTTTCTGTTTGGATGTTGTTTTCCGGGCTGCTGTTTGGGTGCTGTGGCGGTGCAGGAACGAGGCCGTTTTCGAGCGAAGGAAACCGAGTTTACACAAGACCATAGCGGAGATCAAGGGGCTAAGTTTCTTTTGGATCAATTGTAGAGCAAAGGGTTGGAATGTAGAGTGGAGTGAATGGTGTTCCTTTTTTGCTTGATGTAATTGTTGGTTGTTTGTTTTGTCTCGGGGTGGTCGGCTTTTAGCGTCTTGCTGGCCGGCCTCCCCCGTGTGTTTTAATGGAAGCGCTGGTTCAAAAAAAAAATTTAACTGATAGGTGATAGTAAGATGTATTTTTCTCACTAGATGTTAAGAGTTTAAGTTTAACATATTTTATAAATAGTGTAGTTATTAAAGTTAGACTACACTCGGGGTTCTAGAATGGTTCAACATTTCATCACTATTTCATTTCTAGTTTTGAATTTAATTTATAACAATAATTTAGTTACTAAAAACAGTGTTCTCGCAAGTACTATTTAATTTATTGCTTGTATGATTAGACGTTGACGTTCAAGTCTAATCAAATGCTATTATTGAATTCGAATGGGACCTACTATTCAGACACCCCTCTACTAAAATTCACACCTGAACCGGGGCAGTTTGGGCAAACCGGTCCTGTTCAAATAAAACAAAACTTTCATTCTATTTCAGAACCCGAAATACGAGGTTTGACTGGCTCAAACCGGGGCAGTTTAGTTTTTTTTTTCTTTTTTTCTTCTGAATTGTTATTATATGTTACAATTAACTCAACTTAACTTCCATCTTACTAGGACCTCATGAAACATAGTTATAAAAGACATTATTGGTATTTTTTTCTTCTGAATTGTTATTATATATTACAATGTTTTTTTTTTATAAAAAATAAATGTATTACTCATTTTATTTCTGTGTAATATTATATTTTAACTAATATGGATTAGTTAAAATCTCAAGTTAAAAAATAAAAAAGCAAACAAGACAAATGGTTCCATTTGAAAAAGAGTAAAGCAAACGATAAACTAACAAGTCGTCATTCATATTTCATAATCGTACACATTAAATTTTAATTTCATTTCATAATGTGATCAAAAATTTAAATAAAAAAAAAAGTTAAACCGGGACGGTTTGATCAAACCGGGGCGGTTTGGGGTGTCGAAATATATTTTTTGGGTGTCTAAATAGAATCTGCGATTCGAATATCTTTTGTGATGAATATGGTGTATACGTCATGCACCTATGACATATATAACCGGATTTTACTATTGGAATGTTAGTGTAATGATAACGCGAGTATACAAAACAATGATATTGCTAAATGAATACAATAGACTAAGTAAAGAGGTTAAAATACAAAGCATAGTTAAAATAACACTAAAAGTTAAATAATTAAAAACAAAAATGTAAAACTAAGACTAATAAAATGCATTAAAAACAATTTAAAATGAATCAAAAAGTAATTAAAACGATATTAAAATAAAAATAAAAATAAAGTCTATCATACGAACTATACAAAATTAAATATTTAATAAAACTAAATAACTAAAAACATAGTTTAAAAACAAAAAAAAAATAAACAATATTACGTGGTTCACCTAAACTACTGCCACATCACCAGGGCCGGCCCTTTTATATAATATAAAAGCTTCTGCCTTGGCCTCAAATTTTTAAGTTCTCAAAGTGGGGGGTGGGGGTGGGGGTGGGGGGTGGGGGGGGGGCATGGTTGGTGTTGAAGCTTTAGGCAGGAGAATTGTGACAAGTAGGAAAGAGAATTTTGAAGCCTTAGCCTTCTTTTTTAGTGGGCATGGTTGGTTGAAGAGGAGGCGTAGATTTTTTAAGAGGCCCACACATTTGCACACATTTTGCCTTGGCTTGCAAATGCTAGAAATAGCCACAAAACCCAAAAACACAAACCGTACGGTTTGAGCCGCAACCGGCGGTGTGGTTGCTTTGTAAAGTCGCAAAACCGCAAGGAAACCGGGGGAGGCAAGCCGCAACCGTAACCCCCCCCCCCCCCTCATAATCTAGAAAGGTATAAAGGGGATAGATATATGTACATATACGTTGAGCTTTACAAAGTAAAGAAGCTTACAACAGCCGGTTAAAGCACTCCATTTCATACTAATCATCATCATGTGTTTGAACTTTGAACCTTGCTACTTTCACACTTCTTGGACTTTTTATTTAATTTATTTTAGGTTCTTTTCCACCCTTTTCAAACAGTAGCGAAGCTTAAAAATATTAAGTAGGGGATCGAATCTAATTTTTTTTTTCCTAACGTCAATTTTGGGTAAATGGGGGGGGGGGGGGGGGGGGAGGTCGAAACCGGAGTATATCAAAACTTTCTACACAAAAATTATATACCCTCTATATCGCAAAAAAAAATCGGAAGGTCGGACACCCCCTCCCGCCTCTTAAAAGCTACGCCAATGGTTCCAGACTTATTTAACTAAACTAATGTAACATATTGAATAATACGTTAATTAAATATTCATTTGAACCTCTTTATATTTAATTGAACAAATTTATATAATAATAATTTAATCCAATATAACTTAATTAAACTCATTTTTATACTTATATAACCTTTAGTTATCTGATTTATATTAAAAATTTATAAGTCATATTCATTTAACCTAACTAGTTGTAAACATTTGAACTTTATATTTCTAACCCTCATAGATTATTAAAATGTAAAGTGTTTTATGATTTTTGTAAATACTAAAACTTAAAGATAAATAAATATTTTTTATTTGTTTTTAATCTTAGACAATTTCTATCGCTTTCAAAAAGATTTTGGCATATTTTATAATTTATAATCTATTTGATAAAAAATAACCAAAGTTTTTTTTACAAAAGTGTTTGTTTATTTGAGATTTGATTGATTAGTTTGTTATCTTTTTAGTTTTTTTTTTTTTTTGAACGGCGTGTTATCTTTTTAGTTACTTCTGTTGACTATTCTATCGGTTACCGATTGCAAATCTAAAATTATAAAAGGGCCTTAAATTTGTTATTCGCATTGATCCCCTAATTTAGTAGTTACCGACTGCACCGATTCAAGTTTACGTGTAGCAAAGAATTTCAATTTTGAAGTACTATTATTGTTTATATTAGGGTTATTGGCTTGTATCAATCCCAACTATCACGTATTGGCCGATAACACTCCCAACTTTACTCCTTCCATCTGTCACCACGAACTATCATCATATTTTCCTCTATCACTCCCCAGTGAATTACTTAACCTCATTTGAATTCCATGTTTTGTAAGTTTACCCGGCTTTTAGTTCCAATTTCGTTAAGTAAATTTAACCGGGGGAGTGATGGAGGAAAATATGGTGATAGTTCGTGGTGGCAGGTGGAAGGAGTAAAGTTGAGAGTGTTATCGGCCAATACGTGATAGTTGGGATTAATACAAGCCAATAACCCTTTATATTATAATTACTTGAACAACTCAAAAGACATGCGTCGACAAACTCTCAATTAACCATATTCGGTAGCCACCATCTTTATACATAATAGGACACATTACTAAATAACTTGTTGGAATAATCATGTAATCATGTAATTGGTTGATAATCATGGTTAGTTAGTAGAATTTTATTAATTATTTAATAGAATAATTGTTAGACTAGAATTAAGTTAGATTATTTAATTGGTTTTTGTTTTAGGATATTGAGTCTTTCATTATTTTATTTAGTTTTCTATTTTATATGTAATTAGGTTTCTTGTTTTGCAAGTTTGATTAGTATAAATAGAAGTTTGTATTGTCATTGTAATTTGTCCTGGTTATATATATATCATGAGTCGATATTGGTGTCAGAGCTTAGTGAAGCTCACACCAAAAACAAAGACGGAAGACAAATAATCACAAGTCGAAGATTTATTTATTTATTTTTTAATTTTTTTTTTTTTTTTTTTTTGCTTTCGGTTGCCAACGAATAAAAGGAAACGGTACATCAGCAACAGAGTTGAACTTGAATAAAAAAAATGAAGTTTTGAGGATATATTACATTCGGTGGTGTGGCAAAAGGAAAATAGGAGATCTTGGGATTCTTATTTTTGTGAAAAAAAAAAGTTTGGTTTTTTATTGTTCTAAAGGTGTTTAGTCGAAACGACGACAATAGAAGGAGAAGGCAGTGGTCATCTGTCCTCGTAAAACTAAAGTTAGGGATTTTGTATCTTGCCTACGGAAATCGAAGACTTTCATAAGGAGACGATTGTTTTGAATCAGAGAATTATAAACCGGAGGTGAATTAAGACCGGCTTGCGACCCAAATAACAAAACTGAAGGTTTGCGACGCAAAAAAAATGGTTTTTGAGTGTTCGAGATGGTGAAGAAAAAAAAGGCAGAAATATATTTTTTGGTGTGGAATTTTTTTTCTATAGATGATACAAAAATAATGAAGAATAAACAATAAGCGGATAGCTAAGAATTTGTTTGGAAACTTAGAAAACAAACAATTGAATAGTTTTAAGTTCTTTGTTGGAAACAATGGGAAGTTAAAGTGTAACATCCCGAGTTCTTAAATAATTGGATGTTTAATTTTAATTATGACTTATGTGGATTTTAGAGGAATAAGCGGGTTTCGGCGGTTAACCGGGTGAATTATGGGGGATTTCTAGTTATTAAGTTAACTTTGTAATAGATGGTTAAACTAAAGATAAGTGGAGGGTTAATTGCGTAAATAAAAGGTTTTGGCTAAATTTTTATAAAAGTGGGAATTTAGAGGGACCAAAGCTGTAACTATTGTGAATAAGAATTAAGTCTGGGTCTCCCCCAGACTTAGACATCGACGCAGAGAAAGAGTAGAGAGGGGGAGACCTAGTCTTGAAGAGAAATCTCGAATTGGGGCTTGAGAGTTGGAGATTTTAGTGTGTGAGGTCGGATTCAAGCGTAGGAGGCTTCCTACATCACGAATTTCACCTTAAATCTCAGAAATTCTTGTCAAGTAAGTGGCCTTGTTGTAGGGTGAGATTATGGGTTTCATCTAGAGGTGAAATTGGTGCTTAAATCTGTGTTGTTATGTGTTGTTGTGCCTAGATTAAGCTAAATTCCTGCTTGCATGACTAGAATGTGTGTTGTTTATAGAGGTTGAGGTGGGGGTCAAACACCACCTCATGGAATTCGACATTCATGGTGAATGGGTGGTGGGGGTTGGTTAATTGAGCACCATGTATGCTAGTAAACTGTTAGGAGTAATTGATTTTTGTGTAAAAACTGGAAAATTTGATAATATGATGATTTGGGGGTCTAATGTAAGCATGAAAGCTTCTAAACTTGTGGAACACCAATTATGCATATAAGGTGTTTGATGAAATGCTTGAGTGAAGATTTATTATGTGTATGAGTTGAATATTGGTGAATCAAGTTCTGTTATGTTACAGAATGCTTATGTGATGAATATGGATAGGATGAAATATTGTAGGCTACTCATTAAGTAGAATTCAATATGAGCACCTAAGATGTTGAGGAAATGCTTGAATGAGAATGGACTTGTGTGTATGCTAAATTCATGAGTTGTTTAGGTGATTGTATGATAATTGTGTGACCCATGAATATGCAATGGTAATCTAAACAATGTAATGGATATAGGTGAAGCAAGTGGAACTACAAGTCACCAACGTGAAGGCAAGAATAAAGCTTAAAGGTAACACGTAGTAGCTAGTGAATTGGTGTTAACTAGTGGGTTACAATTTGATGTTAGAGCAGAAAGTTTGATGATCCTTATGTGTCAAGGGTATTGGGAAGTTAAATTGAGAAGTTGGTTATGTAAATGACTAACTAGTATTGTAGTATATGACCCAAATTGGGTTGAGCTGGATGTTGTGGCAAGACGAGAACCTATGAGAGTGTTGGGGGTCTCGAATTGTCCCAACATCGAATTTAAGTGGATTAGCACATAGTGTGGGTGCTAAGGGGAAAATTATAATGAGGGAATTCTAATTGAAAGCATAAACATAAGCTGATCTTGTGATTTGTGTGTTAGCGGGTCAAACGGGTCGGGTAAGAAGTTCCTATTACCTTATTCGGAATAACGAATTCGAATATGACATTTGTGAATTTGAGCGAAATCTTCATATTGCAGGTAACTATAAGCTTATGGTGCTAAAAATCCAGGTTGGATAGTTTGGTGGTTAACCAAACTGAAAAATGCAGAAAAATGGCTAAGTATGGGAAAACTGGCCTGGAGCCCTGGAGATCAGGCTCCAGGCATATCGCCTGGAAGTCCAGGAGCTCCAAGCGATACGCTTGGAGCTGCTGGCCGGGTTTTTGTTTTGTTTTCTTGTTTTAATTGATGTATTGTGCTGAATGCTGATATGTGCCATCAATACTAATGTGTTACTGGTGTTGTTGGCAGGTAATCGATAGCCGGCGGGTCGGGATCGAATCGAAGACTTTTGGAACCGAACATCATATATTTTGGGAATTTAGCTTATATGCTTGTAATGGTTAATGTTAGCAAGTAAACTAGCAATTACTTAACGGCGTTAAACGCTTGATCTTTTGTAAATGTGGCTTGTGTGTTGAATGATGGTCTAAGTATAAAATGAAATTTTCAAACTCTGATTTTTATGACGTGTAATATGATGAAATGGGATTGGGGCCTTACATAAAGGCCTATGAAGAGGCTTCGAGGTAAGAAAAAACTAAGAGAAGATCAGGTGACTGAAATCTCAGTCGACGGGCTACTGGTGCGGGTTCTAACGATCGATGGATTGATCGGGGACGAGGTCGCGGGAATGATGGAGCTAAGGGGTACTCAAAAACAGCACATCGATGGATTGATCGTTTTTTTTTTCTTTTTTTTCATTTAAAAGTAGTCTATAATATAAAGAACCACCATAATTAAATTGAGAGAAAAAAAAAACAAATTTTTACCCAATTTTTGAAGAGGTTCCACAGTTTCCTTCCATCAAGAGGTTTTCATTTTAACCTTCCCCTATATATATATATATATATATATATATATATATATATATATATATATATATATAGGGGATGATCATTTGAGAACCAATTGGTTTTGAG